>OW121740.1:121789530-122389530 GCA_933228675.1 Stomorhina lunata | reverse complement strand
CAGAAACCATCGGATTCTCTATAACAATGAATGGATTGACCTCTAATAAATTATTTAAATTGTGTAATTTGCTGTTTTGCTTCCAATATTCTGTATCCTTCATTAATTTCAAAAACTTTTTCACTTTTCAATCTAGTTTTAAGATGTCAATATTGTACATTTGTTCGGATCGCAATGCGTATAAACCACCTAGAGTAGCTTTGCTAGTGTATTAGTCAAGAACCTAAACAGATCTTCATTCCCGAGATCAGCAAAAATTATACTTATCAATAAAAAAAGTAAAACAAACATTTTTTTCGGAATAAAACCACATTCTTTTTTTCAAGTAGAATTGAATTTCATTTGTTTTTATTAAATATTTGAACAATTTCTTCAAATATTCTGTGGTTTTAGTTAAAACAATAATAGTTTTACTGATTTCAATTGAAAAAATCGTGTTTTGTGATGATTTTGGTCATTTAAAATTTTTCGGAATCTATAGAACCTAAAACCATCTCGATCGGAATCAAACTACGAAATTGTTTCAATCCCATACGGAATTTGTGAAATGACTGTATATCTGCTTTAGTTCGATAATTCAATTGGATGATCTGGTCACCAACGACATCTGGTTTCAACACTATATTTTCTGCACCAGGGATTTGAATGCATGATCATCTAACTTGGAAGTAATGCCAACTGGCCATTGAGATCGTGCGATTTGACCCAGTTAGGCTTTTTCTTGTCAAGCTTTCTTAGTATCGCTTGTGTATATGACACAAACTACAGAGGTCTTAAATTTATACGCAAGAGTCTTGAAAACTTTAAATTGCATATGTGATTCACTTAGAGGAGCCGTGGTTGTGTAGATCGTAATAGAACATCTGTTTATTTGTGAAAGGTCTTGGAGTAAAATTAGCAGAAGAAATTTAACCTCACTGTAAGTCATATTCAAAACATCTATTCAAAACTGACCAAACACTGTAGGAATTAAGATATTCTATGTATGTAAAATCTTTGCAGATTATTGTAGTGTCTTCCAGACAGAGATTTTTGCTATATCAAATGCCAGAGATCTTATATCTGAAAACAGTGATGCAATAAACACAATCACGGCTACAGGCTACACACGCTTTCAAATGAGAATAACACATCCACACGACTACCGATCACCGTTGTAGCCAACATTAAACTAAATTCTATTTTTGTTGGCTAAAATAACAAATTTAGTGCTGTCAACACCATAGAATATTGAAATAAATTAGCGATTTACACCACTTAATTTTATTTAACATAAATACGATGAAGAAAAATCATATAAACAATTTACATACTTATCAAATATTTATATATATAATGTGTATAATTATACCTGATAAATATATAATATAAAAATGTATATTTATTTAACTCTACCACAATATCATATAAACAATTTACATACTTATCAAATATTTATATATATAATGTGTATAATTATACCTGATAAATATATAATATAAAAATGTATATTTATTTAACTCTACCACAATAGAAGTAATATTTTTAAGAATAATACTCGTATATATAATTTGAGGTATTTTCATTAACCTTTGTTTGATACCAAAACATATAATATCGGATATAAACTTCTAAAGTATGGCCGACAATTTAAAAAACTCATAACTCTTTTACTATAGGAGATCACACCAAAATCTTTTTATAAGAATTTTTTGATTAAGACATACTATCAGGTACAGGGAAACCGATGATATCGGAAGTTAATTACTAAAATCAATTTATGTTATTCATTTAAAATAAAATTTTTTATTTTGTCCATCTTATAAACTTGATATTGGCACCACTCATAAACAGCTGTTTCAAAATCTCAAATGTAGCTGATTACGGGGCAACAATTGTAGCCAAAGACTTTTGTAGTCGGTGTTCGTGTAGCCTGCTGTCGTGATTGTGTTTTAAGCATGGACAAGATATGTCGATAGTCAGCCTGCCCTTAAGGCCAGCATTACCTCTAAACTAGTTAAGAAATGTAGATTATCACTGATAGAACTGTTGCTCAAATACGGGTTCAAACTAATTTGGGTTCCGGGTCCTTCAGACATCAAAGGTAGAATGATAAAGATTCTTCTTCTTTTATCCTTAACTCCCAGTGGAGCAAATATATCGCACTCTATTCCGAGATGTTTGGCATACATTATTCCAAGAATAGCTTGCTTCATAGTGAATTCCAACGAAGCGTTTGTCAAGCAATGTTGGTATTTGGCCTTCGAAGTGTGTGGCCTATCCATCGCCGTTTCCGTTGACATGCCTCTATAAAAGCAGGGATTTAATTTTATCTTATGCGGTTAGGCCACCATATCGTCGTGCGGGAGTTTATGTGCTCTATCCGAAATTTTACACATTTTGAGTTAATGATGCCACTTTAGGTTTTCGACCCCAAATTTTTTAAATCTGTAATCCGTTTTCGGTTATTTCGTCTAGTTTCTGAGATAAACAGTGTCTGTTTTGTTCATGTCCTACAAAACAGATTTTCTTGTGCTGGGGGGTAACTGTGTATCTCGATTCGAAAGAAATTCTTTTCGAAACACAATGCTTTAAGAATACAAATTCGAACAATTTTATTTTCGAATCGAGATACAGAGTAACACCAGGGGGTTGCTCTATGCGACAAATATATGGTGTAAAAATATAAAAATTCTATCGTATAGTTTTTCAGAAAAATGAAGTTTAAACTTCAAGATCGATTTTCTCAAAATGCATTTTTGGCGTATAGAGCACATAAACTCGCGCACGACGATATATTAAGGGTTTTCCGTAGGCATTTGTTTGCACAACTTTGCAGGCGCTTATCGATGACATTTGTACGTTGCCAAGTTTCAAAGCCGTAATACAGGGTGGACTTGACATTCGAGTTGTGTATTCGTAACTTGGTTATTGTTGATATTTGCAGAGATTTCCAAATAGCTCGGAGAATTGATTTCCAGCCCAGCTGCCAGTGAGTATTTTCTTGAAGGTGACCTGCTAAATAATAAATATAGCGCATTTTTTTTACGGTACGCCACTTTTTTATGGTGATCAATTCTTGGATCATTAAGGAAACTACGAGGGCCTGGAGCAAGATGGTAGAATGTAAAATATGTAGGACCCTGGGATAAAAATTAAAGATGCATAGCTATACTAACCGGCTGTGTCCTAAACTCTAGGCTTAACAAGTGGAATGGGAGCATTCCGGACATTTGCGGATTATGCTTAGAATTGGAGGAACACATTCTCTCTCACTGTCCAAGGCTCCAGCATCATAGACTCAGATATCTAGGCGATAGATTTCATGAAGAGCTTCCGGATTTACAGCAGTGTAAACTGAATAATCTTGTTGGATTTGTAATTGGACTCAATTGGCTTAGATGAGCCTTTATTTCTTAGGTTCCTTTATACTAATTTCCTCTATCACTTTTACTATCTTCAGGTTTCTAAATACTTCCTTTTCAGCCTTTTCGGTTACCTATACTTCATCTACACTTTTTCTATCAATGAAGGTTCACAATGGACCCTAAAGGTCTCCGAGTGAAGGTGTCACAACCACATTTCCAACCTAACGTGAAATAAATAACTATGATTTCAAAGTTAGAAATCTTTTTACTTCACTTCTAGTTGTCTTCATTAATCTGATCTAAAAACTAACCACCCTTATAACAAACTCAATATTATTCAAAAGTAACATTGCATTTTGAATAGATAAGAACATAATCACCTGCACCCAAACTTTTTACAAGACAAACAGTTTCAAAACCTTCCAAGTATTAGGTAACTATCATTGCTTTAGTTTCCTAAGTTCACCAAGTCTAGTCACTCTAGTTCGCAAAAGTCAACCTCTTGGTTTAATATAATTTCAAGGTGAAGAAAGAAGCCAAACGAAAAAGTAAAAGAAAACAAGTCGTTGAGAATTATTGTTAAATTTAAGTATTTTAATATAATTTTTACGACAACTGAATGGATTTTCAGTTTGCGCAGTTGTTTCCTTTTTATAATCCAGTGCCGATAAATGAAATGGGAAGTGTTTGCCTGTCGTCTTTGGGTCGGTCGTCATTACATGCGCCACATAGTAATAGACTGACTGGTTGCATGTATTTACAATGACTCTGTGTCTTTTTTCGTTGCAACTTGATGTCCTGAAGCACTTTGGTTAGTTGTGTGTGTGTGTTCGGCTGCCAATTTAGTTTATTCTTTATTGCAATAAAAACCTTTTTTATAGTAGTTTGCAAATCTTAACAATTGTTAAAAGGTCTTAGAGTTGAGATAAAAATAAAGACATTAAATACAGTGGAATATCACGCAAAGGAAGTGGAAGGAGGAAGAAGTATAAAGTAATATATACATTTTAGTTGAGTTATGTTGTAACTTATTTAAGCTATGATTCACTTTTCGATTCAGCAAAAATTAACTCTTCGATAGAGAAAATGACTACGTTACAGAATTTCTTTTAAAAAGACAAAAATGCTAGTCAGGCGGCTGAAAATGCGCCAGTTTGGTTTTTTCGAATCCGTTCCGAGTATTTAAACATGAACTTCGCTTCAAGAGAGGACAATTGTTGCAAATCGTTAAGACTGAGCGTCATCAGCACAGGAAACTTTTTTTTTATCTGCGAATAATAACGGAAGAAAAAAGATCAGATCATAACAACATAAAGCGAAAACGGTTCTGAGCCAATGTCAATCAGCCGGCGCAGACCGCGTCCAATTCAGAATTGGCTGACAGAAAGATTTTGTCCTGAATATATAGTTTACAGTCCTGAGTAGCAAGTGTGACATTCGTTGTAAAAGGTACAATTTTAAACAATGATACTAACGCATATCGCCCAGTAAAGGGGACTTTAAGATAAAATAATTTTTGTCAGGATCCTATTCACAGTTTAAATACGTAGCTCTGTCTGAAAAGTTTTCTCATTTTGATTCTAGTGGTACTATTTGCAATTACTCTGTCGCATTGTCGATTGCTGCTCATTTCTGTAAACTTTTTTTTTCCGTGGCAAGTTCTTTTCTTCTTCTGCTATGGGCGGTGGGCGACCTGCTAATACACCATTCATGTAGTTAGTTAAATAGTCTATATTTGCAACCTGTTAAGGTCAAAAGCCAAGTATATTTAAGAATTCCATGCGCTTAGATCTTGGGCGCATATTTTCCAATTTCGTAAATCAAGCTTTAAAAGATTTTCCGTTATGAACTTTCCAGGAGTGAGTTACTAGCCCGACGTCCTTACCCATAATTTTATCGTTCTTATGGGTGAACACGCGGCACATGTTAGCTCACTACATTAACGGATGTTAACGTAGTTTCCCTGGTGATACCACGAGGAGTTAAGTGTCCACAGTTGAGAACAATCCAGAAGGAACATTCATCTGAGAAACTGAAATCGCGGGTTGCGTTCCTATTAATGTTGTTTAGTGCTGCCATGGGATATGATCTAAAGGATCAAGTACATATGTATCTATGATATCCTCATACACTTAAAGATCTTTATGATGCTAAAGTTTAGATGATTTTCCCGATCACAACCCGAAAGGAACTGCAGAGTTAGCATGATGTTGTGTGTTCTTACTAGGAGGATCTTTGTTTTTTTATGTCCAAGGGGTATGAGGATTTACGTTCACTGTAAAAATTGTAGATACTTTTAGACAACGATTCACCTTACCATCTGCATATGATATTACTTTAATGCCTTGTGGTGGATCTGGGAGTTTAGAGGATAGAATTTAAATAGGAGTGGCGACAGGACTCCGCCCTGAGGAACTCCCTGTTTTACGTTGTTTTGAGCGTTAGTCCCTAAACTCTAAGGACGATTGACGACCACTTTCATAATTTTCTATATACCTCTTCAAATTTGTTGGCGTTGTCAAGCCTTGTGCGATATGAGTGGTAACAGCGGTTAATGCTGTGCATTTTGCGAAATCTATGCTGTTAGCGAGCCGCTGGCAGTTGACTGGTCAGCGGTGGGAGGAGTAAAACCTAAAGTGTTTCGCGATTGGTGACTGAAGAAATATCGGTCTGTACAATGATCCTCCATTCGCGGGTTTCCCAGGTTTTAAGATTAGGATCTCTACACTCTAAGCTCTTTTTAGACATCGGGTTCGTGGTAAAGATTGTAACTCAAACTAAAAAATCAAAGTTTTCATACAAAATTCCCTCTGATAGTTTTATATTTTTTTTTTGTTATTTTACAGATCGAATCACAGCCACATTCTGAGTCCTTTCGTTTGCTTTGGTTCTAAGTGTCCACGTAATCTTGTGGTCAATTTACAGAATATTTTCCTGGTGGATGACAGACATTTTTCTGACATAAATATCTAAAAATATCTCGAGAAATTGTTGCTGTGATAATAAATATTAGGCACAGATACATAAATATTAGGGTGACAGCGAAAATTGTTTCTTTTACTTCAAAAGGTTTTCAACGGAATACTATGACACTAGGTCTAAAAGTTCAGTTCTGAAAATTTCAGCCAAATTGAACGAACTATGGGCGCGCATAGGGTCCAAAGTATGGGGAAAATGGGTTATTTTTGTTTTTACGAAATTTCAACCAAAAATAATTAATTTTTACAAGAAAATATCTATGACAATAAATGATAATGGCTTAAGTTGACATAAGTGCTTTTTTATTTTATTGCATATTCTTATTCTCTAGATCAAGATCTATCACTCAGCTAAATTTCAAGTGTTATATGTCATTATTAATAAAGCTATACGCATTTATATTTAAACTTTTTCATACAAAATCCTTATACCTTTTAGACAAAACACTTAATATCTCAAAACGCGCCTAAGAATATGCACCAAACATTTTTTGTAAATGAAGAAATTCCAAAGTTAGACATGATTTATCTTTTAATTGCTTATTAGTTGCACTGGCCCTACTCCACTGGAGGTCAAGGATAACGGAAAAAGTAAAAAATAGTTCAGTTTTGCTAAAATATGATCGATGGATCGAATGGTCTATTTTCAGGTCGGTTTCAAAAGTAATTATACCCTTCACAACCATAGGTGTATGTAACGCATGGAAATATTTGTCTTAGACTCACCTTTTAGTATTTTAGTATAGCAATAGTCGATTTAGCGATGTCCGTCCGTCTGGCTGGCTTGCTGGACGGTTGGCTGGCTGGACGGCTGGCTGGACCCCCATGTAAACCTTGTAATCAAACTACAGATCGCAATTCTGAAGATAATTTAATGAAATTTGGCACAGATCATTTTTTTGATAATGGAACCATGGCTATTGAAATTCGTCAAAATCGGTCTATTATTTATGGTACCTCCCATAGGTCCCACTTCCCGGAATTGATATATTGGCCACAAATATCAATATTTTTTCATGAAATTTAAATTAAATACTACTTATGTAAACTAAAATCTCTGTACCAAATTTCGTTGAAATCGGTCTACATTTGACCATAGCTCCCATACAAACTTTTCTTTAAAAACGCACTAAATGAGACAAAAATCACTAAAACGCTCGTAAATCTAAAGATATTGAGAATTTTAAGTTTATTTTTTGCATATATAATTTGTAACAACTGCAATCAATTTGCAAAATTTCGAGATAATCGGTCCACATTTGACCCTAGCTCTCATATAAGTCAAATTGACAAAAACAGCTTAAATAAATAAGTTTTGAGAAAATGTTTGTATGATGCCAAAATTTAGCAAATATTTGTCTTTATACAGGAAAGAGAACACCTTTGACCAAAATGGTAAAGGGTATCATATGGTCGGTCTTGACCGACTATAGCACTTTCTTACTTGTTTTTTTTAATTTTTGACAATTTTGTTCAACAAATATTAAAAATTAAGAAATCGTGCACCGGTGTATTAGACAAACGGGAGAATAAAACTCAAAAAGTTTAGGCCAAACCGTTTCGCCGTACCTCCGATTCAAAATTGAAAAACTTCGCAAAAATGGAAATTTGTGTGCGGAATTCGTCCTAATATTTTTAAGAAGAAAACTAGTAAATTTTTTTTAACAATCGGTCCATATTTTGGATATCAAATAGCACTTTATTACTTGTTGTACATTTTCTATTAAATTTGGATTTTCCCTTGAATTAAGTTTTCAAGCCGAAACATAAAAGATGTAAAATGTAAAGTATTTTTAAAATAAAAGGAAAATTAAAAAATAGGCGATGAAAGCGAAATTTCAAGCATTTGAAAAAGAGACCAGTTTTGCTAGAGCAGAAGGAAAGCTGTGCAAAAATTAGAACGTCATTTTGCTGAAAAACTTCAGCATTTAAGACCTTTTTTACTCCTTTACAAATACAAATATTTTTACAATTATTTTAAATGTCATTATTTGATTTCTGTCTGCTTTTCTCCATTAAGATTTTAGTTAAACTGTCTGGCATTAAAATAATTTTATACAAATTTCATTCTAGGATTATTATCTAAAGATCAACAGACTAATTGCCAACTCGTGATGTAAATGTCTTTTTCTATTTTCCATTTTCATTGTCTTAACTACTCCATTATGTTGAAAGGAAATCTATATATTTTTCTAACGGAAAGTCGAAGAAGAAGAAGAGAAGGAATAAAATACATTATTTATCACTTCTCACTTTCATTTGATTTCCGTTCTATAGTCACTATTTTGTTGTTGTTCATCTTCTGGTTCATTGAAAAACAAAACATCCAGTGACGTCTGTATATCGTGAGCCTATATTCAATACCGTCTATGAACCATTTTTTTCAAAATCACTTTTTATTGGGAAACTGTTTTTTGATAATAGTTACATCTTTTTAATAAAAATCAGAGAGAAGAAATCTATTTTAGAACTTTTTTTTTCAAAATTTAAAATGTATCTATCAACCACACAATTTGTTTTTAAATGCAATACCGTCTATCAACCAAATAAATTTTATAAACTTATTATATTAAACAAAGTGTTTCTATTAGTTCAACAACATTGTTAAGTATTCATTTGAAAATCTGTCATCTGAAAAATAACGTTTGGTTTTTGCATTAAAAAAATAAGTTGAATTACAGAGCTCGTGTTTTTTTTGCTTACGAAAAATTGTAATAATAAGATAAAATGTCTCATAGTGCATTGAAACTTATTGCAATAGATTATTCCTCTTCAAATGAAGCAGATGAAAATAATATAATAGAAGGTTAGTTGGTTAATTTATTTTTATAATCTACAACATTAAATTTGTTTTTACTAGATTCCGAAAATGAAGAATGCAACAATTTTTATGCAATGGGTCGTCGTAGATCTAAGAGAGCACATAATCCTAAATCATCTAGTCGAGTTTTAAACGCAACAAAACGAATGAAGGGCCAAAATTATTTGGGATTTTCAAAATCTGAAGGAATGTTTAAGCAAAACTCACCAAAATCTATGAAAAAAATTGGTCCAATGTGCTCATCGGCATATTGTAAGAAAGTTTCCACAAGACACTGCCAAAAGTTTGATGAAGAAAGAAGAACAAATATATTTAAAATGTTCTGGGACCTAAACTGGGAATCTAAAAAAGTTTTTGTTAATAACAACTTATCACAGATACCAATAAAAAGAACAAGAGTTATAGATTCAAAAAAACAGAATAGCTTTATATATAAACTACCACACAAGCATGGATCCCTGCAAGTTTGTCGATCCATGTTCTTGTCAACTTTGTCGATAAAGCAAGCTATGGTTAAAGGTTGGTTTAATTCTAATTATAAATATAAAGAAAGCGTGTCACTTACAACAAATAAACAATCGAATGTTGCTTGTAAAAGTAGTAATTGTAAGATACACTTAAAGGAATATTTCGAAAAATTGGACAAAGTAGAGAGCCATTACTGTCGCAAAACAACTAAAAAAATCTACATTGCTGCGACATTTAAGACAAAAGCTGATACTTACAGAGACTACGTAAAGTATTGTGCCGAAAAGCAAGTTCCCACTGTTTCAAGTTTTACCTTTGCAAAATATTTTGATGACCAAAATTATGCTCTGTACATGCCTCGTAAGGATCAATGTGATTTATGTGTTTCTTATAATGCCAAACAAATTACAGTCGAAGAATACAATATCCACATTTTAAACAAACAGCGAGCCCAAGATGAAAAGAATATAGACAAAGTCGCGGCGGTAGAAGAAAAGTGTCATGTTTTTACTATGGATGTGCAAGGAGTGAAGCTCTGTCCAAATATTAATGCTTCAGCTATTTACTTTAAACAGCGCCTACAAGTTCACAACTTCACGCTTTATAATCTTGCAACACATCAATGCACCAATTATTGGTGGAATGAAGCAAATGGTGATCTGTCTGCTTCAACATTTGTATCCATCATAGTACACCACCTAAAAATACATTGCTTATCAGACAATTTGCCAATCATAATTTATTCGGATGGCTGTGGATATCAAAACCGTAACCATATTTTGTCAAATGCCTTGTCAATTCTTGCAATTGAGAACAACAAGATAATTGAACAAAAGTACTTGGAGAAAGGACATACGCAAATGGAGTGTGATAGTGCACATGCAAAAATAGAACTCAAACTCAAAAATCAATCAATATACTTGCCTATAGACTATGTCAAAATAACAGAACAGGCACGGAGAACAGTAAAAATTAACAACATCGTAATCAACAAACCATTTGATGCAATGTATTTAAATTACGATTTTTTTAAAAACTACAACGATGAAAAACTAATTCGCTTTAAGAGCATAAGACCTGGTCAAACGAAACACGATCCTACCGTTGCGCAGTTAAGATCTCTAAAGTATTTACCAAATGGTGAAGTTAAGTTTAAAGTTAATTTTGACGCAGAATACGAAAACTTACCAAACCGAATTAGACAATATACAGAACATAGAGAGCCAAAACCCCTATACTACAAGCAACTTCCTATTCAGCAAAGCAAATGGAAACATCTACAGGATTTGAAGCCAGTTATACCATCAGAATATCATTATTTTTATGATAATATAGTTCAGATGATATAAAATCATAGCAGAATATATAAATAAATATGTATCAAATCAACTTTTCTTGCTTTTTTTATTTTTTTTTAGTGATAAAACTTAAAAAATTTAAAATTATACCATACATTTTAACTTTGCAATACCGTCTATGAGCCAACAAAATTTTAATTTTACAATTGCATTACCTTCTATCAACCATAGCACCGTGAGGAACGTCAAATTTTCTTTTATTTTCATCAACATGATTCAGTAAACATGGCTTAAATATATTGTGGAAGAAATATTGATTTCTATTTAAATATTTTAGATATTAAACAGTTTTTTGCCTCTCCTTAAAAATATTCCATTTGGTTCATAGTCGGTATTGAATATAGGCTCACGATATAATTTAGTGTGAATGTTGTTAAAAATATTGTAGATTTTAGTAAATGACTAGTAGCGGTATCCATTACAATTGTCATCAGGATGTTTGTGTCATTATAGAGGTGGTGATAGTCTTGATGGTGGTGGTGGTAATAGTTGCATGTTCTGTTAATGTTAAATTTAATTTTAACATTTTAGTAATTTCCACTTTGAAGAAACCCAGATAGACAGACACACTGTCCATTTTCCTTGTGTTACGTTGCACAATAAAATCTTTACAAGATGTAAACACATTTTACATTGTCATCACCAAACACACACACACACACCATCAACATCATCACTTTAAAGGAGTCAAACAAAATCTCATGATGATGATGATTCTAACATTTATTGGTGACTTTTGGTTTGTTTGTTCGTTCAAATGTTTCTTGTTTGAAATTGTTGTCGTTTCACATGTATCGTACAACAACACAATGATTATTTCTTTGTTTACAAAATTTTCCTTGATTTTGTTGATTCAACTTAATTTTCCTACCATTTGACAATGTCTAAATGCTGTTTTACTTGTTAGAATTTCTAAATTAAATAAAGGAATCAAATCATAGCTTTGGAATGGAGTAAAGTAGTCGTCCGTAAAACAATAACAGGAAACCTATACCTATTCCAAACATTTAGACATAGTCACATGTAAAATCGGTAAAATTTAAAAGATGCAATTTCATTGTTCTTTGTATGAGAATAACGTGTATTATTGGTTTGTTTGTTAATTTCACTTTGTTTTACTCTGGAGGTTTTGGATTGATGTGGTTTGAGTTGGATGTTGGTTAATGTGTGTTTGAAATTGTGGTTTAATTAAGGACTACAAGTGAAATGTGTAAAGGATATTTTGTATGGAAATTCAAAATAAAAATGGGAAAACACATTTAAGTGGATTTAAATGAAACCACACTAAACGTGTCAAGACTTTCTATTAATTGATATTAATCTCCTTAAACTGTTTTAAAACTATGATATTTAGATAGATTTTTGCTCCGATCTTTTATGAATTAAAACTTTGTAGAACAGCCTTGGTATAGCAGGTTAGTTATCCACCTGGAATACCAGATGTCCCAAGTTTGATCCCTGGTCAGATCAGCTTGAAAAAAATAAATTTTGAAGAAAAGCATCCTCTGGTTATTGAGTATTAGGCTATGTGAAACTTCTCTAACTAATGCATTTGCCGTTCGGATCCGGAGTTAAAACGTAGGTCCCTATCAACGAGTCTAAAAATATAATCGGATGCAGCTCATTGTCTGTTCCAAATGGAATATCGTGGGAATTATGTGTGTATGAAGAATATATTTTTACTTTCTAATACACTTTCTATAATTCGTATTGGTTTAGACTTCTTATTGTTTAGATTTCTTATTAAGATATAAGGATGACTACCAAAACTACCTTTCTCATGTACAAAATCGGAATATTTCCCATGCATTAAATCTAATTGTCTACATCTGATATAGGATAAGGCAAAAGCGTTCAATCGTTATTACAATGTTTGTTCTGAAATTATCAAAGACCCCTAAACCCGAAGGAAATAAATTGTTTTCTATTTTAAAACTTTCATTTGTAGTCAATTGTCAGTAATTGGAGAACGTTTTTAAGAAATACTTCCCGTATGATACGATTCCCTGTAAGCTGATCGGTGACTGTGGGGTATAGCTTGTATTGTTATATAATTATATTGCGCTACCGTATTCTAAATATGTTACTACTTTACGGTCTGCTCTAACAAAATCAAGTAACTTGTTACCGAAAATCTAACTTTTTGACACAATACTGTAAAAATTCAGTCCTTTGAAGTCGATTGGTCAGTGGACAGAACAACGTTTTTTTTAGGAACAATTCATACTTAAGCAGAACGTTCCGTATTTAAATTTATTTCCAGCAAAAATAATTAAACTGACTTTCCTCGGTTAACCATCCAGATCGCTTCAAGAGCTCTGATATCGGCTAATATCTACGTTAGCCAGATTGCCCAGAGTAAGTCTTTCCTATCAGGATAAGTGCAAAGATGTTCTATGGACTCCTTGTGACCACGGATTTTACATGACTTACAATCAGACAGTAACATGTCATGAGAATATTTTCTATTTAAACAGGGACACATTTGTCTGGAATGAATACAGACGTTCACTAAGCATTTGCTGAATTACTTACTTTTCTCGTAAGTTGCAGTTAATTGGGAATTTCTAAGGTAGCAATCCCATAAGATTGATAATGAACTGCTGAGACATCCCATAAGGAGATCTGAGGCAATCCAGGGCTGATGGTAAATTCAGGAAAAAAAGATTCATAGACTTAATTGCACTTTTATAAGGGCATCACATCTTATATGTTTCTTCCTTTTTTACTTTACTTAGTTAATTACTTTACTTAGTTAATTAGTTAAATGGCCTATATTTACAACCTGTTAAAATCAAAGGTCGAGCATATTTTTTATTTTTATCCCTTCCACTTATGGTGATAAAGGATATAATCGGGATATCAGGCCGAAATTTGAGAAGATTCTAAATGGGGCTATTTTTAAAGATAACGCGGAATCAGTTCCCTGAAAATTTGAAAAATGAGTTTAAGATTTTTAAAGATATAGGTAATCAAAAACCTGTTTTCACTTTCCCGAAAAAAAAAAAACATTATTTAGTATATAGTTCCCACACAACATTAAACATACAAACACAACATTTTAACAAGGCGTACTTCTTTGAGACAATGAGCTGTATCCAATTCTATTTTTAGACTCATTGAAAGGGACCTACGTTTTAACTCCGGCTCCGAACGGCAAATGCATTAGTTAGAGAAGTTTTTCATAGCCTATGTAATACTAGCCTCTTTATACTCAATAACCAGTGGTTAAAATTTTTTCAAGTGGGTCTAACCAGTGATTAAACTTGGGACCTCCGGTTTGCCAGGCGGATGACTAACCTGCTATACCACGGCGGTTCACAAGAAACATTATTGGATCATTTAAAAAATAAGCCATAAATATCTAAGAACATTAGAAAGGAATCAATTTGAGTAAATTAACAAAAATATTAAAATTTCTTTCATAAATTAAAAAGTCGTTCTGGACTTTTACTCTTACAGCCTGTTTTTGAAACTACTATTTTTTCAAATTGTACGTCAACTGGCGAACAAATTTTACTTTTGGTTTTTGAAATATTTTTTTGAGTGAAACGAGAAAAAGCTTTTAAAATTTTGATTCGTATATGAAATGTGTAGACGAAAGTAAATGTCAAATTAGGCAATTGAATTCTTCTAATCGTCTGGAAAACAAAAATACGTTTGTTTAGTTTTTTGTTTAGGACCAGCACTCAGCTAATGACCCTACTTATGCAATGCATTTTGTTGGAGCTAGGAAAAGGTTGTGGGAGGGGGAATAGGTGGAAAAGTGTTCATGGACATTTGATTTGAACTTCCCTATATTGCAACTGACTGGCAAAACTTATGCGGGAAGCAATTTCTGCATACGAACTGTGCAGCTAAATAACGAATTTTCTCTGTAGTGTTGTTGTTCTGTCTACTGGCCAATCGACTAAGAAGGGATGCGCTCCAACATATGTTTTGGGTAAGAATTTCGAGTATCGGGAACGAGTTCCCTGATTTCGTCCAAAATAGTAACTATAGAGCAATAGAGTTGGATAACCTACTGTTTGCTCTCACCTGCACTCGCTCGAGAACTCCAAAATAGACTTTGAAGCACCGGCCCATACATGAGAGTTGTATTCCATTTTCGGTCGGATATATGTAGGTGGTTTAAATAGAACGGAGATCAGATGAAGTAAAGTATGTCTTACTTGAAAATGTGATTTGTCCAACAGGCATCACATTAAATTTCCATGTCCAGAACATCGTTTTATCATTTCCGCGACAGCCGGTTCTACGTACCGGAATGACCCGAAGTTTCCCTGCCAAGGGCTGTCAACTCAGCAACAACATATTTACAACATATTTCCATTTAATTTTGAAAAAAATTTTAAATGTTATTATTTTTTGTTTTTATTTATTTTTGATTTTATTCAATTTTAGGGTTAACATCATTTTACTAAATCTTAAGTTTTACAAGAAAAGCTTCCAGAAAAGTACTAATATATTTCATGGCAATACTATTATTTGATATTTCATTACTAACTAAGCTTTTATTTCTAAACGAAAAAAGAAAATGAACTCAATTTAGAGCTTAATCGTCTGGCTAGTATTCGATTGCCTTCTAACGTATGAAAGTTTTGTGAACAGGCTGTTAATAAAAAATGCTCAACTTAACTGAATTTGGCAACCCCAATTTATCTTGTTTAATGTTCGATTTGCAACAAGTACTCTCACACCAACAAGTTCTCCCATCAAACATCGAACATCATACCAATTGGGGGAATAAACAACAAATTCAAAACAAACCTCACACATTCGGTATTTAGCGTTTGAACGGAGTGCAACGTGTGCGCGCGAGTTGTAATGTAAAATAAAATAGTTTTTTGTTAAAAGAAAAAAATCAAAATAAATAAAAAAAGTTTATAAATACAAATAAAATTCAATAATAAATAAAACGTGTGTGTGCGTTTCTAAAAACCCCTTTTTGCGACAACGGCGACAAAATTTCAAATGAGATAAAATTTATTTTGAAGAGCATTAAAATATTCAATAAAAGAAAATTGATAGGAAATAAATAATAAAAAAATAAATATTTAATTAGAAAAAAATAAGAAAAGCTAAAATTAAAAAAAAAGAAATATTTATTAAAATCTGATAAGAATCAAATACTAAAATTAGTGTAAATGTTTAAAAAGTGAAACAGTTAAAAAAAAAACAAATGATAAAAAAGTGAAAGAATCAGCCAAAAGAGAAAACACATAATAAAATTTAAATAAATTTTATAGAAATCAATTAAAAAATTATTTACAACTTAAAGTTATTTAAATAATTCTGGATACATTAGTATTTAGGTGATCATTTTAACAAATTTAAAGTGACAGTTTGTTGCAGTTTCAGCTAAAAGTCCAACTAATTACAACAACGAATTGCAGAACTACTACAACAAGAAAAACAAAAAGTAAATATCTTTTAAATATAGTGCATCCTCCTCCCCATTTCTTCTTTTCTTCTGTGTACGAGTATCTTTAAGATACAAAATCAAAATGTACAACAAAAAGCAAAATGCTACAACTACTTCAAGTGTTTTTGTTATTTGCATCTTTTTAATTTTGTTGTTGTTCTTCTTTGGTTTATTTAAAAGTGTTTGTTTTGTTGTTGTTGCTATTTTATTAGGGCTCCACTCATAACAACAACAACAACTCAACTTAACTGAAGCTTAAGATGAGATTTGTTGTAGTTGTTGATGTTAAATTTTTTTTAGTGTTTTTGTTGTTTTATCTGATTACGAACAAGATTTATTTCTTGTTCGATACTTTTTTTGCCTGGATTTATTTTCTTTGTTGTTTTGTTTTTATTTACTAATGTTTATTATAGTAGTTGTTGCTTTAAGGAGTGGGTTTGAAGAAATTGTTGATTTTTTAACATTATAGGAAAAGTTTTTATTAGGTAGTCTCACAACTAGTTTAAAACTAGAGTTTGCAAAAAAACCGTGAAAATGAGAAACCGCGGTTTCGGTTTTAAAACACTAAAAACCGGCCGGTTTCGGTTCGGTTTTCGGTTTTTCAAATAAAACTATTTTGATTTAAATTTAAAGTAAAATTAAAGTATTTTAATGTACATATAAGGTATATTTACTAAAGCTCATATTTATAATTTATACTAAATTTCAGGAAATTAATTCAGGTTTTTTTAAATATGAGGGATTTCTTAAATAGGTCTTGTTTCTTTTAGAGAAACTGCAGAACCCCAGTCATTTTTACGAACAGCAACAAATCTTTAAAAGAATTTACAATTTCAAAGTCGATGGAATGAAGGGAATCTAAAGTCGACAGCTTTTCTAAGCTTTCATAAATACTCTCTTTTAGAAGCAGAAATCTTAGTATAAACTTAATTCACGATTATGATGCTTTTTAACACTTGTTTGTAAAATATTATTACGAACTGACGAATTTTTGAAATACCGAACAGTTTTTCTTACGCCTCTAGTTATAATTGAAATGATGATCGTCGCCATCTTCAAAACTGTCTTCGCTATCGTTGGTTCCAAATTCTTCCACATCTGGATTTATAACTAATTTTTCAAAAAAAACATCAATGACTGCAAGATAAATTCCGTGTGCCAACCATAACTGAAGCAATGTTTGATTTTTAGATCCAAATTTGACATTGATTGCTGCTCCATCTATAGTACATGCTACGAAGTTTATATCAAGTGAAACAATAAACTCCAGTAGCTTTTGTCTTACGGTTTCTTGCATTTTCTTGGAATTACACGTTCCAAAAATACGACTGAGTCCCAGGTTATAAAAAATACCGCCTTCCCATCGCACTTGCCCATTCGTCCATTGTTTTTTCATTCTTCTGCTTCATTTCATAGACAAATTAAGTGCAAATTTATGATAAGCTAATGTTATTTCTGAATAATACCAACGAAAAATTGTGAAAAATAAATAGCTAAAACCGCGATTTTTTCTGCGGTTTTCGGTTTCGAACTGCAAACCCTAGTTTAAAACTAAATCAAAATTAGAAATAAAGGTCGACAAATATAATTTAATGGGCTATTTTTAAGATAATTTGTATACTATACAGTTTGTCAAGTAATTGTTTGCATTAAATAAAAATAGTGAAAATGCAATTTAAATTTCGAAAATTAAACATCAAATCGTTCAAATTTGCTTATTTCGTTTAACACATACCTTTAATGTAACTGTTTACTACAAAAAGTCGTAAAAAAATTGAAACAAATACATGCATTGCAACAACAACAATACAAAAAGAAATATACCCAATTAAAAAGGCGTCAAATAAATGTTTGCACAATGAGTAAAAATAACACCAAATGTTCTTATTTACCGTTATATTTTTTACTTTATGTTTTATGAGTGCTATCCAATGAAATTAAAGTTATAAAAAGTATTGTTAAACAAAATGTGTGCATTAGTTGTCCTATTTAAAAAAAAAATGCCTGCAAAATTAATTTCGAAAGGCGTTATAGAATTAGCGTACTTCCATCACTATAAGGGCAAATACGCCAGGGAAATCGCTAAAATGTTCTCCCGTATAGTTAGGACATCATATCCCGCTCTAAAAGTGAAGAAATATTGGAATTAAAAGGATAACAATGCAGTGCAACATATAAAACAATACAATTTTAAAGTAAAATTATAAAAACCTTCTAGGAAAAGCAGCACTCCAGCACTAGGGGCTTAAGTCCGAAGTAAATAATGGTCATGGGCTAAGTGTATCCCAAGGAGCGATCCGAAATATACAGGTAAAACCGATGCCTTCATCTACAGTGGCTAGGAAAAATCTACTTCTTTCAACATAAAATATTGAAAATCACTTCATGCTTTCTATTTCGCACTTAGAAGTAGTATTGGGGTACATTTTTTTTCTCTATTCATGCTAAAATGATGTTGTATTATCATGATGGATCCCCAAAAGTTTGGAAGCCGAGTTAAGTGCCCTGTAGCAAACTTGAAAAGATTTTTAATATTTTGCGTTGATAGCAGTATACTTTTCCTAGCCACAGTAGATGAATATTTCAGGTTTAACATTTGGTGTTATTTTTACTTATTGCGCAAACATTTATTTGACGCCTTTTAAATTGGGTATATTTCTTTTTTTATTGTTGTTGTTGCAATGCATGTATTTATTTAAATTTTTTACGACTTTTTGTAGTAAACAGTTACATTAACGGTATGTGCTAAACAAAATAAACAAATCAAAACGATTTGATGTTTAATTTTCGAAATTTAAATTTCATTTTCAATATTTTTTTTTTGAATGCAAACAATTACTTGACAAATTGTATATTTGTGTTAGATTCCTGGGTCCACCAATTGACATCTAATTTTCAGTACCTCGTTTTTGAAATCAAATCGCGTTTTCGGAAATGTCATCTTTGTTTCTTGGATAAGGATTAAACCGAAGCATTGGTTATTAAGTGTATTCCTAACGTTTGTTCATATCTCATTGATGATTGTTAATGTTTCTGATAGCATATAGGTATAATAGGTATATTTATTATTATATACGCCATGCGAAATATAGTCCCAGATAAGGTTACCCATTAAAAAGAAAATTAACCACATTTTTGAGTAATTACGAAATATTTTTTTCTGATTTCTAATTTCGTAAATTTTGCTAATATAGTAAAAGCATTGTATTCCAATTTTTTCATTATGAATCCTACTCTGGCAGAAAATGTTCAGATTTAGTTCAGATTTTCTTGTGAAGACAAGCCAAAAGAATGACAATTTTCTTTGGTACAAAGATAAACCCTATACTTTTTTGCCAAATCGGATCATTATTTCGGATACCTCCTACAGGACTGCTAAGAAAGATTTTGGTCTTTCACATATTTATTTTGCATATTTCATTGAAATATTGTATTTTATTAGTATGGGAGGAGGAAATCTTTCTGATATATCCTCTAGCTCTTCCCCACATACTCTACAAAAAGTTATCTATGACCATACCTATACTTGATCCATCAATATAAAGGGTTTTTGTGCAAAGTTTGAATAATTTACCTAAAGCTGCAAAGTAGCCGCAAAAGCTTTCCCTGCTTCGATCCATTGCATAGTAGGAAATTACGGCCAAAACCCGAAAGTTTTTCGAATAAATTTTAATATCAGATAATATAATTTTTGCCATACTGCGCTGTCTATGTAAAATTTGAATATTTATTTACAAGTTCTTAATAAAATTAATTGTATATTTGAAATTCGACTAGTTTTGGAAATACATACTTGTAAAATTGTAACTTCTTTTTTGGATTAAAAAGTAGATTTCTTTTTGCTAATCAATCGCCTCAATTTCTATATTTTTTACCTATGCTTCATGTAAAATTCTACCAGTTAAAGCAGGTATGTTTTTAGTGACGCCAATTTATGCAATTTAACGTGATTACTACTGAAGTAAAATATAGGCGTGTTTTAATACATTTCTTTAGCTTTACTTCAAATTCTATGCTTAATTTATATATAAAAATAAAACAAGTAAGAAAGTGCTGTAGTCGGTCAAGCCCGACAATACGATACCCTTCACCACTATGGTCAATGATGTTTTTTTTCCCTGTATAAAGACAAATATTTACTTAATTTTGCCATAATACAAACGTATTTTCTCATATATATATAAGCTGTTTTTGTCATCTTGACTTATATGGGGGGCCAGGGTCAAATGTGGACCAATTATCTTGACATTTAGCAAATTGATTATAGTTTTTGTATGCGAAAAATAAACTCAAAATTCTTATTATCTTCAGATTTACAAGTTTTTTTTTATTGATTTTTGTCTGATTTAGTGCGTTTTGACAGAAGAGTTTGTATGGGAGCTATGGTCAAATGTGGACCGATTTCAACGAAATTTGGTACAGTGATTACATAAGCAGTATTTGTTTTAAATTTCATGAAAAAATATTGATGTTTGTGGCCAAAATATTAATTTCGGGAAGTGGGACCTATAGGAGGTACCATAAATAATGGACCTATTTTGACGAATATCAAAAGCCATGGTCCCACTATCAAAAAAATTATCTGTGCCAAATTTCATAATTGCGACCTGTAGCCAGCCAGACGGACGGACGGACATCGCTAAATCGACTCAGAAAGTGATTCTAAGCCTATTGGTATACTAAAAGGTGGGTCTAAGACAAATATTTCCATGCTTTACATACATCAGCACAGACTTATAATACCCTTTCCACCTATGGTGGTGAAGGGTATAACAAGTAAGAAAGTGCTATAGTCGGTCAAGTCCGACCATACGATACCCCTCACCACTAAGGGTCAAAGGTGTTATTTTTCATGTATAAAGACAAATATTTGCTAAATTTTTTTTAAGTAGTCATATCTATTATAGTTTATCATTTATTGACATTTAAGTGTATTTTAAGTGGAATTTAGGCCGTTTCCGTAAATTTTTTGTATGGGAGCTATGTCTAAATGTGAACCGATTTTGATGAAATTTTATACGCTGCCTAGGGCTTATGCAAAACTTCTATATACCTCCATATACCTCTATATAATTTCATCATCATAGCTATTATAGTTTGTTTTTTATTAGCAAATAAGCGATTAGCGAAGGCGAGGTTATACGGGAGCTATGGTCAGATGTTAACAGATAACAAGCTCCTTTCGTTTAGGCGTTATCGTGATTTCAACAGACAGACAGACCGACGGACATCGCTCAATCGTCTTAGAATTTCATAAGGATTCAGAATATATATCGTTTTTGATTTTGAGCCAATATTAAGAAATTACAAACGGAATGACAATCTCAATATACCCCCCATTCTTTTTGATGGTGGATATAAAAATATTTAAAAATAATGTATCCATAGAATTTTAATTCTCGACCGTCTCATTTTTATAATTAGGAGACCACAACAAATTAAAAAATGTAGTAGTGGTCAATTGTTACACAAAAAGTTTCATTTTGTGGAGTAGTGTAACAGAACTTTTGAGTCCAATTAGCAAATTTTGATACCAGTAACGTTTGGTTTCAGCAAGACAGCGTTCAAGCCACACAGCCGATCAAAAAATTCAGTTATTGCATTAGAAATTTTCCAGTGGCTTAACTTCTCTAATAGGCAATTAATTTCAATATTTCTACTTTACATTGGCTTCAATAGAAAAGAAATTGTCAAAAAGTGTATTTGGGAGCCAATTTACTTGATATTCCAAAATTTGCCCTCCTTTTATATATTTAATACGGTTTGTTATACAATTTTAAACTTCAGATATTTTCGATTTCATTCCCTTTATGTTAAGGAGTTTCTATAGTTGTTGTTGTATTTGTACTTGTTTTATTGTTAGTTAGTGTGCGGTAGAGTTTTTTTTGTTTAAGATAAACCTGTTTTTACCATTATTCTTGTTTTTTTTGCTGTTTTGTATTTTTTGTTTGTTGTAATACAAATGCACTCGATTATTATGTCTTAAAAGAAGGTACGAGTACATACTCACTCTCCTCTTGATTCTTGGGAATAATTACACACTCGCTCAGCTTCTCTGCAGTTGCAGTAGTTGATTTTCTTTTTTTTTTCTTTCATTCTTTATAGTTTACCAGGTAAACCTTACCTTAAGTAGTTACTTATGTACGTATTCTGTAGATATGAGAGTTGGCTAAAAACAAGATCATTTTTATTAACTGAAAGACAGTGAAGCTAATGAAGCGTTTTTTCTATGTGCAGTTGCAATTGAGACCTTAACAGTAAATACCCGTTTTTGCACATGCCATTACATTTTAGCATTACTTGCAAATTTTCTGTGTATTAGGGCGACATTCTTGAAGAAATTTACTTAAAGCTTTCAAATATTACTCACTAACTCAAATATCAATCCAGTCTGTAACCATTTAACTATACTTTTATTAACATTACTTAAAATCTAGGTGTTGATACCGATGCAGATTGAAAATAAACGGTAATGCCAAAAGCCAGCTGTTGTGTCTAAAGTTTACTTTCAAGTTTTTGCCTTTAAGCTAAAACAAGTTAACTGCACTTTTTTTTTTTGAAAGAAAGCTAAACTTTTATACACTCTCTTCTCTTTGGATTAGAAGTTTTAGAGTTATTGGATCTTTCTTTGTTTATGTTAGAGCTAATGCACTAAACCAAAACAGATGCATGAAAATTTTCTAATCGTTATACCCTGCACCGCCATAGGTGGAAATGGTATTATAAGTTTGTGCTGATGTATGTAACGCATAGAAATATTTTTCCTAGACCCACCTTTTAGCATACCAATAGGGTTACAGCCTGTTTTTGAAACTACAATTTTTTCAAATTGTACGTCAACTTACGAAAAAATTGGTTTTTGAAATTTTTTTTGAGTGAAACGAGAAAAAGCTTTACAAATTTTGGTTCGTAAATGAAATGTATAGACGAAAGTAAATGTCAAATCAGGCAATTAAAAAATTTTAATCGCCTGGGAAACAAAAAAAAAAAACGGTTATTAATTTTTTTTTGATTAGGACCTGAACACAATACAATGCATTGTGTTGAAACTAGGAAAAGGTTGTGGGAGGGGGAATAGGTAGTGTTTGTGGACATTGTGGATTTAAACTTCCCTATATTGCAACTGGATGGAAAAACTCCTGCGGGAAGCAAATTCTACATACGAACTGTACGGCTAGCGTATCGTCTATCTGTAGAGTATCGTCTGTCTATTGGTCAATCGACTACGAAAGGATGAACTCTAATATATAGACGTGTATTGCGTAAGAAAGTTTATGTATCGAGAACGAGTTTCCTGATATCGTTAGAGCACATTCCAAAGTAGTAACAATAGAACAATAGAGTTGGATAACCTACTGTTACCGATGAGCACTTTTGCTCTCTCCTGTACTCGGTCAAGAAGTTCCAAAATAAACTTTGAAGCACCGGCCCATACATGAGAGTTGTATTTCACCGGTACGCAATACATGTTTCGGAATAGGGTCTATGCGAAAGTGCTCATTGATGACAGCATGGTATCCAACTCTATTGAACCACTGGACTGTCACACTTTTCTATCGTTTTTACTTTAGAATGTGCCCTAACGAAATTAGGGAACTCGTTCCCAAACTCAAATCTTCTTACGCAATACATGTCTCAGAATAGGGTCTTTGTAGGAGCTACTCGACCGAGTGTAGAAAAGGGTGAACGTGCTCGTCGGTATGCAACGCTATTGAGCCACTGGAGTGTCACAATGTTCTATCGTTTCTAGTTACTTTGGAACCCGGTCTATCGAAATCAGGGAACTTGTTCCCAAAACCCGAACTTTTTTACTTAATACTTGTACTTCTCATAAACATGTTCTGTTTGAAAAAAATTTTAATTTAATTTTGAAAAAAAATTTAAAATATTTTTATTTTTTGTTTTTATTTATTTTTGATTTTATTTAATTTTAGGGTTAACAACATTTTACAAAAGTCTTAAGTTTTACAGGATAAGCTTTCAGAAAAGTAATAAAATATTTCATGGCAATACTATTATTTGATATTTCATTACGAAGCTTTTACTTCCAAACGAAAAAAGAAAATGAACTCAATTTAGAGCTTAATCGTTAGGCTAGTATTCGATTGCCTTCTAACGTATGACAGTTTTGTGAACAGGCTGTTAGAATCACTTTCTGAGTCGATTTAGCAATGTCCTTCCGTCCGTCTGGCTGGCTGGACGGATGGCTGTCCAGTATTTATGGTACCTCCCATAGGTCCCACTTCCCGGAATTGATATATTAGCCACAAATATAAACATTTTTTCATGAAATTTAAAACGAATACTGTTTATGTAAACTAAAATTACTGTACCAAATCGGTCCACATTTGATTATAGCTCCCATACAAACTCTTCTTTAAAAACGCCCTAAATGAGACAAAAATCACTAAAACGCTCGTAAATCTGAAGATAATGAGAATTTTATAATGAGAAGTTTATTTTTGCACACATAATTTTTGCAACAACTGTAATCAATTTTCTAAATTTTGAGATAATCGGTCCATATTTGACCCTAGCTCTCATATAAGTCCAAATGACGGAAATAGCTTAAATATATAAGTTTTGAGAAAATGTTTGTATGATGGCAAAATTTTGCAAATATTTGTCTTTATACAGGAAAAATAACACCTTTGATCTAAGTGGTGAAGGGTATCGTATGGTCGGGCTTGACCGACTATAGCACTTTCTTACTTGTTTTTATTATAATTTTGTTGTTCCACCATTACTTGCAACCAACCTCTTTGTTGTTGCTGCTAACATTTTAGTGCCATGAATATGAGCTTGCGGAAAAACAAGTTTTCATCTTAGTTTATAATAAAAACTACAACTATCTTTAGCTACAGAGATACATAACTATTCCCGTATACCATTTACATTAAAAGATTTAAAACTTATTCTTCAAAGACAAACAAAGAAAAATCCACGCGAACTAAAGATAGATGCGGTTTAAAGTTCAACCGATGTTAAGCTAACAAGTTGCTATAAATATCCAAAAAAATACAACAAATCATCCATAGGGTTTATGCGAATCTTTGTTTTGTTTTTGGAAAGATAATAAATGAATTTTTAATTTAAATATTAACCATATTGTAACCATAAAATTGTTTATAATTAGTTGTGATTTGACTGAATGATAATTCAGTCAAATTGATCACTTACAGAGCTTTTCTATCTCCAAATTTTCTGAAATTTTGTGTATGTACTTTTCTAGTCTATAAAATGTGAATATTAGGGGAGATTGGGGCAGATTCGGCACTTTTTGTTAAGAGCTATATATTTAAATATATACTCAATAGATATCAACATTTTGTCGAGGATTGTTGTCTTATGAAAAAGGTAGAAGTTGCTTTTTTAAGAGTTAGTCAAAACAGCCATATTCGCCGAAGGTGCTCCATAACCGGGATAGCTTTGGCATCTGATGTTTAAAATTGCTAGCAGCTTCGTTAAGATTAAAATCCCCTTAAGATATACATATTTCTTCAATACCAGATACAATTGTTTGAAGTTTAAGGCTATATTTTTTAGCGGGGGATATTCCAAGTGCGCTTGGTCTTGGGTTGTGTAATTGGTATAATTTTGAACCTTACCCAAGGATTAAAAATCTTAAAATAACTTGGAATTAACTTACATACAATAAGCACAATTAGAGCTACATTTATTTCAATAACACTGCTCTGCAGCCAAATCCTCCTTTTAATAAAACTATGTGGACTACATGGATTTTGATGCGCTAAACTCAGATCCGTTGTCGGTTTTTTTCCATCAGATCTGGATTTTTTTTATGGGCGTGGCAAATTTTTCCCCTTAAATTAGTCAGGTACGGAGACCTATTTCGTCCTAACTCGAGAACGACTCATCCGATTTTCAAAATTAAAACACTTAAAAATGTGAATTTTATTAACAATTTACCGCAGGTACCCAGTATTAATGAAATATGTGACATACATCAAACAAAACATCAATTAGGCTGTCGTCAGAGTAGGCGCCATAAGTACTAAAGCACCTTATATCATCAATGAGTGCGGTAAATTTTTAAACCGATTTTTCTTTTTTTATAGCTTATTTTATTCTTAAGATATGTAGTTCTTAGAAAAATGTTAAAATTTTACTTTATCTTTTTTTTAATTACATTTTTAACCTGAAAAAAAAATTACGAATTTCGCACGAAAAAAAAAATTTTCTCCGTTAATTTCTAAATAACTCCAAATCGATAAGAGATACATAAAAATTATATTAGACTAAAATATGCATCTGTTATGCATCTTCAAGTGTTTTAATTTTGAAAATCGGATGAGTTGTTCTCGATTTAGGACGAAATAGGTCTCCGTACCTGACTAATTTAAGGGGAAAAATTTACCACGCCCATAAAAAAAATCCAGATCTGATGGAAAAAAACCGACAACGGATCTGAGTTTAGCGCATCAAGATCCATATAGTCCGCATAGTTTTATTAAAAGGAAAGACAAAAAATGAATTTTTGCAGAGCAGTGTAATCAATAGCTATTCATTACTGCTACAATGACATATTTCCATCAAAACAGTCGTCAAATGTGCCCTAATGACGAATCTGCCCCAGTTTCCCCCACTTCATAATTTTAAAACTCTTTTAATTTTATGGCGGTTTTAACTTCACAATTTTGTATTGATAAAAACACGAATAGAGCTAGTGCTTCCACTTTTGGAAAGGTTTGGTATTGAAATTGGTCGAAATCTGATCACATTTGACCATATAATCCCATATAATGTTGAATACCAAGTAACGGCTTCGATTGTTCTTAACTTGGTAAGCCCAGACTTATTGTGGTTATGCTTTATCTATGGACACTGACCTCTTCGTGGTATCACCCGGGGACTTAGTGCGAGTTTTTCCATGAGAACTATAAAAATATGGGTTAGGACGTCAGGCTAGTAACCCACTCCTGGAAAAAACAATTACTATGAAAAAGCTAAAATAAGAATAAAAACCCCGCCCCTAGTTTTAGAACATGACAGGAAAGTCTTTTAAGGATTGGCTTACGAAATTGGAATTCGAAAATATGCTCGGCCTTTGATCTTCGATGTTGTAAATATATGCCATTTAAAAAACAAACAAAACTAAACACTGAGCAACCACTTATATGCCAACACAGAGAAAGCTCCACTGGCGGGCAATACTTATAGGCGGAAATCTTTGCTAAATCCCGTAAATTAGGTCGTATTTTAAGAACAAATTCATCTTCTCTGGGCGGACGCCCATAGGCTAACAAATAAAGCAAATCTGACTACTTTTTTTCTTCGGTTCATCCCTATTTTTATTCTATGCGCAACTAGAGAAGACTTATGGGAAGAGATTACATTTTTCTTCGTTGAGTGTATATTTTTCAACTAAATCAGATTATGTAACATTACGTAGTGGGTTAAATTGTCTTAAGAAAGGCTCACAATTCTATTTTGCGTTAATATGTTGGGAGAGATGGAAAAACTATTGGTTTCCGAAGTATTTTAACAAACTATCCCTTGGAAGGACATCTTCCATAGGGGGACAAAAATGTCTCAACGGTCGGTTTCTGCCTATGAGAGTTTTCACTGAATATGACAATTTTTAAAAGTTGTAATAATACAATTTAGTACAAAGACGTTTTACATTGAAACTAGCGAGCGTACATTAGAATCGGTCTACATTTTATCATAGCTTTCATACAAACCCAGTCTTATATAACCCCGCAACCATTTTAATGCTATTAAATATCAAAGTCCTATAATGATGGAATACAATTTTAATGAAATAGGTCAATATTTGAACCGAAAACGTCTTAAATGATTAAAAACATCTCATTATAGTAGCTATGATAAATCAATTTATTAGAGATATGTTTTATACAATTATACAAGTCATCATATAAAATGTTAAGAGAATCAGTCCATAAACCTCTCGGAAACCAAGAAAATAACACAGAAGCCACTTAAATGCTAACAAATTCTAAACTAGCTATGACCACTGAATTTAGTACAAAGGAGCTTTATATGTGGTCAACTTAGTTTCCGTACAACTCCCTTTTTTATCCGCCATCTGAAAGATAGTTTTATTGGTAGTCCTTAAGTAACATAAGGCTATGACTCTATAAAGTATATTTATTCTGAGTTCTTATGAAAAAATTAAATAAATTTAATAAAATTTGATGGTGGGTATTTTATGGGATTCGGCTCAGAGTTATAGGCACAACAAGTAATAGTGTTATCACTTGTTGTGCCTATAACTCTAAACACGGTTATCCGATTTTCATAAACATAGACTCCAATCAATACTTATATACTTTTCTTAGTATACACATTAAGACTGTACCAAAGATAACAACTCTACAAATTTACAAGCAGTTATTGGATCCACGCGAACGGCGAAATTTGGATCCCTTACGGAAATTTATTAGTCCACTATGATTTTCGCTAAGATCAAAAGAACTCCATAAAATCCAGTCTAAAGCGAAACTTTTAAGTTTGAAAAACTTTGAAATTTGTAAAAAAATTATGTTTTTTTTTTAAATTAAATGTAATCTCATTTATGGATTTACTTTTGTTTATTGCACTAAGATCCCATTTTATTACAATTATTTATTATATTAGGATAGTACATACATATTTTTTCAAAAGAAAAATAATTCCCATTTAATCCCAGTCTATTACATTTATTTATTAATGTTTATTGATAAAAGCCAAACGACGCATTTTGATGGTTGATTAGGCCATCATTGTCAGGAGGAGTATCCCTACTTTTGGACAGATCGAATACCTCGCAATATTACCTATTTTACAACCACAATCATGATGAATTAAAGCTTAGATTATCGACTGAACACGAATTATAGTGTTTACAAATATCAACATAAAGCAAAGATTATCATATGAACAGAAATTGTAAGTGATTAAAAAATTTCACCGAAATCGAAAATGATGGCGTCCGAAATTCTTGTTTTTTATTCGATAAATTTTGTTAAAATCTGATATCTTCTAAGAAAATTTATACATTTAAATTTAAATTAAATTTATTCCTTTTATCGAAATTTTAGTTGGAATTTGTGTGGATTTAATGCAATTTAGCCTTTACCATTTCTTTAAGAAATATGAAATGGTCTTACTTACGAGTTATTTTGAAAAAAAAAAAAGTTTTTATAAATCTGATCCTGTTTGTTGATTTATTAGTCTATTTCAATACAAATTTCAATTAGTTGGTTAAAGCGGTTCACTTTTGGTTAAAGCGGTTCAATTTCATTAATTTTACCAAAATAAAATTCGCCCTAGGAGCAAAAATATTGTGAAATTTTAACAATTACCAGATATACATTTTTTTAACAGAAATAATAAGAAAACATAATTTTTTCTTATTATACCCTTTACCACCATAGGTGGAAAGGGTATTATAAGTTTGTGCTGATGTATGTAACGCATAGAAATGTTTGTCTTAGACCCACCTTTTAGTATACCAATAGACTTAGAATTTTTTTCTGGGTCGATTTAGCGATGTCCGTCCGTCCGTCCGTCTGGCTGGCTGGCTGGACCCTCATGTAAACCTTGTAATCAAACTACAGGTCGCAATTCTAAAGATAATTTGATGAAATTTGGCACGGATCATTGTTTTGATAATGGGACCATGGCTATTGAAATTGGTCAAAATCGGTCAATTATTTATGATACCTCCCATAGGACCCACTTCCCGGAATTGATATATTGGCCACAAATATCAATATTTTTTCATGAAATTTAAAACAAATACTGCTTATGTAAACTAAAATCGGTCCACATTTAACCATAGCTCCCATACAAACTCTTTAAAAACGCACTAAATGAGACAAAAAATCACTAAAACGCTCGAAAACTAAAGATAATGAAAGTTTTGAGTTTATTTTTTTCATACATAAGTTTTGTAACAACTGTAATCAGTTTGCCAAGTTTCGAGATAATCGGTCCACATTTGACCCTAGCTCTCATATAAGTCCAAATGACGGAAACAGCTTAAATATATAAGTTTTAAGAAAATGTTTGTATGATGGCAAAATTTAGCAAATATTTGTCTTTATACAGGAAAAATAACACCTTTGATCTTAGTGGTGAAGGGTATCGTATGGTCGGCTTCACCGACTATAGCGCTTTCTTACTTGTTAAATTTCTTTCTGTGTAAGAATTAGTCACAAATGGTGATCGTTGCTGAAATTTATTCTCCACCGCCTTTTTCTTTATAAATGTTGTAATATCTCTAGTCTTTAATTTCTGGCGCTCTCGCTGTGTGCCAAAAACAAAATATTTATGTATATTTCTTCATTTTTTTCTTTCTTTCAAAACTTTCACATTTCGTACAATCTATTCGATTTTTTGTGTTTAATTTCATCATGATCATAATAATGATGATCATGATGATCATTGACAAGTTGTTGGCTGATCATTATTAGTCTACATGTGTTTCGGTGGTTTTTTGTTTATTTATTTTATTCTCTTTCTGAATTTAATTCAATAATAATTTTTTAGCTGGTCATTTCTTGAATTGTTGCTATTTCATTTTTGATGTTCGAGTTCTCATTTTTATCATAAACTATTTTTATAACATATACATATTTTTTTTTTGATTTCTGATTTTAAAATTTTAGAAAACACTTGCTAATTTCTTATTTCCTTTGAACAGCATTTCACTTTTATTTTCACATACAAAAATTGACAGACTTTTGATTTTAAATATTTTATTTTATTAATTTTTATGTAAATTGTCACGAATTTATTTTATGATAGAAACAAAAGAATTTTTTTCTTTTGATAAAAAAAAATTGAGAGTGATCAGTGTGCTAATTTTTATTTAACAAAATGTGAAATAGTTTATTTAAATAAATATGTTAAAATATTAAACTGAAACAACTTTCCATAAATCTGGACAACTATTGTATTCTTTCAAATATATAGATTACAAAAATATGAAATTTTTTATTTTCCTTTCATTATTAAAATTTTAAGTTTCATAATATCGTTAAATTATTTTTGAGTTATACATAATCAGTATCAAATAAAATGAAATCATAGATACTTAAATGAATTAGCCTGGTTACAATACCTTGCAGATAGTATAGCACCGAATTGCAGTAAAAGCGTTATATTTTTTTTACGGGACTTTTCAAAACGACCATACGGCAAATCAATGTATGAAAGTGCAACATCTTTATATTATAGAGTCTTTGGTTGAATAATATAAAGCGTTATCTCTTCTTTTCACCTCTCTACTCTACTCTATATATCGGGCTTTTCAACAGGTCCGCTACAAAAGTACAGCGACAGAGACAGCAGAAGATGTAATATTTCTTGCTGCTCTTATGGCATTTTCCTTCAGTAATATTTGCCTTTCAACGAATCGAAATTATTAAAATTTACTACCGAAATCTTCTTTAGCGATGAGGCTCATTTCTGGATGATATGGACTTGGAGGACATGTGGTTCCAACAAGACGGCGCCACAAGCCACACAGCGTGTTATTAAACGTGTTATCAAACGAAATGGTCCATTCAATTGGTCGCCTCGGTCGTGCGATTTGACATCGTTAGACTATTTCTTGTGGGGCTACGTACATTTATGCCAACAATCCAACGACGATTGATGAACTTCGTACGAATATCGAACTTGAAATTGCAGCAGTATCGGCCAATTTATACTTGAAAACCGTCGAAAATTGGGTTCAGCGTCTGGACTTCTGAAAGCGTGCCCGTGGTGGCCATGCAAAAGAAATCTAGTTCCATACATAATGGCATCAAACGTGCTTTTAGAATAATTAATATTTAAAATATTTGTAGCGCTCTTATTGAAAAACCCTTTACAATTGTATAGGCAGTATATGCCTGAGTGTTAGTTCTCTTTACCCAAGTGGTCATTTAAAATTGAAATTGAGATAATAATGGCTTTTAAAATCTCTCTCAATTTTAATCTCCGTTCGTCAAAAATCAAATCGTAATCTTTTTTCAAATGTAGTCCCCTTGACCGGGCTTCCGGAACGTCCCTCTTATTTGCCATTGAAATGAAAGATGCAGAGTCCTTATCGTCACCTGAAATCCAAAAGGGCGTAATTAACACAAAAATTTCAATTGATTTTTTCGTTAACTATTTTGAAACAACCCAAAATACATTTATCTACAAAATTTTAGATACATACGATAAAAAACATCGATTTTATTCACTAAAAACAAAAAATTATTACCGGTGTCTCAACTTTTGGATCACATATGGAATTGTATTTCCATAAATATGAAATTTCATGTAAATATCTTTAACCGTTTAGGAGTTACGGGATAATTTCTGAAAAAAGTCTTTAAAAAACACATTATTCTACTTTCCACCAACGGTACCACTAAAACAGGCCCAGTTCTTTCAGAAAGCCGTTTGCTTCAAGGCGACCATTTACAAGACCTTTACAGTCAATTACTGTTTACTTTTGGGATCGTCAGCCTAGATACAATATCATACACATGTTTTAAAGCCTGCGTCAATTGATACTACAATTTTTTAAGTATTTGTCTAATTATGTGACGACAAGTTATATGACGATCTTGCTACAGTGTTCATGTTTAATATTTTTCGGAATAACCGATTTTGTCTGGTGATTATGAAACCCGAAACATAAATGAAAGCCATTAAACGAATTTTACATTTTCTGAAATTTTAAGTATTCTTAAACAACGGTTCTAGTTTTCGAGATATTAAAAAAAAAAACATTTTTTAAAAATTGTTGGCATTTATTCTTAATTTTATTCATTAAAAAGTTTTTAATTACAAATTAAGGGCAGTCGAACTGAGTCGCTTGTACTGGGTGGGATCTGTTTTACGCATTAAAGTCCAACAGTAATCATTCATTATGACTTCGTCCCAAGATTTTTGCCAAATATTGGTGTTTACGCTCTCCTTGCTCGTCGCTTGTTTTCAGAAAAAAAAATCGAGGTGGGAATGCCGGAAATGTATTTTGAGAAACAATCAAGCTAAAATCTTGCAATCATTTTTCAACAATCTATAGATTATCTGCTTAAAATCCGGGGATTTGTGGTTACCGAGAATGTTATGAACGACATCTTGAAATAATACCCATTGATCTGCTTTATTGGCCGTTAAGCATTTTGTAAAGTTTCTGTAGGCTTCTATCGGCTTAAAAAATGTTGCTAGTGACGCCAACAGCTGACTGTCATTATGATAACGCATGCGCGAACCCACAAACTAGAACCAATTTTGAAAAACGAAATCCGGATTTGAATTCAACACCTCAACTAACGTCAAGATTTGTTCTCATCTTCTCTGATCTAAAAATGTGTTATTAATTTCCACAGCATCCTCTATCGGCGGCAATAACACGCCGTCGATGTAAAATAAATAAAATCGGCTGTAAAACAAAAAGCTTAAACAATGCGTCTAAATAACAACAATGGCTCAACTTTACTGTTCTAAAAATCGACGTGACGTGCAAGTATAGTATTGAACAATATAAAAAAAAACTTTTTTCCACTTTTACCTCTATCCCCTTTGCAAAGAAAGTAACCCAATTCGTATATAAATAGGAATTTTACTGTACATACATATTCTATTTATAGGATCGTATAGTCAAAGACTTAATACATATAACCCCCCCCCCCATAGTGGGATACCTTAAAAGATTACCTAGAACTTTTTAGTTCTAAAGGTGACAATTGAAAGCCATTTTTTTCTAGTGTGTTTATTTTTCAATATCCTTATCATTTTTAAAATATTTATTCACTAAATATTAATTTTATATTTCTCTTTTTCTTTTGCAGCTTCCCAACTCATGTTTCTATCAATTTACAAACAAAAATAGAAAAATTGCAAAATATTCAAAAATTAACTCCACAAAAAAAATCTACAGAAAATAATAAAAATCGCTCTAGAAAGAATTCAAAAAAAATATTTCCCAAAACAAGACCTCACATGTCTTTCGTTTATATTTATTTAAAGGTGGGTTTGGTGTTAGAAAATAAATAACCCCCGAAAAGAAAAAAGAAATAAGTGCCAATTAACAAATCAACAAAGTGTTAAATTTGAATAACCAAAACTTTTTTTTGAAAATGTTTTAAAATCCACATTTCAATAACACCGTCCGCAATAGCCCAGCCCCCTTCCCACAAAACTAACAGAGCTGTTAGCACTAATAGGCAAAACAAAATATATATTTTTTTTCAAAAACGGTTTAAAATTTTGTTTTGAAAATAGGTAAAAAAGTGCAATTATTTCAAAATTTCTATCTAAATAGTTCTTTGGTCAAAATGGGCTTCTCAACGGCCCTTCAGGGCCGCGCAGCTCATGAGGCGTTAATCGTACGACAAGATGCCGAACTGCGTTTAATGGAGATCATGAAACGCACAATGCAACTGAAGGCAAAATATGACAAAGAATATGCCATTGGCTTGGCCGCGGTGGCACAGCAGGGTTTAAAAATCGATCGTGCTGATGAAATGCAAGGTAAGTCTAAATTTTTTCTTTTATTCAATCTATGTAGTCCAAAAGTTATAAAAAGTTTATTAATTTTCTCGAAATTTTGTGACAAACTTTCAATTAAATTTAATTTATATTTTGCTTATATTTTTTGTCGGGAATACCCTAGAAATAATGATAAATATTTTCATTTGTAAATGACGTTAATTTTAGTAAATTTCTTATCATCTTGTTAAACAATAATTTTTATTGTTTCTTGAAAATAATTACAGTTTTTTGCGCAAAACAGTCGCATATTCATTTGTTTGTATACGTAACTACTTAATAGATAAAATTAAGAAAATCAACAAATATTTAAAAAATATTAACTAACTTTTTAGAGTTTAAAAATAAAATTTCCATAATTTGAAATTTTATCTGAACCCAAAACTTGCCTTAGGTATCTAATGATTTTTTTCTTTGCTAATCGATTTTTTCAAAGAAAATATTCTATTGTCTAACCATAACCTTTGTCAATTTTTGTTTATAACATTTTTTGTATCTGACTTAACAATGTCATTTTCTAAAAATCATCTAATGTTTAATTCTTGCCTAGCGAGTCGATCATTCTTTTGATTGGAAAAAATACAATGGACCATCATTTATCGTTAGGTCATTATGTTTTAGAAATTATTTAAAAGAAATAAATTAAGTTTCAAACAAGTTTCCTCAGACCAAGGTCAAGTTTTGTGACAAACAATTATCGTAAATTTGTTTAAAATTAATAATTTATTTCTTGCTTATGATAAGGTTAAAGGTCAAGTTTTGAAATATATCATATTTTTGATAGCTTTGGAGAACCAATAAGTATTAATCAATGAGTTAAAAAAAATCTCTCTCTTGTTAGATAATTTTATGTTATTTAAATAATTTTTGACATAGAATTAACCCTTTTATAAACATGGGGACAAATTTTGTTCTACAAATTCTGCTGCACCCGTGTTTAGTGTGAGAAGTAAAGACAAGATGAAACTGGAAAATGTTGTGTGTGTAATTCTGCCCAGAATCTAGATGATAATATTCGTTTTATTTTAATAATTTTTCAAAATAGTATAATTCGTATTTTTTCTGTTTTGGAATTTAGATATTTTCGATTTGTGTGGAATTAGTGTTTGATATTTATACCCTTCACCAGCATAGGAGGAAAAATATATTGGGTTTGTGCTGATGTTTGTAACGCATAGAAATATTGGTCTGAGACCCACCGATCGACTCAAAATTACTCCCTGAGTTGATTTAACGATGTACGTCATTCTGATTTTCAGGCTGGCTGGTCGGATATCCATATAAGATTGTTATCAAAGTGCAGGTCATAACTTAAAAGATAATTTGGCACAAACTTATTTTTTAGTCCAAAAATGATCGCTATCCTTTTTATTATACAACTGAAAAAGTTTGCTAATCACTTAGAAGATGTCTTTACTCCAAATATTACAAGTTCCGTCATTGCTACACCCAATATTGATGAAATGGTTTCCAAACCATTAAGACTTCGTCTTTCTGCAGTGAAACTGCAATTAAATGCCTTAAGCCATGGAAATCTGCTGGAAATGATAAAATTACAACCACAATGATTGGTTTCTTACCAAATTCAGCTCTAAGATTCATTCTTATAATTTTTAATTCCATACTACGTATAGGTTATTATCCAAAAATCTAGAAGTTATACGAAATTATAATGTTACCTAAGCCAGGAAAAGATGTGAGCCAGGTGGCATCATAAGCATTTTATCAATTTTATCTAAACTGTTTGAAAAATTACTTTTGGAATATTTACTAAACCATCTAAATACAAACGGTAGCATCCCTAACCACCAGTTTGGCTTTAGAAGAAAACATGGCACCATTGAGCAAGTTTACCGCATTATGTCTCTTATACAAAAAAGTTTTGAGAGCAAGCAGTATTGCTCGGCATTATTTATAGACATTTCCCAAGCTTTTGATAAAGTATGGCACACTGGTCTAATTCATAAAATTGTAACATTACTCCCTGTTAACGTTCACAAATTTTTATATAACTATATTACAAATAGATTCTTCCGAATCAAATCGAAAGACGTCTTCTCGTCACGTAAAAAGATCTGTTCTGGTGTACCACAGGGCAGTATATTAGGACCTCTCCTTTATCTACTGTATACTTCTGATATGGCAACAAGTTCGTTTACTCACACGTCTACATTTTCAGACGATACAGCCTTCATAAGTGTTCACAAAGATCCTGTTATAGCATCTGAACGTCTACAATCACATATTTATGACTTAGAGAAATGGTTGAACAAATGGAAAATGAAAGTGAATCCCACAAAATGTGTTCACATTACATTTACGTTAAGAAGAGAAAATTGTCCACCAGTTAATATCAACAATGTCCATATTCCTGAAGAGACAAAAGTTAAGTACCTTGGTGTTCACCTAGATCGTCGTTTGACTTGGATCCATCATATGAAATCAAAAATCGTGCAAATTAAACTGAAGACTAACCAAATTTATTGGTTAATAAGTACGAACTCCTCTTGTACAAGGCCGTTATAAAACCAATTTGTGTTTACGGCATCCAGTTGTGAGGTACAGCATCTTCATCTAATGTTGAAAAACTACAGAGAAGACAGTCAAAACTCTTAAGAATAATAACTGGTGCTCCTTGGTACATCAGAAACAGCAACATTCATAAAGATTTAATGATTCCTGTAGTACGCGAAGAAATAAAGAACTACACTCTCAAGTATTCAACAAAACTGGCTTAACATCCTAATTCTCTTGCAAGGGCATTGCTAACACCAGAGCGTCACAGACGCTTAAGAAGGATGAGAACGTTCGATCTGAATATTTACGGTCTCATGTTAAAAAAAAATCTTAAATATTGCTTAAAGAACACGTTAGTTACCAAATACTTTAAGGCTAACAAACGATTATTAAAAAATAGTATCCAAAAACAGTTCTTTAACTAATGAATACGTCAAGTCAATTTTACATGTTAATGCTGGCAACATCGTCATTCTCTCTTGTCTCTTTTAAGTTAAATATACAAAACAACGAATTAATTATTCATTGTTTCCTCCGGGTAGTCGAATTTCTAAATAATGTTTTGTATGTTTTTAATATAAAATAACATTTTTCTTATTTTCTTCTTTCTGTAAAATTATGTTTATGTTATATAAAAGCATTAACTAAACACATTTATAATATAGTTAAATAATAAATAGACACATTTTTACTAAGGGCTTAAACCGATTATTTAAAAATCGAGTACTTTTAACTCATGTTGAATATATATACATCACTATAATGTTTTTTGTAAATTTCATTGACCGATGTCTGTTTTTTGTTGAAAACACGAATTTTTTTTTTTTTAAATTAGAATTCGTATTATCAATTTCTTTGAAAAGTTTGGTTTTAGTATGAAATATGTAAAATATAGAGTATGATGTCATGGAAATTATATTTCATAAATTCCCTGCCCCCGAAACCTTTTATATGATAAAAAAAATAGCAAATTAGAAAAAATATGATAACTAGCAAAAATATTATTTTTTATTAGAAAAGTCTGAAAACTTAAATATTTTCTTTAAAAGTTTTCACAAAATATTATTTGTCAAAACAGTAAAATATTTAATGCAGCTTTAAATTATGTAGACAGCTACTTTAAATTATTTGATGTTAACAAAAGATTAACATCGGTTTGTTAAGCTAACAATCGTTTTAGGATAATACTTTAAGGAATTTTGCTTAACTTTAGTTTACCAATCGTTGTTAAATTTTTTTGCATAAGACCGTTAATATTTAAAAAATTCATATTTGTTATTGAACTGGCAATTATAAAATTTTATTATGTATAGGTTAAGATTTTAATACATATTGTAAATTTGTGAAAAAGAAAGATTCAATAAATAAAAAGACATTAAAAAAAAATCCTTTTTATTCAAAATTGAACTTCTATTTCGGGTACCTTCCATAGGGACGCCTTTCCGTAATACTCCATTTTCAATTGAAATTGAGAAATATTCAATTGAAATTGAGAATATTCAATTGAAATTCAGAAATTTTCAATTGAAATTGAGAATTTTCAATTGAAAATGAGAAATTTTCAATTGAAATTGAGAATTTTTATTTGAAATTGAGAAATTTTCAATTGAAATTGAGAATTTTCAATTAAAAATGAGAAATTTTCAATTAAAATTGAGAAAACCCTAATTGGAAATGAGAAACATTCAGTTCAAATTGAGAAATTTTCAATTGAAATTGGGAATTTTTGAATTGAAATTGAGAAAAGCCCAATTGAAAATGAGAAATTTTCAATTGAAATTGAGAATTTTTAAATTGAAATTGAGAATTTTTCAATTGAAATTGAGAAAAGCACAATTGAAAATGAGGTTGAATTTTTTAATTGAAATTGAGAAGTTTTCAATTGAAAATGAGAATTTTTCAATTGAAAATGAGAAATTTTCAATTGAAATTGAGAAATTTTCAATTGAAATTGAGAAATTTTAAATTTAAATTGAGAATTTTTCAATTGAAATTGAGAACACCCCAAGTGGAATTTCAACCTCATTTTCAATTTAGGTTTTCTCAATTTCAATTCTAAAATTCTCAATTTCAATTGAAAATTTCTCATTGAAAATGAGAAATTTTCAATTGAAATTGAGAATTTTTATTTGAAATTGAGAAATTTTCAATTGAAATTGAGAATTTTCAATTAAAAATGAGAAATTTTCAATTAAAATTGAGAAAACCCTAATTGGAAATGAGAAACATTCAGTTCAAATTGAGAAATTTTCAATTGAAATTGGGAATTTTTGAATTGAAATTGAGAAAAGCCCAATTGAAAATGAGAAATTTTCAATTGAAATTGAGAATTTTTAAATTGAAATTGAGAATTTTTCAATTGAAATTGAGAAAAGCACAATTGAAAATGAGGTTGAATTTTTTAATTGAAATTGAGAAGTTTTCAATTGAAAATGAGAATTTTTCAATTGAAAATGAGAAATTTTCAATTGAAATTGAGAAATTTTCAATTGAAATTGAGAAATTTTAAATTTAAATTGAGAATTTTTCAATTGAAATTGAGAACACCCCAAGTGGAATTTCAACCTCATTTTCAATTTAGGTTTTCTCAATTTCAATTCTAAAATTCTCAATTTCAATTGAAAATTTCTCATTTTAAATTGAAAATTTCTCAATTTCAATTAAAAAACCAACCTCATTTTCAATTGGGCTTTTCTCAATTTCAATTGAAAAATTCTCAATTTAAATTTACAAATTCTCAATTTCAATTGAAAATTTCTCATTTCCAATTGGGATTTTCTCAATTTCAATTTAAAAATTCTCATTTTCAATTGAAAAATTATCAATTTCAATTGAAAATTTCTCAATTTAAATTGAAAATTTCTCATTTTCAACTGAAAATTCTCAATTTCAATTGAATATTTCTCAATTTGAATTGAAAAGTCTCAATTTCAATTGAAAAATTTCTCAATTTCAATTGAAAATTCTCAATTCCAATTGAATATTTCTCAATTTCAATTAAAAATTCTCAATTTCAATTGAAAATTTCTCAATTCAATTTGAAAATTTCTCAATTACAATTGAAAATGGTGTAGAGTTTTTGTCACTTTACGGTCACAAATTTAAAATTAATTTTAAATTTAATATTCAGTGTAAATATTGCTTATAGTAACCGTTATAAGTGTACCCAATTTTGTAGGAATCGGCCTATATTTGATCATACCTCCCATACAAGACACATTCTTGATTTTAGTAGTGAAGGGTATCATACAGTTGTGCTTGACCGATTATAGATTTTCTTGCTTATTTTTTTTTTAAGAGAAATTACATGCCGGTAAATACTACCTATACAATTGTATACATTGTGTAAACGAATTGGGTTAGTTTCTTTGAAAGGATATATTTGAGAGGTGAATGGTGGTGAAAAGAGATAGTTGATAGGTGAAAGGTGGTATAAAGAAGAGATGCCCATTTTTAAAGCAGTGAAGTTGCGCCATTTGTTATTATTTAGATGCATTGTGTAAGCTTCTTGTTCTACAACCATTTTTTCTTTTGCATCGACGTCGTATTATTGCTGTAGGCTTACCGCAATTCATAATTTTAATGGCAACACATGTCAGAGTTGCAATACACAATCTAGCCATAATATCCGCACCAAATTTACATTATTAGGCATTAAACCCCTAACACGCATTTGTAGAGTGCGAACAGAGGAAAAATTTATAGCAGCTGGGAAATGCTGCAATTTTGTCCAGCAATTTTGTTAAAAAAATGTCTCTCTAAATGTCGTTAATATTTATACCCTTCACCACCATAGGTGAAAAGGGTATTATAAGTCTGTGCTGAGGTATGTAACGCATATAAATTTTTGTCTTAAACCCAGTTTTTAGTATGCCAATAGGTTAAGAATCCCTTTCTGAGTCGATTTAGCGATGTCAGTTCGTCCGTCCGTCTGGCTGGACCCCCATGTAACCATGTAATCAAAGTACAGGTCGCAATTATAAAGATAATTTGATGAAATTTGGCATAGATAATTTTTTTTGGCTATTGAAATTCGTCGAAATCTTTCCATTATTCCTTCCATAGGTGGGGCCTATGGAATTGATATTTTCCGGAATTGATATTTTGGCCACAAATATCAATATTTTTTCATGAAATTTAAAACAAATGCTGCTTATGTAATGAGATACAAATCACTAAAAAGTTTATTTTTTGCACAAACAATTTTTGTAAAAACTGTAATCAATTTACCAAATTTCGAGGTAATAGGTCTACATTTGACCCTAGCTCTTATATAAGTCCACATGACGGAAACAGCTTAAATATATACGTTTTGAAAAAAGGTGTGTATAATGGCAAAATTTATCAATTATTTGTCTTTATACAGAAAAATAACACCTTTGATCTTAGTAGTGATCGTATCGTATGATCGGGCTTGACCGACTATACCACTTTCTTACTTGTTTTTATAAAATACTAGCTGATTTTACCCGGCGTAGCCCGGGTTAGTAGTTAAAGTTATTAACTTATTACTGTGTTAACACTTTCTTTAAAAATGAACAATTATGAAATATTTTTTTATTAATTTTTTAATTGAATCCTTTATTAATGTTTTTGCATATGTATTTAATTGACTTATCAAACACCAATCATATTACCAATATTCGTGCATCCATTTTTCTGTTTTAGATATATTAAAAAAAAGAGGTCGTAAAAGTGGGCATGGTAAATTTTTCATAATGTATAATCCTAACTTGGACTAACAAAACATTTACAAAGAAAAAATGTATTCATTTTTCCAGCCGTTCTTAAGATATACATTTTTAAAGAAAAGGGTAATTTTATCTCCATTTTCCAATTCCCAGGTCCCCGTTGGTCTATTTTCAAAAAACTGAAAAAGCGAAAAACCATTCTATAGTATGAAAATATCCACACTTAAAACTTTAATTAATTAGGTTAAATCGTCATTTTTAATATATGACTTATATGGGAGGGGTCACGCCCATTTGAGATTTCCAAAAAAAAACGTACCCACCGGTAGCTTCTTTTATACTGTAAAAATTAAAGAAAAATCGGTCGACTCGGTCATCCATATTTGTCATTTTTAATATTTTACTTATATGGGAGTTGTCACGCCCACTTGAGATTTCTGAAAAACCCTTGCCTATTTTAAGCACCGGTCACACCTTACCATACTGTCAAAATTATAGAGAAATTGGGCCGCTAGGTCATCCTATCTATCATTTTCAATATTTTACTTATATCGGAGGGGTCACTCCCACTTGAGATTTAAGAAAAAAAAAACCTAGACTATTTTAACCACCTTACCCCACTGTCTAAATTTCAGAAAAATCGGTCGGTTTCATCATCCATATTTGTAATTTTTAAAATCTGACTTATATGGGAGGGGTCAATCCCACTTGAGATTTCAGAAAAAAACCTAGGCTATTTTAACCACCGGTCACACCTTACCCCACTGCCTAAATTTAAGAAAAGTCGGTCGGTTTGATCGTCCATATTTGTATGTTTTAAAATGTGACTTATATGGGAGGGGTCACGCCCACTTGAGATTTGAAAAAAAAATCTGGCATATTTTAATCACCGATCACACCTTACCATACTGTAAAAATTTCAGAAAAGTCGGGCCGCTCGGTCATCCATATTTATCATTTTTAATATATGAGTTATATGGGAGGGGTCACGCCCACTTGAGATTTCAGAAAAAACTCTAGACTATATTAACTACCGGTCACACCTTACTCCACTGTCTAAATTTCAGAAAAATCGGTCGGTTTAATCATCCATATTTGTATGTTTTAAAATCTGACTTATAGGGAGGGGGTCACGCCCACTTGAGATTTGGAAAAAAATCTGGCCTATTTTATCTATTGGTCACACCTTACCATACTGTCAAAGTTTCAGAAAAGTCGGGCCGCTCGGTCATCCATATTTGTCATTTTTAATATATGAGTTATATGGGAGGGGTCATGCCCACTTGAGATTTCTGGAAAAACCCTTGCCTATTTTAACCACCGGTCACACCTTGCCATACTGTCAAAATTTCAGATAAATCGGGCATCTCAGTCATTCATATTTGTCATTTTTAATATATGAGTTATATGGGAGGGGTCACGCCCAATTGAGATTTCTGAAAAAAAAACACAAGCTATTTTAACTACCGGTCACACCTTACTCGACTGTCTAAATTTCAGAAAAATCGGTCGCTTTGATCATCCATATTTGTATGTTTTAAAACCTGACTTATATGGGAGGGGTCACGCCCACTTGAGATTTGAAAAAAACAATCTGGCCTATTTTATCTATTGGTCACACCTCAACATACTGTCAAAATTTCAGAAAAATCGGGCCGCTTGGTCATTCATATTTGTCATTTGTAATATATGAGTTATATGGGAGGGGTCACGCCCACTTGATATTTCGAAAAAAAATTTAGCCTATTTTAACCACCGATCACACCTTACCATACTGTCAAAATTTGAGCTAGTTTCGGAGATCCTTTACAACAAACAACATACAAACAGACAAACAGACGCGGACATTTTTTTATAGATATAGATTATGTGGGGTTTATATAACTCAAGCGGCTGACGATTGAGTGAAATTTACATATATTTTGTTTTTGTTACAATAACAAAACACCTGAAAATTTCACTCAATCGTCAGCCGCTTGAGTTACATAAACAATTTAGTATGTAAATTTTAAAGATTTTAATACCCATTAATATAATATAAATTGTGTTATAATGTCAATTTTATTAGTCATTTAAACTGGGAATTTAAAAAGAAATCCGTAATGAATATTGCCACATGCAACGACAACAGTTTCAGTAAATGAATATGCTCCTCTATGTGTCATTTCTTGCAAAAAAATCAAAAGAAGAAAAAACCCACAACCATCATCAATGTATAACGTCATTTTCAGCCTACAAAATGACCTAAGTGCACTTTGTTGATTCTTCTTTATAGTAAATATTTCACTAATATGTCTATTAGTTGCAAAGAGTTTAAAGTGGTTTTGAATGGGTTTTATAGAAAAATTTTAATGTTATTAAATAAACACATATCCCAATTTGCAGGCCTGACGATGATATAAAAATACTTTATGATATCTCTATGAAACGCACTTAACAAAAAAAAAAACGCATATAAAATCTTACTGACATGTAGTAAATGCAACTCAAACAAAATATAAAATAAAACAAGTAAGAAAGTGCTATAGTCGGTCAAGACCGACGACCATACGCCGCTAAGGTCAAAAGTGTTCTTTTTCCTGTATAAAGACAAATTTTTGCAAAATTTTGCCACAAAGCAAATATTTTCTCAAAACTTATATATTTAAGCTGTTTTCGTTAATTTTACTTATATGAGAGCTAGGGTCAAATGTGGACCGATTATCTCGAAATTTGGCAAATTGATTACAGCAAAAAATAAACTTAAATTTTGCATTATCTTGAGATTTACGAGCGTTTTAGTGATTTTTGTATCATTAGTGAGTTTTGACAGAAGAGTTTGTATGGGAGCTATAGTCAAATGTGGACCGATTTCTCACGAAATTACATAAGCAGTATATATATATATATATATATATATAAATATATATATATATATATATATATATATATATAAATATATATATATATATATATATATATATATATATATATATATATATATATATATATATATATATATATATATATATATATAATTCCCCGACAACATTCCAATTGGAACAATGGGTACTTCTCTCAGACAATGAGATGCATCCGATTCTATTTTTTAGACTCATTGAAAGGGACCTACGTTTTAACGCCGACTCCGAACGGCTAATGCATTAGTTAGAGAAGTTTTACATAGCCTAAAGAGTGTTCTAAAAAAATATGCATTTACTATTTTAGACAAAATTTATCCATAGTGCAAGAAATAATTTATTTTTTGATCAAGTTAGTTTCTATAGATATGTCAGATACTATTACTTTAGAAATTATTAATTTTCAATAGTTATTTCAATCAAAATGGACTGCGAAAAAAAAGTTCGTGAAAATATAATTAAAACTTTTCAAAAAAATCCGTCATGGACTTTTAAAAAAATAGCTACAAATTTGAAAGTTGACCCTCGAACGGTTTCTAATGCCATCAGACGGTATAAGGAAAACCTGAGCATTGAAAGAAAACCTGGATCAGGGAGGAAAAAAGGTCCTACAGATATTGGAAAGGCAAAATAAGTCGAGCGACTCTTTCGAAGAGCGCCTAACACTTCTTTAAGAAAAGCAGCTCGTACGGTGAAATGTTCTACGAATTTTGCACATAGAGTCAAAGCTTATGCTGGACTGAAGACATACAAAGTCCAAAAGGTTCCAGATCGCAATGCTATAAAGAACTTAGAAGCAAAAAAACGAGCGAAAAAATTAAAGTCTGAGTTTATAAAAAAATACACCTGTTGTGTGATGGATGATGAAACATACGTACTGGCAGACTTTTCTCAACTTCCTGGTCAAGATTTTTATGTTGCCAGAGTTTCGCACAAAAAAACAAACAAAATTCCCTAAGAAGTTTCACGTGTGGCAAGCTATTTGCAGTTGTGGCAAAAGAAGTAAAGTATTTGTGGCATCTGGCACAATAAACACAGAAATTTATATAAAGGAGTGCCTACAAAAACGGTTGTTACCCTTTTTAAGAGAGCACAGAGTGACTACATTTTTTTGGCCCGATTTGGCATCATGCCATTATGGAAAAAAGGCATTTGAGTGGTACTCAAAGAATAATGTCATTTTTGTACCACGAGAGGCAAATCCACTTAACTGTCCAGAACTTCGGCCTGTGGAAAGGTATTGGGCTCTGGTAAAAAAGGAAGTGAAGAACACAGGAAAGATTTCCAAGAAAATGTCTGATTTTAAGCGCAAGTGGATTGCAATTTCTGTCCCGCCACAGGACGTCATCAGCACTTAGCGCCCTCCACCACAGTCGAGTTGTCAAATTGCAGAGATAATCATCAATTTAAGTGGAACTAGCCGCGTTCAAAAATAATTTTTTCAGTTTTTCTCCATAATTTACTTTCCAATTTTCAAAATTAATAATTTGAAAATTAAAATGAACTCAAGCCTGATGAAACCTAATTTTTCAATTAATTCTAAAGTTCGAATAATTAATTCCCAAATAACTAAATGATTTTGTATAATATGTCATACTTGCGTATTTTGTAGAGCTTTTATATAAAAAGGTTTGATTTTTATTCAAGAAAATCCAACTACAAATTTTATTTAGAGCACTCTTTAATACTCAAGAACCAGTGGCTAGCTGAATTATGAGGTGAACTGCAGCCTTTTTGAAAATTTATTTTTGTTTTTTTCAAGTTGGTCTGGCCAGGGATTGAACTTGGGACCTCGGTATGCTAGGCGGATGTCTAACCTGCTATACCACGGCGGTTCACATTACATAAGCAGTATTTGTTTTAAATTTCATAAAAAATATTAATATTGGTGGCCAATATATCAATTCCTGGAAGTGGGACCTATGGGAGGTACCATAAATAATGGACCGATTTTGACGAATTCAATAGCCATGGTTCCATTATCAAAAAAATGATCTTTGCCAAATTTCATCAAATTATCTTTAGAATTGCGACCTGTAGTTTGATTACAAGGTTTACATGGGGGTCCAGCAAGCCAGCCACCCAGACGGACGGATGGACAAACATCATATTGGTATACTAAAAGGTGGGTCTAAGACAACTATTTTTATGCGTTACATACATCAGCACAAACTTATAATACCTTTTCCACCTATGGTGGTGAAGGGTATAATGAAAACATAAAATATTCAAAATAACTGTCTGTTAAAATAGATATTAAACAAATACATTTTAAGCCAGACATTAACCTGAACATTTTTCGTACGCGACTCTGACCGGAGAAGTTACAAGTCATAACGCAAAACATGCGAAACACACAATTTACACTTTCACTTTTTTCCATTCCCACTTGGTCTGGGCAACAAACGCTGATTTTAAGCCAATGGTCAGAGATATTCGCACAGTGTCAATTTATTTAAATCGTCTGCAATTTACAATTTCATGTGAAATAAAAATAAATAAATTAATTAACATTGCGACAGCCAAAACAATGCGATTCAACCGAAAATCAGCCAACATTAAACAAGCGCTATAAAGTTAAAACCTGTAATTTAAATATTACATCACAAAACTTAACTGACTTCATGATCAGTATTCAAAATTTTATATTTTCAAAACAAACATTCACTGTTATTCACTCTTTCAGGTGATGATGACTTTGTACAGATAATTTACGAATCCAAATCCCCGAATTTATTTAACATTAACCTTTTAATGACACCTGATAATGATCATATTTTTTAACGGTTAATTTTATATTTAATATTTTTAATTTGCTTTCATTTTACAGACAAATAGTTAATAATTATTTTTGAACAAATTTTTAAAAATGTGAGGTATTGCATAAAAGTTGCATGTCTTGGTACAATTTGTCTTTAATAATTTTCAAACACTTTTCAAACAATATTATCATTAACATTAAAGATTGGGATCAGTAGAAACTTTTAAATGTCTCTGTTACAGACTTTGGTTTATTAAAGCGGTAAATAAATTATGGAAAATGTAATGATTTAGATAAATTGTTCGAATAAAGACCTTGTTGGGGTCAAATCAACGTCATACGAACTTTTTTCTCCAACTGCCCGCTAAAGACTTGTAACATATCATATACTGCCTGGGTTCGAGCCCTAAAACTGTTTCTAAGATTATTTTGAGCCCTATATCCTAATCAGCACTTCGCTTTTTGATATTGGTTGTAGTTTTCGAGATTATGACAATTATTTATTAACAAAAATTTAAATTAGAAATGAGCAGTCGAACTGAGTCGCTTGTACGGTTTGGAATCCGCTCAAAAGAGAACAGAACAAAAAAATAGTCGGCAGAGTTGCCATGTTTTTATACTTTTAACTAAAATAGGTATTTTCTTCAATGTTTTAAAAAGAAAAAGTTTTCTACTCCATTTTTGTTTTTTTTAATATTTATCCAAAATTTTCTATTGAAAATTTTTTTTATCAAAAATTTTCTATTGAAAATTTTTTTATCAAAAATTTTCTATTGAAAAACAGAACAAAAAAAATAGTCGGCAGAGTTGCCATGTTTTTATACTTTTAACTAAAAAAGGTATTTTCTTCAATGTGTAGTTCTTACGTTTTAAAAAGCAAAAGTTTTCTACTCCATTTTTGTTTATTTTAATATTTATCAAAAATTTTCTATTGAAAATTTTTTTATCAAAAATTTTCTATTGAAATTTTTTTTTTATCAAAAATTTTCTATTGAAAATTTTTTTATCAAAAATTTTCTATTGAAAATTCTTTTATCAAAAATTTTCTATTGAAAATTTTTTTATAAAAAATTTACTATTGAAAATTTTTTTATCAAAAATTTTCTATTGAAAATTTTTTTTATCAAAAATTTCCTATTGAAAATTTCTTTTATCAAAAATTTTCTATTGAAAATTTTTTTATCAAAAATTTTCTATTGAAAATTTTTTTTTATCAAAAATTTTCTATTGAAAATTTTTTTATCAAAAATTTTCTATTGAAAATTTTTTTTATCAAAAATTTTCTATTGAAAATTTTTTTATCAAAAATTTTCTATTGAAAATTTTTTTATCAAAAATTTTCTATAGAAAATTTTTTTATAAAAAATTTTCTATTGAAATTTTTTTTTTATCAAAAATTTTCTATTGAAAATTTTTTTTATTAAAAATTTTCTATTGAAAATTTTTTTTTATCAAAACTTTTCTATTGAAAATTTTTTTTTATCAAAACTTTTCTATTGAAAATTTTTTTATCAAAAATTTTCTATTGAAAATTTTTTTATCAAAAATTTTCTATTAGAAATTTTTTTATCAAAAATTTTCTATTGAAAATTTTTTTATCAAAAATTTTCTATTGAAAAGTTTTTTTATCAAAATTATTTTTCTATAGAAAATTTTTTTATCAAAAATTTTTCTATAGAAAATTTTTTTATCAAAAATTTTTCTATAGAAAATTTTTTTTCATCAAAAATTTTCTATAGAAAATTTTGTTATAAAATATTTTCTTATGAAAATTTTTCATCAAAAATTTTTCTATAGAAAATTTTTTTTATCAAAAATTTTTTTTATCAAAAATTTTTCTATAGAAAATATTTTTTTCAAAAGTGTTTCTATAAAAAGATTGTTTTATCAAAAATTTTCGATAGAAAACTTTTTTATTAAAAATTTTTCAATAGAAAACTTTTTTATCAAAAATTTTTCAATAGAAATTTTTTTTATCAAAAATTTTGCTATTGAAAATTTTTGATCAAAAATTTTTCTTTAGAAAAATTTCTCACGAAAATTTTTCTATAGCATTTTATTTTATCAAAATCGAAAATTTTTTTTATCAACAATTTTTCGATGGAAAATTTGTTATCAAAAATTTTTCTATAGAAAATTTTTTCATCAAAAATTTTTCTGTAGAAAAATTGTTTTATCAACAATTTTTCTATGGAAGATTTGAAAATTTTTTGATATAAAAATATTTTTATCGAAATTTTTTATCAAAAAATTTTCTATAAAATCTAATTTTTATCGAACAGTTTTTCAAAGAAAAATATTTTTATTAGAAATGTTTGTATAAAAAAATTTTTGGATCGAAAATATCTAAAAAAATATAAAAATCTAAAATTGTGTAATATTATATTAGAATTTATTTCTGTTTGAAAAATATTCCCAAAGTTTACAAAAATATTCCCAATGTTTACACAAATAATAGTGTCGTGGCAACAATGTTCGAGATTATATTTCTTTGTTCTTTCGAACTTGAATCACACAAGTTTTCAGGAAAAAATTCGAGATGGGAATGCAGAAAATATGTTGTGAGAGACATTCAAGCTTCAATTTTTCAATAATTTTTCAACAAACTTTCGATTATTTGCTTGCTATCCGGGGACTTGGGGTTACCGAGAAAGTTGTGAATAACATCTTGCTTCTGCTTTAATGTAAAGTTTGTAAAGTTTATGTGGGCTTCGGTTTAAATGACATTTTTAGCGACTCCCACAGCAGACTGTCATTGTGATAACGCAGTGCTGCCAACATGCTTGAACTCACAAACTAGAACTAATTTTGTAAAACGAAAACCGGATTTGAAATCCAATAACGTCAAAATTTGTTCTCATCTGCTTTGATCCAAAAGTTGGCGGTAATATATATCAACGTTTCTTATTATATTATAAATTTCTTTCAAAACTATTAATTATCACACCATCCTCCATCGGCATTAAGCCCTACAGCATTAACACGCCATCGATGTAAATCAAACAAAATCGGCTGTAGAACAAAAAAGTGTGAATAATGCGCCAAAAGATGGAGCAACTACACTTATCTAAAAATAGACTTAAGGGCAATTATAGTGTTGAATGATATAAAACCTTATCTCTCCTATACACCACCTTTCACCTCTCTACTCTTCACATTTTAAAGATGGTAACCCAAATCGTATATACAATTGGCAAAAAAAGGCTTAGTCGATCAAATAACATTAAAATCGGTATACACCAAGAAGTGGGTTGATAGTCCTTGGCTGTAGCTATCGAAACTCCGGATCGTTTAATCTGACTGTCTTGAAATACCTAGTCCGCTAATCAACAAGCCAAGTCCGTTTATAAAGCAATTGGTCTGTGGGAAAATATGCTTAACCAGTATGACCTCCGATTCGCAGTGGAAAAACTTTCCCACCATTTAAGGATTGCAGACAAATGTTTTAAATTGTCATCGGAAGGGTCATCCGAACCACCATTCAAAGAATTTAGATATCTTCTAAAGCATATCAAAAATAATCTTCGTTGTTACTAGAGGGATATTAGAGTTGCTGGTAGAGTCTTCAACATCACCTCATACAAATCAGTGGTCGTTTATAAGGCTGCGCAGGTTAGACGAATACATCGAAGCCCATGGATAATGTATGGGCCGCTACTTAAAAATCGCTACTACAATGTGATCCGGTAAAATCAGGAATCTTGTTACCGAAAGCCGTATATCTTTTGCGAAACACGCAGTTTTCTTAAAGAGCACATCCATTTGTGTTTGGCTGGCTAGTAGATCGAACAATTTCATTACATGGAAAATTTTTTTATTGTTTGTATGTAGAAGAAACTTCCCACAAAAGTTCTCCCTTCTATATACAATATAGGAAAGTTCATGTCCACCTATTTTTCAACACAATGCTTTACATGAGTAGAGATCATCCGCCGTTAAGTTAAAAATGTAAATTATGTTGAATTTGAGAATCGATATATTTTAAGGCTTATTTGAATACAACTGCTTTTTAAGAAAACTTTAGAATAAAAAGTCTAGCGAGATCAAATCGCACGTTGTCGGTGGTCAGTTCACATCACCTACACATGGCCACAAATCGTTCTTGTAGAATATCCGATTTACGTCGCGCCGTTCTGTTTAGACCACATGTCGTTAGCGTCAAGACCACCAAAGCCATACAAAATTAAGTTATCATCGAGCTATAGCGCTTGCTGGATCGTTGAAGCTGCCAGCCCAAAGTCCATGCCAAACTAAATATCTTTCAAAAATCGACAGTTTTTTTTTTCGATGTACCCTATCGTAAAAGATGATCAGTGTCAGTTGCTAATTGCTCTAGACAGATCATCACATGTCGTTATCTGTGGTCTTGTACCTTCAGTTCCTGGGTCAGTTGAGTTTTGTACGGTTGCACCCCCCAAGTCAAGACGCAAGACTTAAAAAGTGTAGTCTATAAAATGCCAAGCTCTTATGGTCGGTTTCACACCCCAAGTCACAATGCAAGACTCACCAAGTCTAGTCTACAAAAGGCCAAGTTCTTATGATCGGAGCAAATTCGACTGTCTTAAATAGATATTTCAGCACATTCTTATTCGGTAGATTCTCACTTTCGGTTGAACTTGCTCGAGTCGATCGTTTACAGTTCTTAACCCCTTGACGTATTTCCACGAGTCTGACTCGTGGTACAATTTCTGAGCCTAACATGTTTATAATGAGTCTGACTCGTGGTACAATTTCTGTGCCTAACATGATTATCAAGAGTTTGACTCGTTTTGCGACTGTTCTTAAGTATCAAAACTGGTTTGTTTAGTGCAAGTTGTGTGCGAACAGTTTGAAGCGAACTTCGTTGAGCTAACTGATAAGTCAAGGGGTTAATTTAACCCAAACTTAGTACATGGTTCGTTGCCGTTTAAGTTTTGGATTTAGAATCTATGAAAACTGGGTCCTAGTGTATGTACGCCAAATTCAGAACCATAATAACTCCTTTTATATATATTTTATTTAACGAAATTTGATATATGCTCATCAATATTTCGTTTATATTTTATGTAATTAAAAACTTACAAACAAATTTATAAATTTGTTATCAAGATCTTGTAATTTTCATCACATTTGCAAACTGTTTTTATCCGTTTCTTCTGACTTTGTCTTTTTTTTTCAAATTTTATTACCATATCGCGAAATAAAATCTGAATTAAATTCAGTTGTCATTAAAATCGTAACAAATGTTTTTTGCGCTTTCTTGGTTGGATTCTGTTAAACATTAAAAAAACTACTGGTGTTACATGAAAAATTTAATAGAGTGTTACAATTGTTATATTAACGCAATTTAAACACAGCCTATGTTCGTTCCGGTAGCAAATTGCATAGATGGGAGTAGAGAAATACTAAAGTGAGGAGATATTTATAAGGATTTGTAGTCAAATGTGAATTGATACCAAGAAGAATTTAGTGCAGTGATTTTAGATTGTACGTGTTTTTATACCCTTCACCACCATAGTTTGTGTTGATGTATGTAACGCAAAGAAATATTTGTCTTAGACCCACCTTTTAGTATACCAATAGGTTTAGAATCACTTTCTGAGTCGATTTAGCGATGTCCGTCCGTCTGGACGGTTGGCTGGACTTCCATGTATACCATGTAATAAAATTCTAAAGATAATTTGATGAAATTTGGCACAGATAATTTTTTTCATAGTGTGACCATGGCTATTGAAATTCGTCAAAATCGGTCCATTATTTATGGTATCTTCCCATAGGTCCCACTTTCCGGAATTGATATATTGGCCACAAATATCAATACCATAGCTCCCATACAAACTCTTCTGTGAAAACGCACTAAATGAGACAAAAATCTCTAAAACGCTTATAACTCTGAAGATAATTCTTGTAAAAACTGTAATAAATTTTCAAAATTTCGAGATAATCGGTCCACATTTGACCCTAGCTCTCATATAAGTCTAAATGACGGAAACAGCTTAAATATATAAGTTTTTAGAAAATGTTTGTATAATGGCAAAAATTAAGCAAATATTTGTCTTTATACAGGAAAAAGAACATCTTTAACCTAAGTGGTGAAGGGTACAGTATGGCCGGGCTTGACCGACTATAGCACTTTCTTGCTTGCTTTTTTTTCTTTAATTTTAATTGGTCAAATTCTGAAATTTGTCTCAAAGTACATTAATTTATATTTAAAATTGAATAGACAGATTTTCAGACAAACGAACATGGAATGCAATTCTCATGTATGGACCGTTCTATTTTAAAGCATATCGACCGAGCACAGGAGAAGGAAAAAGTGGTCATCGGGGACAGTGGAGTATCTATCGATCCACTTTATGTTCTCACGTGAAGGGAACGTAAACTCGCTTCTGATGTCGTGTTATTTGAACCACAAACTGCAGCTGATCTCAAAACCGTCGATTTATGGAAATAATCCTAACCCTTCTACCAAAAAGGCAGCTCATAAAGTTAAAGGCTTTAAAACTTTTGTGCATGAAATCAAATCGTATGCAGGGCTGAACTCATATGAAGTTCGGAAAGTTCCAATCGCAATTCGATAAAGAACCATTAGACAGAAAACGAGAAAAATGGTAAAGTTCATCAGTTGTATGATGAATGATGAAATGTGCGTACTAGGAGACTTTTCACAACTTTTAGGCGAAATTTATATGTTTTTGATAAATAAGGCAATGTTTAGGAAGAATAACTAACAAAAATTCAGAAGGTATTCTCCAATAATGATTTTTAAATGCAAATTTTAGTTCTGTCAAAAATATCCAAACATTCGTTACATTAGGCGCAATAAACACAGAAATTTATAAAACGGAGTGGCTAGAAAAGCGTTTACTATTTGAAGACGGGACAGAAATTTGCAGTTGTGGAAAATGAAGCCAAGCACTTGTTTCATTAGGCTCTATAAACACAGAAATGTATATAACGGAGTAGCTGCAAAAACGTTTAACATTTTTGAGACAGGACAGAGTACCTACCTTAGGGTGCGAAATTGAACCGTAACTTATCTAGAAATGTTTTACGTAACATAAAATGTGCTGTGCATCCGCCCACAAAGTGTTAAATTTTTTGTATAGGGAAAAATGAGAGTATTTTCGGGTTTGTCGAAATTTTAATCACTAAGAATTAAATTATTTAAAATAATTTAGTGGAATATTAAGGAGAGTAGCTTTATTTTAAGTTATCAAAATTTTCCCCGAAAATTCTTGACGACGCATCGATGGATTATGAAGACAAAATATTTACTTAAGGATAAATAAATTTCAAAGTATGACATGATTGTATGAGCTGTAAGTACTAAATAGTCGAGTTTTGTTAAAATAAAGGCGTTTTCAATACGAGCGCTACAGAAGTCCAGACACTGAACCCAATTTTCAACAGTTTTCAAGCTTAAATTGGCCGATAATGCTGTAATTTCACATTCGATATTCGTACAAAGTTTATCAATCGTCGCTGGCTTGTTCGCATAGACCATAGACTTGACTTAGTCCCACAGAAAATAGTCTAACGGCGTCAAATCTCACTACCGAGGTGGCCAATCGACTGGATCACTTTGTGAGATAACACATTCTCAAAACTTGGTTTTCAATAAATTGAAAATTGTCCATATCATCTAATATTTGGTTATCATTGAACGGTAGCAATTCCCATTCACAGTAACTTGACGGTCTTGATCATCACGGAAGAAGTACGGCCTAATGACGCCGCCAGCCCATAAACCGCGCCAAACCACACCAAAATTGCTGCCTAACCAACAACGCATATTATGAAATAAGCCTCGTCGCTGAAGATGATTTTTCTTTTAAAGTTGGGGTCACTGAAATCCGAATTTTGGTAGTAAATTATAATAATTTCGACTCGTTGTTGGCTCGTATATAACCGAATTTACTTAGTTTTTTTCATATTAGAAAATTGTCGTGCCTGCGATTTGAAATCGTAGAATTTCACGAAAATGTGATTTTTTTGTAATAGTGAATATTTCTTCTCAGGCTATATAGAATGAATATTTCTTACCAGGCTATATAGAAGGCTATATAGAATGGCATAGTTATTTTAATATTGAAAAAGTTTAACCCTTTCTTCCCCGGAGTCAAAGGTCAGAATTTGGAATTTTTTCATTTTCTATAGGAAAATTACAGAACATTAAGAACTTATTTTTAAATTTTGTACAAAATACAAAAATATATTAATTTTTATTTACATTAAGTCTTTTTATTAAAATAAAAGATATTAACCTTAATCGGACATGGGGACTAAAACGACCCAAAGTTTATTTTTCTTATGATCTTTGAATTTTATTTTGTGCTTTAATGTATTAATTTGTTTACACATTTTATAAACTTATTTTTGTCTTTTTTGGTCGCCATGTCTTTTTAACCCTTTCTTTAAATTTAAATTTTTTAATAAACTGTTTTACTATAGTGTATTGCACTAAAATCCCACTTTATTACAATTATTTCTTATTGTAGTAAAAAGTTTTTTGATAAAACCAACAAATGTTGGTGGGTAAATCCTTCTTCGACGCGTTTCAATGGTTGTTTAGGCCATATCATCAGAAGGATTATCTCTAATTCTAGACAGAGCGAAAACCACACATTATATATAATTTGAGGGACAGAATAAATACGAATTATTATTGTGCCCAACAAATATCAACATAAAGCAAAGATTATTATCTGAACAGAAACACACAAACATTTTTTAGTGTTACCATTTCTTAGATTTAATGTTAATAAAAATTATTACTTAATACAAATTTTACAAACTATATTCGCATAATTCTGAAGTATTTATTTTCAATTTAATTTCCTCTTTACAGGCAGTCATATAACAAAATCCTGGCGCTCCTATATGGATGAATTAGATCAACAAGCAAAACAGTTTAAATCTAATGCCGAACAAATCGAAGTGGTATGTGAAAAATTGGCCCACTTGTCCCAGGATAAGCGCAAGGCCAGAAAAACATACCAAGAAGAACACACTAAAATAGCAGCCAGATTAAATCATGTAAGTTCAATATTTTAAACAAATGAATAATAATTCATTTAAGAATTTTTTGGTTAATTTTTTGTTTAAACAATTAAATGCTTGAGTGCAGCTGCTTAAGGCTTTTAAATATTTATGGGAATTTTTTGTTGTTGGTGTAAACATTTCAATCAAAAAAACTAATAATGATAAATCAATAAATTTTATGAAGACAGCAAACAAAGAGCCTGATCTGATCTAGACAATCATCAATCAATCAGTCAATAAATAAGAAAATTAAATATTAACTTACTTTTTTTCACGTCATTGATCCACAAAATTGTCAAATGTTTTGTAAACAATTTTGTTGTTTGAATCAACGACATTGTTGCTTGAATTGATTATATTTTTTTGAAACTTTTTCTTTTTTCAATTTTATTGAATTATTTTATTTGATTATGCCGTTGTTTTTCTTTTCCTTTTTTTCTAGTATTTTATTAAACTTGTTATAAATTCATAGCAGTTTTCTTTCATTGAATTTCTTTTTTTTTTTTTGCAGTTTTTCTATTTTCTATATTTTATATTATGAAACCACAAAAATGCAAGAAAACAACCAGCACCGCTACAATAACGTTTTTCCCCAACGTTCTACTGCTATAGAATTTTAAGTTAATTTCTTTGTTAGATCTTTTTTTTTGCACCAAGAAGAAAATAATGGCTCTGGCATATAAATATTTAGAATTTGCTTTTCATTGACAAAAATTTTGTGTTAAGGAAAAAAATGTTATTAAGAAAATTGTGTTTTGTAGTTCAAGAACGATAAAAACAAACTCAAGTTTACTTAGATTAGGTTTTCTTTTAAAATATAAATTTTTGCTTATATAGCGTATTTTGGGATTAAAATTCTATAGAAAATATTTTTGTATAGAACAAATTTTTTAACAAAAAATTTTGTATAGAAAAGATTTCAGAAAAAATTTTTAGACAAAAATTTTTCTAAAGAAAAAATTTTTTAACGAAAATTTTTCTATAGAAAAAATTTTTTAACTAAAATTTTTCTAAAAAAAAAAAAATTTTTAACTAAAATTTTTCTAAAGAAAAAATTTTTTAACTAAAATTTTTCTAAAGAAAAAATTTTTTAACAAAAATTTTTTAACGAAAATTTTTCTATAGAAAAAAATTTTTAACGAAAATTTTTCTATAGAAAAAATTTTTTAACGAAAATTTTTCTATAGAAAAAATTTTTCAACGAAAATTTTTTTTATAAAAAAATTTTTTAATGAACATTTTTCTATAGAAAAAATTTTTTAACAAAAACTTTTCTATAGAAACATTTTTTTAACGAAATTTTTTTTTTACGAAAATTTTTCTATAGAAAAATTTTTTTAACGAAAATTTTTCTATAGAAAAACTTTTTTAACGAAAATTTTTCTATAGAAAAAATTTTTTAACGAAAATTTTTCTATAGAAAAAATTTTTTTAACGAAAATTTTTCTATAGAAAAAATTTTTTTAACGAAAATTTTTCTATAGAAAAAATTTTTTTAACGAAAATTTTTCTATAGAAAAAATTTTTTAACGAAAATTTTTCTATAGAAAAAATTTTTTTAACGAAAATTTTTCTATGGAAAAAATTTTTTTAACGAAAATTTTTCTATAGAAAAAATTTTTTAACGAAAATTTTTCTATAGAAAAAATTTTTTTAACGAAAATTTTTCTATAGATAAAATTTTTTTAACGAAAATTTTTCTATAGCAACATTTTTTTAACGAAAATTTTTCTAAAAAATTTTTTCTACAGAAAAATTTTCGTTAAAAAATTTTTTCTATAAAAAAAATTTTTTTAACGAAAATTTTTCTATAGAAAAAATTTTTTTAACGAAAATTTTTCTATAGAAAAAATTTTTTTAACGAAAATTTTTCTATAGAAAAAATTTTTTTAACGAAAATTTTTCTATAGAAAAAATTTTTTTAACGAAAATTTTTCTATAGAAAAAATTTTTTAACGAAAATTTTTCTATAGAAAAAATTTTTTTAACGAAAATTTTTCTATAGAAAAAATTTTTGAACGAAAATTTTTTTAACGAAAATTTTTCTATAGAAATATTTTTTAACCAGAATTTTTCTATAGAAAAATTTTATCTAATAATTTTTTTTTTTTACCAAAATGTTTCTATAGAAATTTTTTTTTTTTTTAATTTTTTAACGAAATTTTTTCTATAGAAAAAATTTATTAGCGAACCTTTTTTTATAGAAAATTTTTTTTTAACGAAAATTTTTCTATAGAAAAATTTTTTTAATCATAATTTTTCTACAGAAACATTTTTTTTACCAAAATTTTTCTACAGAAAACATTTTTTTAACGAAATTTTTTCTATAGAAAAAAATTTTTAACGAAAATTTTTCTATAGAAAAATTGTTTTACGAAATTTTTTCTATAGAAAAAATTTTATATCGAAAATATTTTATAACCAAAATTTTTCTTTAAAAATTATTTCTATATAAAAAAAATATAGAAAAAATGATTTCAAAAAAAATTTCGTGTCAAAAATTTTTCTATATAAAAAATTTTATACCGAACATTTTTTTAACAAAAAAAATTTATATCGTAAATTTTTTTACAAAAAAAAAAAAAAATAATATCGAAAATTTTTTTGCAAAAAAATTTTATATTCCTAATTTTTTCTTTAGAAAAAATTTGATACCGACAATTTTTATAGGAAAAAAAAACATACATATATTAGAAATTTTTTGTATAAAAAAATTTAATATCGAAAATTTTTCTTTAGAAAAAATTTGATATGGAAAATTTTTCTCTAGAAGAAATTTAATATCTGGAAATTTTTCTGTAAAATTTTTCTATAGAAAAAATTTTGTTATGAAAATTTTTCTATAGAAAAAATTTAATATCGAAATAGAAAAAATTTGATGTCGAAAATTCTTTTATCAAAAAAAATGTAATTAAAAAATTCTACTGTAGTGTATTGCACTAAGATCCCAATTAATTACAATTATTTATTATTGTAATAAAATTTTTTATATAGAAAAGTTTTTCTATAGAAAATTTTTTATTTTAAAAATTTTTCATAGAAAATATTTCTGTTAAAAATTTTTTATAGAAAATTTTTTGGTTAAAAATATTTTAAGGGAAATTTTTTGGTAAAATATTGTTTATAGAAAATTTTTGGAAATTTTTTTTTTATCAAAAACTTTTCGTATAAAATTTTTCCTATAACAAATTTTTCGGTTAAAACTTTTTTATAACAAATTTTTGGTTAAAATTTCAAACTTTTCTATTGAAACTTCTTCGCTTCCAAGTTTTTTATAGAACATTTTTCGGTTCAAAATTTTTTATAGAAAAATTTTCTTTAGAAAAAACAAATGTACCAATATGAAAGAAGTGCATACTTTTTGAACCCTTTATGGTTCAAAAAGTAGCAATGTTCTTAATTTAATGAAATTCGCTTCACTTTTATATACTTTTCCCTATCAGTTTCATATATTATCTCTCCTTAAAAACATTTTCTTATCACCTGCAATAACCGAAAAAAAATTTCCATTCCAATTTTGTATTCATCAAGTGCAATTTTGTATCGTGTGGTACCAAACGTAAATTAACAACAACCAAAATTGCTTGTATCGGGTGTTTTTTATTGAGGTATAGAACTTTAAGTTGGCATCACTTTTTTAACTGGCGGCCATTTTGTCAGCTGTCAAGTGATTAATATTTAGTTTGGTTTGCCATTTCATCATGAACAGGTTGACAAAAGAACAACGCTTGCAAATCGTGCAAATTTATTTCGAAAATAATGGTTCAGTTCGCGAAGTTCACCGCAAGCTCCGTCCATTTTATGGTCGACATAATCGTCCATCAGAGCAATTAATTCGGTTAACCATGGATCGTTTTCACACTACGTTTACTCTATGTGATAATACGCATCCGCAGCGACGTCGAACAGTGCGCACCGAAGAAACAATTGCCGCTGTAGAGCAAAGTGTTGAAGAGGACCCGAATGAATCGATTCGCCACCGTGCACAGCAATTGGAGCTTTGTCCATCAACTTTATGGAAGATTTTGCGCAAAGATCTTGGCTTGCGACCTTACAAGATCCAGCTTGTGCAAGAATTAAAGCCGTGAGACCATACAATGCGTCGTGATTTTGGTGTATGGGCCGAAAATGAGATTGATCTCGATGCTGATTTTCATCGCAAAATTTTTTTCAGTGATGAGGCTCATTTTTGGTTGAATGGCTACGTCAACAAGCAAAATTGCCGCATTTGGAGTGAAGAGAATCCACATGAGACCCTTTTTGGCCCGATTTGGCATCATGCCATTATGGAAAAAAGGCACTTGAGTGGTACTCAAAGAATAATGTCATGTTTGTACCACGAGAGGCAAATCCACTTGACTGTCCAGAACTTCGGCCTGTGGAAAGGTATTGGGCTATGGTAAAAAAGGAATTGAAGAACACAGGAAAGATTTCCAAGAATATGTCCGATTTTAAGTACAGGTGGAACTCATGCTCCAAAAAGGTATCAGAAGCAACTGTAAAATCTTTAATGGGAGGGTTTCCGAAAAAGTCGATAATTTTGCAAAACCCGAGTACTAAGTAAACATTTTAATGCTAAATGATTTTGTATAATATGTCATTATATTTGCGTATTTTGTAGAGTTTTTATATTAAAAGGTTTGAGTTTTATTTAAGAAAATCCAACTACAAATTTTATTTAGAGCACTCTTTAGAGCCATGATAACCGACTATTTTGTTCCCCAATTGGATGGCATGAATGTGGATGAGTTGTGGTTCCAACAAGACGGCGCTACATGCCACACAGCGCACGTCACAATTGATTTATTGAAGGAAACATTCGATGAGCGCATAATTTCGCGGAATGGACCTGTCAATTGGCCACCAAGATCGTGCGATTCGACACCACTGGATTATTTTCTTTGGGGATATGTGAAGTCGCTCGTCTACGCCAACAAACCAGAAACGTTAGGGGACTTGGAAGCCAACATTCGTGGCGTTATTGCCAACATACGGCCCCATATGCTCGAAAAAGTAGTTGAAAATTGGACCTGTATAATTGGCTTTATTCGAGCCAGCCGCGGCGGCCACATGCCCGAAATCATATTTAAACATTAATGGCATAAAATTATCCTTCCAATAAAGCCAAATTGATGGACATTATAACGATTTTCTTATGTTTTATTTCAATTCGAAGTTACCTTACCTATACCTCTAAAAAAAACACCCATTAGCAGCAACAAAAATATCTAAATTATGTCTTTGGTACGTGGCCTGTCCCATTTGATGTAATCAGAAAATTCTATACAAAATTAAAAATTTTGTTAAACATTCGGTACCATTATTTTAATATTGTTTTTGCAGTTTTATTTTTATGATTATGGCATTAAACGGTAGAGTGTATTAAACCGTTGTTAAATTCTTTAAATTTTTGTTGTGATTTTTTTTCTTGAATTTTACATTAACATTTTTAACAAAAATACCTGCATTTAAAGTGAGTACACTAAATATTTGCTGTCATGGCATTTAATTTGTATTGGAAAAATATTTATGATTTTAAAATTTTTTAACAAAAAATTTGTAAAACTAAGAAAAAATGCAGAAATCATACAATTATCTACTAAGTGTAAGCCTAGAACTAAAACTTTTGTACACTGAAAAAAATTTACATATGTCTAATATTTTGTAAAATTGTTGAAGATTTTAAAAACGAATAATTTTCCGTAGAATTTTAAAAAGCTTCAATACTTTTGTTCTTATTTCTTTCGAAACTTTCCTAAAAAGTACCAAACATTTTTTGCAAATGGATTAGCCTGAGTTTAAAATCGGTAATTACTTCATTTGTGAAATATTTGAATTGAAAATTATTACTTTTGGAAACATAATATAACCATTACGAGTATCTGTTTTCTTTGGGAAGTGCATAAAATGAGATGGCTTTGCATTTCTGATAAATATTTAAGAAAAACACCCATTGCTGGAATTTTTAAGCAAATGATTTCAAATAATATAGTTCCCAATATAGGTCCTATTGGTTTCACAAAATTCATATTCTTTATAGATATAGCTAAATTATAAAATTAATGTATTATTAAATATTTAAATAAAACCTTAACTATAAATACTCGTACATTAACATTTTGTGGTTAGGAAATTATTCTGAATTGTCTGAGTATAATAATTCCATTTATATAAAGACAAAGAAGAAGTTCATCTTTGCGGTTATTGTAAAATATTTTTATTTCTTTCATTTTAATAAATTTAAAACAAATATAAAAGATTGGAGACGAAAGAAAAGTTACAAAACTTGTAGCTACTTTAATGTTATTTATAAAACAATTTTCATCATTTTGGTCATAGAACATTTTTTAAAGAAAATTTTTAGGTTAACATTTTTTAAAAACATTTTGGGTTAAAAAGTTGTTATCGAAAATATTTCGGTTAAAAATTTTTTTTAGAAAGTTTTTCGGTAAAATTTTTTTATAGAAATTTTAGTGTAAAATTTTGTAAAGAATATTTTCGGGTTAAAAATTTGTATAAGAAATTTTTGGGTTAAAAACTTTTTATTAAAAATTTTTCTGTTAAAAAATTTTTATAGAAATTTTTTTTTAGAAAATTTTTAGGTTAAAAATTATTTACAGAAAATTTTTCGGTTAAAAATTGTTTTCAAAAAATGTTTCGGTCCAAAAATTAAAAAAAAAAAATTATAAAAAATTGTTGGGTTAAAAATTTTTCTGTAGAAAAAATTTCATATCGAAAATGTTTCTATTAAAAAAATTGATATCGGAAATATAAACAAACTTTAAATCGAAAATGTTTCTATAAAAAAATTTGGTATCATAAATTTTTCTACAGAAAATATTTTTTTACCGAAATTTAAAAATTTCAAAAAGAATTTTTGGGTTAAAAACTTTTTATTGAAAATTTTTCGATTAAAAAATTTTTATAGAAAATTTTTCGTTTCAAATCTTTTTATAGAAAATTTTTCGGTTAAAATTTTTTTATAGAAAAATTTTCGGTTAAAAATTTTTTATAGAAAATTTTTCGGTTAAAAATTTTTTATAGAAAAATTTTCGGTTAAAAATTTTTTATAGAAAAATTTTCGGTTAAAAATTTTTTATAGAAAAATTTTCGGTTAAAAATTTTTTATAGAAAAATTTCGGTTAAAAATTTTTTATAGAAAAATTTTCCGTTAAAAATTTTTTATAGAAAAATTTTCGATTAACAATTTTTTATTATATATATAAATTTTCTATTTAAATTTTTCATTTCAAATCTTTTTATAGAAAATTTTTCATTTCAAATCTTTTTATAGAAAATTTTTCGGTTAAAATTTTTTTTATAGAAAATTTTTCGGTTAAAAATTTTTTATAGAAAAATTTTCGGTTAAAAATATTTTTTAGAAAAATTTTCGGTTAAAAATTTTTTATAGAAAAAATTTCGGTTAAACATTTTTTATAGAAAAATTTTCGGTTAAAAATTATTTATAGAAAAATTTTCGGTTAAAAATTTTTTATAGAAAAGTTTTGGGTTAAAAATTTTTTATAGAAAAATTTTCGGTTAAAAATTTTTTATAGAAAAATTTTCGGTTAAAAATTTTCTATAGAAAAATTTTCGGTTAAAAATTTTTTATAGAAAATTTTTCGTTTAAAAATTTTTTATAGAAAAATTTTCGGTTAAAAATTTTTTTATAGAAAAATTTTCGGTTAAAAATTTTTTTATAGAAAAATTTTCGGTTAAAAATTTTTTTATAGAAAATTTTTCGTTTAAAAATTTTTTATAGAAAAATTTTGGGTTAAAAATTTTTTATAGAAAAATTTTCGGTTAAAAATTTTTTATAGAAAAATTTTCGGTTAAAAATTTTTTATAGAAAAATTTTCGGTTAAAAATTTTTTATAGAAAAATTTTCGGTTAAAAATTTTTTATAGAAAAATTTTCGATTAACAATTTTTATTATATATATAAATTTTCTATTTAAATTTTTTTTCTAAAGAACAATTTTCAATACCAAATATTTTAAATAGAAAAATTTTCGATATCAAATTTTTCTATAGAAAATTTTTTTGATAGAAAAATTTTTGATATCAAATTTTTTCTACAGAAAAATCTTTGATATAAAATTTTTTCTGTAGAAAAAATCCATATCAAATTTATTCTGTAGAAACATTTTTGATATCAAATTTTTTCTACAGAAAAATTTTCAATTTAAAATTTGTTTTCTATAGAAAACATTTTTGATTTAAAATTTCTTTCTACTGAAAAATTTTCAATATCAAATTTTTTTGTATAGAAAAATTTTTGATATAAAATTTTTTTTATAGAAACATTTTTGATATTAAATTTTTTCTATAGACAAATTTTTGATATAAAAATACAAAAATTTTTGATTTAAAATTTGTTTTCTATAGCAAAATGTTCGATTTAAAATTTCTTTATATTGAAAAATTTTCATATTTTTTCTGTAGAAAAACTTTTGATATCAAATTTTTTTTACAGAAAAATTATCGATATCAAATTTCTTCTATAGAAAACTTTTTGATATAATTTATTTTGATAGAAACATTTTTGATATTAATTTCTTTCTATAGAAAAATTGTTGATATCAAATTTTTTCTATAGAAAAATTGTTGATATCAAATTTTTTCTATAGAAAAATTTTCGATATCAAATTTTTTCTATAGAAAAATTTTCGATATCAAATTTTTTCTATAGAAAAATTTTCGATATCAAATTTTTTCTATAGAAAAATTTTCGATATCAAATTTTTTCTATAGAAAAATTTTCGATATCAAATTTTTTCTATAGAAAAATTTTCGATATCAAATTCTTTCTATCGAAAAATTTTCGATTTTAAATTTTTTCTATAGAAAAATGTTCGATTTCAAATTTTTTTCTATAGAAAATTTTTTTGAAATTTCTTCTATAGAAAAATTTTCGATATCAAATTTTTTCTATATCAAATATTTTCTATAAAAAAAAATTCGATATCAATTATTTCGATTTATACAGAAAAATTTTCGATATAAAATTTTTTTCATAGAAAAATTTTCGATAATTTTTGTTTAAATTTAATATGATATTTTTTCTGTAAATCTTTGATCAAAAATTTTTCTATAGAAAAATCTTTGATCAAATAAATCTTTTTTGAAAGAAAAAATTCGATATCAAAAAAGTTTCTTTAGAAAAATTCTGATATCGATTCGATAAATAATTTGATTTCGAAAATGTTCCCACAGAAAAAATTTGATATTTTTCCGTAGAAAAATCTTCAATAAAAATTTTTTCTAAGGAAAAAATTGATATCGAAAATTTTTCTATAGAAAAAATTTTTCATCGAGGATATTGAAAAATTTCTGTAAAAAATATGATTTTGAAATATCAAATTTTTTTCTATAGGAACATTTTTGATTTGTTTCTATAGAAAAATTTCCAATTTTTTATAAAAATTTGTTAAACATTTTTTAAAGAAAATTTTTCGGTTCTAATTTTTTTTTTTTAGAAAATTTTTTATCAAAATGATATCAAATATTTCTTTAGAAAAATTTTCGATATCAAATATTTTCTATAGAAAAATCTTTTCTATAGAAAAACTTTCGATTTATACAGAAAAATTTTCGATAAAAAATTTTTTCCATAGAAAATTTTTCGATATTTTTTTTTGTAACAAAAATTTGATATGAAATTTTTTCTGTAGAAAAATCTTCGATCAAAAATATTTTTGATCTATTTTTATGTAGAAAAATCTACAATAAAAATGCTTATATCGAACATTTTTCTAGGAAAAAAATTGATGTCGAAAAATTTTCTATAGAAAAATTTTACATCAAAGAAAAAAATTGATTTTGAAAAATTTCTATAAAAAATTTTATATTGAAATGTCAAATTTTTTCTTTAGAAAAATTTCTTTATATAGAAAAATTTCCAATTTTTCGGTTAAATTTTTTTCTTTTAATTTTTCAGTAAAAATTTTTTTTTTTAATTTTTTGGTTAAAAATTTTTTTAAAAAAATTTTTTTGGTTCAAAATTTTTTAAGACAATTTTTCTTTTAAAAATTTCTTAAAAAATGAAAATGTTTTGGTTATCGATGTCATTTAACCGAAATCATTTTTTCTGTAAAAAAATTTTCGATATCAAATTTTTTATATAGAAAAGTTTCGATATCAAATTTTTTCTATAATCAAATTTTCGATATGAATTTTTTCTATAGAAACATTTTCGGTTAAACATTTTTGTAGAAAGTTTTCAGTTAAAATTTTTTTTATAGAAAAATTTTCGGCTCTAAAATTTTTATAGAAAATAAAATCTATAGAAAATTTTTCAGTTTAAATTTTTTTGTCTATGAAACATTTTTCGGTTAAAAATGTTTTATCGGTTAAAAGTTTTTATCTAAAAAAGAAACATTTTGTAGAACATTTTTTAGTAAAAAAAATATATCATCTATGTATATCGACATCGTTAAGATAAAGTAGAGATTTTTGAAATTTTACAAAATTAAAAAAGCCTAAAATCATAAAGAAAACTTCCGTGGATAAATTGTAAACCTTTCTTCGTTTGCAATCTTTACTAAATGCACATTGAGAGCATTTAAACTTGCATTTCATAAAATATTACCGCATATTTTAACGAGATCATAAATCCATTAGTTGGTCCATATGGTTTGAATTAAAATTAAATGCATTCATTTGCAACAGATACAAAAATCATTCACTCCTCTTCCTCCCCTACTTGACTCCTCGAGAGCACTGCACTTCAGTTTTAAGAATATGACTGAAAATTCATACATGGCCCATTTATTTCAAGAACTTATAGTTTTTATTGTTTAATATTTATTTGGTGGTTGCCTTAATTGTAAGTTTTTGTTATATTTAATGGTTTTCTGGGGGTTTTTAACAATGACCTGCTAAATTGTTGTTTAAGCTAAAACACCCTCCTCGTCATACTTCTACCACCCCAGGATTTGCAATAACATTAACATTAAGTTAATCTTAAGCAATTAATCGTTTGCAGTTTTTAACAATGGAACCGTAATCGACAGATGGACGGACGGACCGTTGTATGGTTTTACGGAAGGACAGACATTTACAAAATTGCTCGAACATGTGTCTTTTTTGGCAATAAATATTTCTTGTCTCTTAAAGTATTTTCACGGTTTTCGTCATTTAGTTTGAAAAACATGAAGTTTCTGTATTGCAAAAAAAAACTCCACCCAAAATTGCTTTTACATTTATTACAAAAGGAACTTATGTTTTGACTTAAAGTAATTTCATGGCCGTCCGTCCGGTTGTCTGTCTGCCTGTCCTTCGTTGCTAAGTACTTAAAGTTATAAACAAAATCTGCTGATTCATATTAATTTATTTATATTTTTACTTAAATATCTTTTTGAAGCATATGTTTCATGCTTATTTGCAAAAGGCCGAAAAAAAGGAAAACAAAAAATATACAATATCATAAAAGTTTTATAAAACTTCTCGCTGTAAATCATGAAATACAAAGTTTTTAGCATAAAGTTTTTAAGCAAAAAATATATGTTTTTTTCATAAAGTGAAAATTTGTTTCTTGATATTTTTTTAGGGAGGTTTGAATATGTTGCTCTTTCTTTCCACTAGGACTAAACATAAATCATAAATTTTATAGAAAAAATGCATTGTCTATTTATAAGAAACTAAACTTTAATGCAGTTATAGAGGAAGGCAGCAATTCTCGTATGTTTAAACTTGTTTCTTTTTAGGCTTTAATATTTCATGGTCAATGCTTCTATAAACAAGACAATAATATTTCAGAGACAGGGGTTCTCAAACACAGATCTATTAAGGAAAATAAAATTGCTACAAATAATCATTCGTCGAAATGGTCGTAGATTTTAGTTGGTCAAGATCCGGGTCCTACAACACTGATCTATTAAAAATAATGGGTGTTTTTTTTAGAGGTATAGAACTTCGAATTGAAATAAAACACAAGAAAATCGTTTTAATGTCCATCAATTTGGCTTTATTGGAAGGATAATTTTATGCCATTAATGTTTAAATATGATTTCGACTTTCGATCGAATCGACTTCACATATCCCCAAAGAAAATATTCCAGTGGTGTCGAATCGCACGATCTTGGTGGCCAATTGACAGGTCCATTCCGCGAAATTATGCGCTCATCGAATGTTTCCTTCAATAAATCAATTGTGACGTGCGCTGTGTGGCATGTAGCGCCGTCTTGTTGGAACCACAACTCATCCACATTCATGCCATCCAATTGGGGAACAAAATAGTCGGTTATCATGGCTCTAAAGAGTGCTCTAAATAAAATTTGTAGTTGGATTTTCTTAAATAAAAATCAAACCTTTTAATATAAAAACTCTACAAAATACGCAAATATAATGACATATTATACAAAATCATTTAGCGGGTTTTGCAAAATTATCGACTTTTTCGGAAACCCTCCCATTAAAGATTTTACAGTTGCTTCTGAAACCTTTTTGGAGCATGTGTTCCACCTGTGCTTAAAATCGGACATATTCTTGGAAATCTTTCCTGTGTTCTTCAATTCCTTTTTTACCAGAGCCCAATACCTTTCCACAGGCCGAAGTTCTGGACAGTTAAGTGGATTTCCTCTCGTGGTACAAACATGACATTATTCTTTGAGTACCACTCAAGTGCCTTTTTTCCATAATGGCATGATGCCAAATCGGGCCAAAAAGGGTCTCATGTGGATTCTCTTCACTCCAAATGCGGCAATTTTGCTTGTTGACGTAGCCATTCAACCAAAAATGAGCCTCATCACTGAACAAAATTTTGCGATGAAAATCAGCATCGAGATCAATCTCATTTTGGGCCCATACACCAAAATCACGACGCATTGCATGGTCTCACGGCTTTAATTCTTGCACAAGCTGGATCTTGTAAGGTCGCAAGCCAAGATCTTTGCGCAAAATCTTCCATAAAGTTGATGGACAAAGCTACAATTGCTGTGCACGGTGGCGAATCGATTCATTCGGGTCCTCTTCAACACTTTGCTCTACAGCGGCAATTGTTTCTTCGGTGCGCACTGTTCGACGTCGCTGCGGATGCGTATTATCACATAGAGTAAACGTAGTGCGAAAACGATCCATGGTTAACCGAATTAATTGCTCTGATGGACGATTATGTCGACCATAAAATGGACGGAGCTTGCGGTAAACTTCGCGAACTGAACCATTATTTTCGAAATAAATTTGCACGATTTGCAAGCGTTGTTCTTTTGTCAACTTGTTCATGATGAAATGGCAAACCAAACTAAATATTAATCACTTGACAGCTGACAAAATGGCCACCAGTTAAAAAAGTGATGCCAACTTAAAGTTGTATACCTCAATAAAAAACACCCGATAGTAATGCAAAGCATTTATATAGTTTAAAATGATTTATCATGCATGTATGTGGACTAGGGTTGCCAATCAGGCGGGATTTGACTGGATTGTCCAGTTTTTTTTGTGCTTGTCCAGTGTCAAGCTAAAATTAAATTTGTCCAGCTAAAAGATGAAGAATTTAAATTTTTAATATTGTTAAAGAAAAACTATTTTTATGAAAAAGAACGCAATTAAAACTTTTGCAAAAGTGTATTTTTTTCTTGTTTACTTACCCAGTAAGAACAGTGTCAAACGTTTGAAATATGAAGACTATTACATTTGATATCAAACGTTTTTTTCATACTTTTTTCAAACCTGAACATATGTTTGAGATTCATATTCATTTTCAAATGAGGGTTCATTTGAGAATAAACCTTTGAAAAATGATAGTTTCTCAAATTAAGCATGAAGGTTATTCTCAAATCATTATCAAACCCTAAGATGATTTGAGAATAATTTGAAAAATGGTGTTATATAAATTTGATATCTAACCTTATTTCAAACTTTTTTCAAACATTAAAAAAAATAATTTATGTTAAAAAAAATTACGGTCTTATGCAAAAAAATTCAACAACGATTGGTAAACTAAAGTTAAGCAAAATTCCTTAAAGTATTATCCTAAAACGATTGTTAGCTTAACAAACCGATGTTAATCTTTTGTTAACATCAAATAATTCAAAGTAGCTGTCTACATAATTTAAAGCTACGTTGAATATTTTACTGTTTTGACAAATAATATTTTGTGAAAACTTTTTAAGCAAATATTTAAGTTTTCAGACTTTTCTGATAAAAAATAACATTTTTGCTAAATTTAGTTATCATATTATTTCTAATTTGCTATTTTTTTTATCATATAAAAGGTTTCGTGGGTGGGGAATTTATGAAATATAATTTCCATGATATTTCATACTCTATTTCACATATTTCATACTAAAACCAAACTTTTCAAAGAAATTGATAATACAAATTCTAATTTTTAACAAAAAATTCGTGTTTTCAACAAAAACCAAACATCGGTCAATGAAATTTACAAATATATATATTCAACATGAGTTAAAAGTACTCGATTTTTAAATAATCGGTTTAAACCCTTAGTAAAAATTTGTCTATTTATTATTTTACTGTATTATAAATGTGTTTAGTTAATGCTTTTATATAACATAAACATAATTTTACAGTAAGAAAAGAAGAAAAATGTTATTTTATATTAAAAACATACAAAACATTATTTAGAAATTCGAATACCCGGAGGAAACAATGAATAATTAATTCGTTATTTTGTATATTTAACTATAAAGAGACAAGAGAGAATGACGATGTTGCCAGCATTAACATGTAAAATTGACTTGACGTATTCATTAGTTAAAGAACTGTTTTTAGATACTATTTATACCCTTCACCACCATAGGTGGAAAGGGTATTGTAAGTTTGTGCTGATGTTTGTAACGCATAGAAATATTTGTCTTAGACCCACCTTTTAGTATACCAATAGACTTAGAATCACTTTCTGAGTCGATTTAGCGATATCCGTCCGTCCGTCCGTCTGGCTGGCTGGCTGGACCCCCATGTAAACCTTGTAATCAAACTACAGGTCGCAATTCTAAAGATAATTTGATGAAATTTGGCACAGATATTTTTTTTGATAATGGGACCATGGCTATTGAAATTAATCAAAATCGGTAAATTATTTATGGTACCTCCCATAGGTCCCACTTCCCGGAATTGCTATATTGGCCACAAATATCCATATTTTTTCATGAAATTTTAAACACATACTGCTTATGTAAACTTAAATCACTGTACCAAATTTCGTTGAAATCGGTCCACATTTGACCATAGCTCCCATACAAACTCTTCTTCAAAAAAGCACTAAATGAGACAAAAAATCACTAAAACGCTCGTAAATTTAAAGATAATGAAAATTTTGAGTTTATTTTTTGCATAGATAATTTTTGTAACAACTGTAATCAATTTGCCAAATTTCGAGATAATCGGTCCACGTTTGACCCTAACTCTCATATAAGTCCAAATGACGGAAACAGGTTGAATATATACGTTTTGAGAAAATGTTTGTATGATGGCAAAATTTAGCAAATATTTGTCTTTATACAGGAAAAATAACACCTTTGACCTTAGTGGTGAAGGGTATCGTATGGTCGGCTTGACCGACTATAGCGCTTTCTTACTTGTTTTTAACAATCGTTTGTTAGCCTTAAAGTATTTGGTAACTAACGTGTTCTTTAAGCAATATTTAAGATTTTTGTTTAACATAAGACCATTAATGTTTAAGATATTTTAATGGAATGGCATAGCATTTCAAAGAAATTCGTTATTTCTTTTGGATTTTTTAAAACTGGTCTATATTTGACCATAAAACCTGGCTTAAAAAATGTCAAGATTAAAAATTCAATTATATTCATATGCATAAGTAATTTTTTTTTGTTTCTTAATTTTTTTTTTACCTAACAATAAAAAAATTATATTCTAAGCAAAAGAATTCAAATATGATGCACCGTTTTCAAAAACAAAATAAACAAACTCAAAAATACAACGCCATTTTATTTATGTTCCACATGTAGATGATATCTACATTTGAAAAACCTTTGAGAATGAGGTTTGATGATGATTTGAGAATAAAGGCATTTCTCAATTTGAGAATAAAATCCCCTTTTTGTTGAGAACGCTATTATTCTCAAATCAGTATCAAACGTTTGACCTTTGAAAAAAGATTTATTTTCAAATCATCCTCCATTTGAGAACAAACCTTTTTTCTTACTGGGTATGTGTTTTTCATTGTTGTTTATCCACTTAAATTTCACTTTTGACAGAAAACAAATGTATGGAGTTAAGTTTAAAATGCTGCAGTTTAGGAAATAAATTTGAATCGTTGTTTGTATGGAAATTTTATGCCTGAGTGATTAAGTCAACATAAAAGTTTGGGAACCTCTAATGTTCTAAGCTCTCTACTACTACTAGTATTTTCTATAACCAACCAAGAATCATGTTTTATGGTCGATATTTTTTATTTATTTGCAAAAAACAAAAACCTAAAAGATTGTTGCTCCATGGCCATATGTGTACATTTTTTGTTTGTAGCTTGTCTTTTTAGACACATACTCCTTCTTTCTTTCAACATTTATGGGTTTTAAAGTTCATTTATATTTTCCTAGTCAATCCACCAGAACAGCTACAAAAACACGACTCCATAATAGACAAATAATTTACTACATTTGTGTTTTTTTATTGCAACTTTTGTCGAGGCAAAAAAATAATACAATATTAGTTCATTGGTCTTTCTAAACTTAAGATACTTGTACTACTCGCTCCGGTATATTAAACAAGATCTGGGGTTTTATTGCAAATTGTCTGAGCAGCAACAACAAGTTTAATGATTGTTAATGTGTCTAGGATTTTCAGGGTTTTAAGATTAAAGCTTCAAAAATTATGAACTAGTATCAATCAAGAAAAAAAAGCTTTTGTTCTCTATAATTCAGCACAAAGAAACAAAGATTTTAATATTAGTTCAGACTTAAGCTGTTATTAAAAATTTAAAATTACAGAAAATGGGGCAGGGTTTCATTAATTTTAGCTGCTTGCCTCTGATTTATTTAATATGAAATCTTTATTATTGTTATTTATATGTTTTAACCAGAAAATTATGATTCTGAATATTTCTGGACTAAAGTTACACAATTTTGTGTGAAATCTTTTCCAGATTTTATTATAAATGTCTTCAAAAGAAAAAATCTTTTAAAATAAACATAAACCTTCAAAACCTTCGACGCTTATGAGGTAAAATAACGTAACTGTTAAAAGAAAAAATAACTTCTATATAAATTTTTATATTTGAATATAAATTATTTGCCTAATATTTTTGCTATGAATAAAATTAATAATTTTCATTTTTTGTCACTTAACCCATTTTGCCTTTTTCGGGTAATCTAATGCCATTGTCAAAAATCTTTATTATTGTTATTTATATGTTTTAACCAGAAAATTATGATTCTGAATATATCTGGACTAAAGTTACACAATTTTGTGTGAAATCTTTTCCAGATTTTATAATAAATGTCTTCAAAAGAAAAAATCTTTTTAAATAAACATAAACCTTCAAAATCTTCGACGCTTATGAGGTAAAATAACATAACTGTTAAAAGTAAAAACAACTTCTATATAAATTTTTATATTTGAATATAAATTATTTGCCTAATATTTTTGCTATGAATAAAATTAATAATTTTTATTTTTTGTCACTTAACCCATTTTGCTTTTTTCGGGTAATCTAATGCCATTGTCAAAAATCCGTAATAAATAAATAAACAATTGATAAACCTACACATTAATGCCATCATTTTTGCTTTATTTATCAAAATTTTGTTTAGATCATTTTTCTTTTATAATCTTATGAAGGAAGAGAAGAAAAAATTCTTAAATTTTTACGCTACGCTTGGCAAAACTTCAAAAAATCAAATAAATATTTGTATTTTTATTATTATTATTATTTCAGCGAGCACATGTTGGCATTAAGAATTTTTAAAATTTTATTTATAATCTTTAATTTTTTTTAGAATTTACTCTTCTTTTAGATGTAAATTTGTTTAGCTAATTAAATTATTAAACAAATTATGCTTAATTAACGTGAAAATTTTTTTAATATTATAGGGTTCGGGTACGATTTTAGTCGATGTAGGTATTGACAACACTAGTACCCAAAATTCACAAAATTTTTGCATTAAATACATTTGATTACAACCATATTATTTTTATTCATTCTTTTGAATCCCCTTTATAGCGCTTTTGTCTTAGTCGCCGAAAAAAGCAACAACAAAAGTATAAGAAATAAAGAAAAGATAAAACTGAAAAGTTTTGTTTGTTTCTGTTCAGATGAAAATCTTCGCTTCATGTTGTTATTTGTTTAGACATTATAATTCGTATTTATTCTGTTTCGCAAATTAGATATAATTCGTGGATTTAAACTGTCTAGAATTTAGGAGACTCTTGATAATGGCCTCACCAATGGCCTCCAAACGCGTAGAAAAAAAGGTATGGTAGGTAGGTTTTATTAAAAAATTATTTGTTACAAATAACGAATCAATTGGGGTCTTAGTGCAATACACTTAAGGTGACATCATAATTTTTAGGTTTTATTAAAAAACTATTTGTTACAAAAAAAATAAAAATAAATTGGGATCCTAGTGCAAAATGTTTGACATCCCATAACTTTTGAAGAAATTCTTTTGATTTAAATTTCTTCAAAAAACTTTTTTTTTTATAAAATTTTCCATGTTGGGAAAGGTTGATCCATTGATTTTATCATATCATTTAAAAGAGTTTTTCGATTTTGTAGAACTGTCACGGAATGTAATAGCGAATAAAATTATCTTTAAGGCGCTCTGAATCAATTTTTTATATGTTTGAGATATTTGGACGTAAAATAAAAAAAAAAAATATTGAAAATTTCCAGTTTTTATATTTTAAAAATTTATAAAAAAAAGTCGAAGATGGATCTTAAAACTGTGAAAATTTTTAATAAAATAAGCCTTATTTTCTAAAAAATTCATTAATAAATGGCAATTTTATTAACAGTAAATTAAGTTAAATAAAATTATCCAATTTTGTTTTAAAGCCATTTTCGAGATGGAGTGTTCTATGGAAGCTAAGTTTTAGAGTTTTAGATTAGAGTTCATACAAAAAAATGTATGCCAAAAATTAACATTAAATTGTCATTATCTTTAGATTTAGGAGCATTTTTGGGAATTTCAAAGCATTTAAGTGGTTTTTGTGAAAAGAGGTTGTATGGGAGCTATGGGGCTGTTCACATATTACGTAACGCTCTTAGGGGGGGGGGGATAGGTTATGACTTTTGTTACGGTAGAGGTATTCTGTATGCGTATTTCTATTAAAATGTATTACACAGGGGGGAGGGGTTTAAAAATCTGCAAAAATAGCGTTACGTAATATGTGAACAGCCCCTATGGTCAATTATAGACCGATTTAAACAAAATTTGATACAGAGTTTTTTGTTTTTACAACCAATAGTTCTTCTAACTTTTAAATAAATATATTAAAATTTGTGCCTATAAGAGGTACCCAAATTACAAATTATGCGAATACAAATGTTTGTGTCAAATTTCTGTATAAGTTGAATGAGACAACTTTCTGTAATTGTGGTGCGGAGAACCTTGAAAGTTTGGGGTTATTTAGGACTAAAGACGGTTATGACACCCACGATAGAGGGAGAAGTGTAAGTAAGTATGCTTTAGTGCAGTTTAATAGGAGAAGAGTGTATCCTATGAGTGCTCGGGAGTAAGATGAGTTAGTTGTATAAGCTTCTTTGGGGTTAAGTTAGGTCCTCCCGGTATCTAAAGGATAACTCAGAGGTCTTTGGGGACTGATTCGAATACCGACGGGCCTTTTGATTTGGACAATTGTGTTTAAGATAAACTATATGGTCTTGTGTTGCATGAATGTGTGTGTATGGAACCAATCGTGTGTATGGAACAAAATTATGCTCGAGATAAATTAGGAGGTTTATTATACCCTTCACCACCATAGGTGGAAAGGGTATTATAAGTTTGTGCTGATGTATGTAACGCATAGAAATAATTGTCTTAGACCCATCTTTTAGTTTACCAATAAGCTTAGAATCACTTTCTGAGTCGATTTAGCGATGTCCGTCCGTCCGTCCGTCTGGCTGGCTGGACCCCCATGTAAACCTTGTAATCAAACTACAGGTCGCAATTCTAAAGATAATTTAATGAAATTTGGCACAGATCATTTGTTTGATAATGGGTCCATGGCTATTGAAATTCGTTGAAATCGGTCCATTATTTATGGTACCTCCCATAGGTCCCACTTCCCGGAATTGATATATTGGCCACAAAAATCAATATTTTTTCATGAAATTTAAATTATATACGGCTTATGTAAAACTAAATCACTGTACCAAATTTCGGTCCACATTTGACCATAGCTCCCATACAAACTCTTTTCTCAAAACGCACTAAATAGGACTAAAAGGCTCGTAAATCCGAAGATAATGAGAATTTAAAGTTTATTTTTTGCATACATAATTTTTGTAACAACTGTAATCAATTTGCCAAATTTCGCGATCATCGGTCTACATTTGACCCTAGCTCTCATATAAGTCCAAATGACGGAAACAGCTTAAATGTGTAAGTTTGGAGAATATGTTTGTATGATGGTAAAATTTAGCAAATATTTGTCTTTAATTTGTAAAAAGAACTGAATGTTTGTGCGTAGGGAATCAGTCGCCATTTTTTTTTGGGGGCGCTACTGGTAAAGGCTTATCCCAAAGTCTGACTTTTTGATACCACGGGAGTCAGAAGACCCACTGCATTGCAACCGCGTGCCGTAACATTCAGATCGGAAGAAGATAAGATAGGCTACGCCCTACCAAGTGAGAAGCCCTATATGAAATACCTGGTTTCAATTTAGAACGGATGTATATCATGGTGCTGGTATTGTACCAGCTAGTGTTGAGAGCACTACGGAATAGGCCTGTACGGTAGGTTGTCCACATAATTTCATTTTATTCGATAACAACTACTTGATGTTCTCATTAAGTAGCGATTTATAGATAAAAACTCTGTGTTAGTTCTTGTGGCACTTATATCTAGTTATACCCTACACGGTCATAGTGCTTTATTAACTTTTGTAATTTCGAAGAGTCGTTTTTCTATTGCCTTTAAATTAGAGGAACGTAAGCAAAAATTGGACATGGTTGGCTATTTTATATTTAAAAAAAATGTTTTGTGCAAAGTTTAGATTTACGACCATTTTGTGATTTTTCTGATCAAATATGTTACTTTTGGGAGTAGATCTTGTAAGAGTGCTACGGTCATATAAAAACGATTTCAATTTGGTTACGTGATTTCTGTTTATACAAGTAATATTCTTGCAAAATATTATAAAAATTGTAAGGCCAACATTTCGATTGCGAGAAGTCAGTTTTATGGGGGCACCTGGAATAAGGGACCAATTTAAATAGCAATGATCCAACTATAAAAACAAATAACTGACCATGTTTGAGAAGCCGTTATTCGTAAATTACGAAAATTACTAGTTTTTCGTATACCCTTTTCAAATATGAGCAAATAGTATACAAAGTCCCGGGTGTAAAACACAGATGGCGCCAGTTTCATTGCATTCTGATAGCACCTTCAAAGATAGCTGAGAATTTCATAATATTCTATTCATTGGTTTGTGAGTTATTGTGCTAAAAGTAACACTACTTTGGTTATGGAACGTGTTGAGGATTATAGCAGTGTTTAGCGATGATTAAACGTAACAAATCGGAATTTTCACATCGATATGTGACAATGGATTCATTACTTTACTTCGATTTCAAAACGATCGTTATCTAATTTTGAGGCAAAATATATCTCCGAAAAATACATGCTTTTTTGGTATTTTTGCTGCTTCCGTGTTTTTTTCGAAATTCTAAGACGAATAAGCGATTCGTCTTAGAATTTCATATGAATTTATAGTATATATCCTTTTTGAATTGTATGCCAATATTGGGAAAATTTTGATATAGAAATTATGTATACAAAATGTATATTTTAAATCTAAATTAAGAACATTTACAAAATTGTATATTCATTGTGAAATTTACCTATACTTAATCGTTATGATTCAAATTTTCTTGGAATTTCAATGAACTTATTTTGATATCTTAGATGCTTTTTTGTTTTAATAAACAAAACTTATAAACTATTAGACATATTAATGTATTCATGGACAATCCGACAGACATATTAATAAACAAACTGACAATTTTTTTGAATTATTGCAATTTATTATATGATATCTTCCATACCAGCGAAAAATGCAAGGAAAAGGAAATTGACTAAAACGATATTTGATGTGAAACAAATACTTTCAAAGCAATATTCAGTTTTGCATTACCAATTGCTTTACAATTTGTCTACTTTGTAATCAGTAAAGTGGACAATGCCGAAAAGTATTATCGACGTAATTAAATTGTTAATATCAATTTATGGAATAGATACGAGTTTTGTCCATTGTTAAACAATTCCAAGGAAGTACTTCCTTTTTTGTATTAAAAATTTTACTAAAGGAACTCACATGGTGAACTCATTCTTTTCAAAAACTGTTTTACTCACCCAAAGAGTTATTTCTATTCATTATTAATTATATATTTCTTTGTTAATTAATTGAAAGAGTCATCATATTTGATTTCCTCTACAAAAAGTCTTATGGTCTAATACTTTTTGTAGAGGAATCGTGTAGTTAAAGAAACAATGTGTGGTCTGTTCTGTTCTTTTCTGGTCTTGTCTAGTTTTATTTTTATGGTATTCGAGTAATTAAACAAATGAATCTCTTTGCTACTCTTGTTACAAATTTTTATATAAATATGATTTTTATAAAAATAAAATTTATGTGGTTTTGAAAACGAGGCAGGATTTGTTGGTATTTTTCCATGTTTGTTTGCTCATTAACCCATTTTTTATTTAACTAAATAAACTACGTGATTGACAGATTTCAATTAGCAAAGATGCTCTGATGAAGTATTTTGACTTGTTAGCTTTGGAAAATGCAAAAAAAATAGTTTAGTTTACCATAACTAAATACATCTTGTCTAATTCTTGTGCAAAATTAAAAAAATATATTTTTTTAAAAATGCATAAAATATCGTAAATGGAAAATACAGGGTGGCCCAAAAAGGCCGAAGTGGGGAAAGCAAACTGCATAAATTAATCGTTCTTGGGAATCTCATGGCTTTAGTTCTTGCACTAACTGCACCTTGTATGTGAAAAGATGTAAAATTCCCTTTAATATTTTGCGTAAAAACCGCCGAGCTCAGCAGAGCGCCTTCGAGTTGATGTTTCAGGATTCTCCTCAACACTCTCCAGAACGCGTTGAATATTTGCTTTACTAATAACAGAATGTGGTCTTCCGCTTCGTGGAAGATTCCTCACTGAGCCTTGTTCCTGAAAACGTGTCACTAAGCGTCGAATCATTGTTTCGGATGGTGAATTCCGCACATTAAAAAGACGACGATAGGCTCGTTGAGTTTGAATTATTGATCGTTGATGATGTTCAAAATAAAGTTCTATGATTTTGGTTCGCTGGATAACGTGGTAACCTTTCATAATTAATCTCCCAGATTGATTTTACAAGTCCTTAAAAGAAAAATAATAATAATAGTTAAATTAGAGAAGTTATTAATTTTTCAAATCCGTTCGCGACTTTTGGGCCACCCTGTACTTACTTAGGTACTCAACGATTCTTAAAAACTGCCAAAATCGGTTCATTATTTCGATTAATTTCCATAGGTCTCACTTTCCGGAATTGAGATTTTGTCCACATTTTTATACCCACCATCAAAAAGAATGGGGGGTATATTGAGATTGTCATTCCGTTTGTAATTTCCTTAATATTGGCCCAAAAATCAAAAACGATATATATTCTGAATCCTTATGAAATTCTAAGACGATTGAGCGATGTCCGTCTGTCTGTCCGTCTGTCTGTCCGTCTGTCTGTCTGTCTGTCTGTTGAAATCACGATAACGCCTAAACGAAAGGAGCTAGCTCAATGAAACTTAGTACAAACATTCTTCATCACTGAGAAAATTTTGGTATTGAAATTGGGCAAAATCGGTTAACATTTGACCATAGCTCCCGTATAACCTCGCCTATGCTAATCGCTTATTTGCTAATAAATGACAAACTATAATAGCTATGATGATAAAATTTGGTATATAGAAGTTTTGCATAAGCCCTAGGCATCGTGTAAAATTTCATCAAAATCGGTTGACATTTAGTCATAGCTCCCATACAAAAAACATACGGAAACAGCCAAAATTTCACCTAAAATACACTTAAATGCCAATAAATCTAAAACTATAACAGATATAACCACTAAATTTAGCACGAGGAAGTCTTATGTCAATTCCAACCAGTGTGCAAAATTTTGTCACAATCGGTCACCATTTGACCATAGCTCCCATATAAAAAACTTACGGAAACACAAAAATACAAAAAGAAAAGGGGGTTTATGTCCGTCTGTCCGTCAGATAAAATCGTGATAGCTCCTTAACTACAAGAGCTAGTAAGACTAAATTAAGCACAAGGAAGTCTTATGTCAATGCCAGCCAGTATGCAAAATTTCGTCACAATCGGTCACCATTTGACCATAGCTCCCATATAAAAAACTTATGGAAACACAAAAATACATAAAGAAAAAGTTGTTTATGTCCGTCAGATAAAAGCACGATAGCTCCTTAACGAAAAGAGCTAGAGGGACAAAATTTTACAAAAGTATTTTGGATATCTTGAAAAAGATGTGTGTTGAAAATGGACAAAATCGGTTCAAATTTAGTTAGAGCTCCCATATAACCCCGCCCCGGGAAACACATTAATGCTGATAAATTGAATACAATTGTAATAGCTATGACGATTAAATTTTATGCAATTTTTGATCAGTTTATCAAATTTTATAGGAATCAGTCCATATTTGACTTTAGCTTTCATGTGAAAAACACTCACGGAAACCAAAAATTTTAGCAAAGGCCAGTTAAAAGCTATTAAATTAGAAACTATGATAGCTATGGTCACTAAATTTTGCAAGAATAAGCTCTCTATATATACCAGCCAGTGTGTAAAATTTTGTTATAATCGGTCAACATTTGGCTATAATTCTTATATATATAACATCCCCTTTTTATATCTACAATCAAAAAGATTTGGAGGTACATTCATTATATTAAGATTGCACCTATGAAATTATATAGGCATCAATCAATGTTCAGCCCAGACTTTATATATGATGAATGCATTAGGAACTCATAACGAAATATATAGACCTGTCGTATTACTATTAACGTGTTTAGCCTAACTGCATATTAATCACAACGAAAAGTATTTAACAACTTATTAATGTAAAACTATACCTGGTTATGAGACCGAATTTTGATCAAAGTAAATACTGGGGAAACCACTAAAATATTTTTGAATGTTGAACTATAAAGCTACGGAAACCTAATTTAGTCCAAAGGTTTTACCAACAATACCAAATAGCTTAGCGATTTTTTCAGTTTTGGTGCAGATTTTGAATTAGCTGCACCCTTGTAGATATATGAGATATGTTTCTAAATTTAACACAACCTGATGGTGAGTATATAAGATTCGGCACAGCCGAATATAACACTCTTACTTGTTTTTTATAAAAATAGTCAATTTTCGAAAAATTTCCTTTAAAAAGTAAATTTTCAAAAAATTTCCTATTAGTAGTCAATTTTCGAAAAATTTCCTATAAATAGTCAATTTTCAAAAATTTCCTATAAATAGTCAATTTTCAAAAATTTCCTATAAATAGTAAATTTTCGAAATATTTCCTTTAAATAGGAAATTTTTGAAAAATTTCCTATAAAAATAGGAAATTTTTGAAAAATTTCCTATAAAAATAGGAAATTTTTGAAAAATTTCCTATAAAAATAGGAAATTTTTGAAAAATTTCCTATAAAAATAGGAAATTTTTGAAAAATTTCCTATAAAAATAGGAAATTTTTGAAAAATTTCCTATAAAAATAGGAAATTTTTGAAAAATTTCCTATAAAAATAGGAAATTTTTGAAAAATTTCCTATAAAAATAGGAAATTTTTGAAAAATTTCCTATAAAAATAAGAGATTTTTGAAAAATTTCCTATAAAAATAAGAAATTTTTGAAAAATTTCCTATAAAAATAAGAAATTTTTGAAAAATTTCCTATAAAAATAAGAAATTTTTGAAAAATTTCCTATAAAAATAAGAAATTTTTGAAAAATTTCCTATAAAAATAAGAAATTTTTGAAAAATTTCCTATAAAAATAAGAAATTTTTGAAAAATTTCCTATAAAAATAGGAAATTTTTGAAAAATTTCCTATAAAAATAAGAAATTTTTGAAAAATTTCCTATAAAAATAAGAAATTTTTGAAAAATTTCCTATAAAAATAAGAAATTTATGAAAAATTTCCTATAAAAATAGGAAATTTTTGAAAAATTTCCTATAAAAATAGGAAATTTTTGAAAAATTTCCTATAAAAATAGGAAATTTTTGAAAAATTTCCTATAAAAATAGGAAATTTTTGAAAAATTTCCTATAAAAATAGGAAATTTTTGAAAAATTTCCTATAAAAATAGGAAATTTTTGAAAAATTTCCTATAAAAATAGGAAATTTTTGAAAAATTTCCTATAAAAATAAGAGATTTTTGAAAAATTTCCTATAAAAATAAGAAATTTTTGAAAAATTTCCTATAAAAATAAGAAATTTTTGAAAAATTTCCTATAAAAATAAGAAATTTTTGAAAAATTTCCTATAAAAATAAGAAATTTTTGAAAAATTTCCTATAAAAATAAGAAATTTTTGAAAAATTTCCTATAAAAATAGGAAATTTTTGAAAAATTTCCTATAAAAATAGGAAATTTTTGAAAAATTTCCTATAAAAATAGGAAATTTTTGAAAAATTTCCTATAAAAATAGGAAATTTTTGAAAAATTTCCTATAAAAATAGGACATTTTTGAAAAATTTCCTATAAAAATAAGAATTTTTTGAAAAATTTCCTATAAAAATAGGAAATTTTTGAAAAATTTCCTATAAAAATAGGAAATTTTTGAAAAATTTCCTATAAAAATAGGAAATTTTTGAAAAATTTCCTATAAAAATAGGAAATTTTTGAAAAATTTCCTATAAAAATAGGACATTTTTGAAAAATTTCCTATAAAAATAAGAATTTTTTGAAAAATTTCCAATAAAAATAGTAAATTTTCTAAAAATTTCCTTTAAAAAGTTAATTTTCGAAAAATTTACTATAAAAAGTAAATTTTCGAAAAATTTCCTATAAATAGTAAATTTTCGAAAAATTTCCTATAAATAGTAAATTTTTGAAAATTTTCCTATAAAAAGTAAATTTTCGAAAAATTTCCTATAAATTGTAAATTTTCGAAAAATTTCCTATAAATAGTAAATTTTCGAAAAATTTCCTATAAATAGTAAATTTTTTAAAACTTTCCTATAAAAAGTAAATTTTCGAAAAATTTGCTATAAACATTTGCTATAAAAATAGGAAATTTTTGAAAAACTTCCTATAAAAATAGGAAATTTTTGAAAAACTTCCTATAAAAATAGGAAATTTTTGAAAAATTTCCTATAAAAATAGGAAATTTTTGAAAAATTTCCTATAAAAATAGGAAATTTTTGAAAAATTTCCTATAAAAATAGGAAATTTTTGAAAAATTTCCTATAAAAATAGGAAATTTTTGAAAAATTTCCTATAAAAATAGGAAATTTTTGAAAAATTTCCTATAAAAATAGGAAATTTTTGAAAAATTTCCTATAAAAATAGGAAATTTTTGAAAAATTTCCTATAAAAATAGGAAATTTTTGAAAAATTTCCTATAAAAATAGGAAATTTTTGAAAAATTTCCTATAAATAGTAAATTTTCGAAATATTTCCTTTAAATAGGAAATTTTTGAAAAATTTTCTATAAAAATAGGAATTTTTTGAAAAATTTCCTATAAAAATAGGAAATTTTTGAAAAATTTCCTATAAAAATAGGAAATTTTTGAAAAATTTCCTATAAAAATAGGAAATTTTTGAAAAATTTCCTATAAAAATAGGAAATTTTTGAAAAATTTCCTATAAAAATAGGAATTTTTTGAAAAATTTCCTATAAAAATAGGAAATTTTTGAAAAATTTCCTATAAAAATAGGAAATTTTTGAAAAATTTCCTATAAAAATAGGAAATTTTTGAAAAATTTCCTATAAAAATAGGAAATTTTTGAAAAATTTCCTATAAAAATAGGAAATTTTTGAAAAATTTCCTATAAAAATAGGAAATTTTTGAAAAATTTCCTATAAAAATAGGAAATTTTTGAAAAATTTCCTATAAAAATAGGAAATTTTTGAAAAATTTCCTATAAAAATAGGAAATTTTTGAAAAATTTCTTATAAAAATAGGAAATTTTTGAAAAATTTCCTATAAAAATAGGAAATTTTTGAAAAATTTCCTATAAAAATAGGAAAATTTTGAAAAATTTCCTATAAAAATAGGACATTTTTGAAAAATTTCCTATAAAAATAAGAATTTTTTGAAAAATTTCCAATAAAAATAGTAAATTTTCTAAAAATTTCCTTTAAAAAGTTAATTTTCGAAAAATTTACTATAAAAAGTAAATTTTCGAAAAATTTCCTATAAATAGTAAATTTTCGAAAAATTTCCTATAAATAGTAAATTTTTGAAAAATTTCCTATAAATAGTAAATTTTCGAAAAATTTCCTATAAATAGTAAATTTTTGAAAATTTTCCTATAAAAAGTAAATTTTCGAAAAATTTCCTATAAATTGTAAATTTTCGAAAAATTTCCTATAAATAGTAATTTTTTTAAAACTTTCCTATAAAAAGTAAATTTTCGAAAAATTTCCTATAAATAGTAAATTTTCGAAAAATTTCCTATAAATAGTCAATTTTCGAAAAATTTCCTATAAATAGTCAATTTTCGAAAAATTTCCTATAAATAGTAAATTTTCGAAAAACTTCCCATAAATAGTCAATTTTCGAAAAATGTTCTATAAATAGTAAATTTTTGAAAAGTTTCCTATAAATAGTAAATTTTCGAAAAATTTCCTATAATAAGTCTTTAAAAAATTTTTGAATGATGACAAAATTAAAAAAAATAAATTAACCCTTTCATGTTAACATTAAATTTTAATGATTAAAGTGAAGGTGGTTCAAAATATTTTGATCATACTTGTATTAGGCCATTGATCTCAATTCCATGTCTCCATAAATTCTTGTTATTCCGCTATGAGATGGTCTTGCTGGGATTTGAACCGGAGCCATTCAGTTCAAATTACCATCTTAATTACAAATAAGTACTTCTGAAATAACTTATTAGTTATTCGGAGGGTATGTTGTAGTCATTACAAGGTAACCAGTTACCAGGGTACTTGCCATTACCAAAGTTTTGGTGGGATGTTATAACAAAAGTGCCGATTGGGCATAAAGGGTAATGCATGAGGGAAATTGTTACACTAATAAAACCATTCCTTTATCCTTAAAAGCTACATTTTTATTGTGAATATTTAACACATGATTTATTTGAAAAACATTCTTAAGATCATCTTATCTACAATAAAATAAATATTTCTTAATATAAATTTTGTTTATCGGAAAACTCTAGTAAATAAATAGAAAAAGTGTTAAAGAAATTTCTATTATTTTCGCACCCACACACGGACAGACTGAATGAATGAACCATGTGTGGAAATGTCTATCTTCTGTATGACTGGGGTATAAAAATCTCTTCCGGTTAAATAGAAAAATATCAAAATTCTTTTGCCCATTAAAGCGTTAACTATGAGTATTTGTTAGAAATTTTGTATGGCTTCAATTCTATAGATTTGTTAAATATCTACAATTATATTTCTTCTTGCTCTCTATTATATTTATAAGTACATACTAGATATATTGTATTATATCAATATCTATTCTTTACTTTAACAATTCGATACGATTTGAAAACTTTTCACATTCACGGAACTCGTTGACATTTACAATAGAGTGACAATGGCAAAAAAACTGTTTGTGAAAGTAAAATTTAATGTCTAGAGATAAAAAGGAGACACAAAGAAAATATTTATTTCTAAGAAAAAATAAACAATTAAACTGTAACCAGGTTCTAACAATAGGAACTGGTAGTGGGCTTTAAAAATAAATACACGTGTTGCGGTGTTTTGCAAGATAACACCTGAAATTTATTTGATGGGGGTATTAAATTTCCCCTTCTTTGATCATACTTATGACTTTTTGTCATAAAAAATCAATCAAAGTCTGGTTGAAGTAAGTTTGTTATATGAATGACCACATATTGACATGTTCTTCCGATATTGGTTTCTCTTTAATGTAGAATGTCCCGCCCGCGTTTCAAAACTTACTTTTTATAGGAAATTTTTCAAAAATTTACTTTTTATATGAAATTTTTCAAAAATTTACTTTTTATAGGAAATTTTTCAAAAATTTATTTTTTATAGGAAATTTTTCAAAAATTTACTTTTTATAGGAAATTTTTCAAAAATTTACTTTTTATAGGAAATTTTTCAAAAATTAACTTTTTATAGGAAATTTTTCAAAAATTTACTTTTTATAGAAAATTTTTCATAAATTTACTTTTTATAGGAAATTTTTCAAAAATTTACTTTTTATAGGAAATTTTTCAAAAATTTACTTATTATTTTAGGAAGTTTTTCAAAAATTTACTTTTATAAAGTTTTTCAAAAATTTACTTTTTATAGCAAATTTTTCAAAAATTTACTTTTGATAGGAAATTTTTTAAAAATTTACTTTTTATAGCAATTTTTTTAAAAATTTACTTTTTATAGCAAATTTTTCAAAAATTTACTTTTGATAGGAAATTTTTTTAAAATTTGCGTTTTATAGGAATTTTTTAAAAATTTGCGTTTTAAAGGAATTTTTTCGAAAATTTACTTTTTATAGGAATTTTGCTATGAAAAATATTTGGCAGAATTTTTTGCAACAAAAATTTTTGTTTTATTTGTTTTGAAAGTGGTTTAAGGTCCCATAGATTTTTCAATTCAAAAGTAAAAATTTTTTCATACTAAACCAAAAAATTAAAGTTTGTTTTGAAAACAGTTTAAGTCCCATACATTTTTCAATTCAAAAAATTGATATTTTAAAATGTTTATTTTGAAAGCGGCATAAGTCCATTTAACCCGCTAAAAACGCATTTAAAGATGGTTTTTGTAAATTTATTTTGATGAAAGAAAAAATTTGATATGTTCTGATCAAAACCAATATTTTATATCTAAAATTTTACGAATTTTATTTACTATTTTCCTTCTCCTGTAAAGTCACAAAATGGCGAGTTAGGCCTTTTTAATAATAAGCCATCGATATGTATGTATTGATAGGAAACTTTTTAATGTGACTTTTATGTTTAAGGTTCAAGTCTAGATTTTTTAATAAAATATTTTAATCAAAATTGAGGTCCTCTGATATCTTCTATAGTATAAAGATTTAAAGTACTCGAGCCTAGAAATTATAGTAGAAAAATTACTCCAAATGGGTTTTTCTCCATGTTAAAATAATATTTTAGTAAATCAATTTATATTCAATTTGGGGAGTAAGAGTAAATTAATTATTTCGAAGTAAGAGGCGCCCTTTTGAAGTAGCTATGACAAAGTAATCTAAAAAGTAATGGCATGTCAAAAGAAAAATTATGATGGCTACGAATAACTGTCATTATAAATGCATTTGAAAGTCTGACAAAATATTTTAGGTATTAAAATAAAAAATTTTCTTCAGACTTTGTTAATGATATTTTAATGTGAAAAAGTGAAATTATCAAAATGTATGACATTGAAAAATATTTTCAATATTTCTGTACAATGTATAATTATTAAAAAAATACCTTAAAAAACCTTAATAACTTTTGAAACCAAAATTCGTTTCACTCATTTGTTAATTTTTTTCTAGAAATTAAAATACAGTAAATCTGGCTGTTCATTTAAATGTTTTACTTTACAATTACTTATTTTTTTTAATCCTTTACGCTTAATTTTTATCTACAAACTGCAATTTCTTCTTTTTTCTTTTTTGTTCCTTTTTTTGGCCTTTAAAAATGCATTCGTTTCATTTTGTAATTATTATTTTCTTTCAATTGGCCTGAAGCCTGAATGGTTAGATGCTCTTAACTTAAAGAAATTAGTAACGCATCTATTGTAAATTGTTAAAAGTTCTTTTAATGTTTTTCGAAAACTCAAAAGATACAAGACATCAGATCTCTGATATGCCAGGGATACATGATACACAGTCAAGATACACTTAACGCTTGAATTGGTTTTCCCCAGAAATAATGAAAGCAGCTTTTTTCTCCATACATTCATTCATTCATCATTTCAGTCATTCAGTCCGTCTGTCTGTCCATTCGAACAACTGTTGATGATGTTTTAGTTCAGGTTTGGGGCTGGTGATGGGAATAGAAGTTTACAACTTTGGCTTGATTACAATATTTTTGTTATGCATTTTTCAAGTGCTGGCGCCAAATGTTTTTATGAAATTGAAAATCGTTTTCTTTCTTTCTATTACTATTTGCCTTTTGTTTTTCTCTGGTTTTCTGCTGTAAAGTTTGCTTTTTCTATTTTCAAGAAAGGGGGGAGTTTGTTTTTAAATTGTTTTACATTAAGGGTATTCTCGATGACCGATAGCAGGATAGATTTTAAAATATTTCTAATGAAAATTTTATGATATCAAAATTTTTCGAGATAGAAATTAAATTCACAACCTTTGATTGGTTGTGAGTTCGTGTCAGGCTTAGGCTCATATTGTAAATTATTTTGCAAATTTATAACTTTTAAATTAGATAAATAATTAGAAGGAATACTAAAAACACAATGTGACACTTAGCAGTGTGAAATGCTGCATTTTCTATCCCGCTACGAACTTCGTCAACCCACCGTGTCCCTACTGTTAAATGTCAGTAGTTAAGATTATCTATTTAACTGAACACTTAAGCGAAATTGAAAACGAGAATTATGTTGACACTGAAAACTCATTTACCATATGATCGATTCAGTATGACAAACTTATAAATCATAGTTTTTTAATTAATGTTTTTGTATATTAAAACTAATCTATAGAAATTTGTTTGATATTAAAATTTTAATATTTTTTTTATTGAAAATATTTTGAGTTAAACATTTTTCTATGTAAATTTTTTCAAGCTAAAACTTTCTCATAGAATATTCTTCAAGTTAAAAATTTTCCAGTTAAAATTTTTCTATAGAAATTATTTCGAGTTAAAAATTTTTCTATAGAAAATTTTTCGAGTAAAAAATGTTTCTATTAAAAATTTTTCGGGTTAGAAATTTTTCTATAAAAAATTTTTTGGGTTAAAAATTTTTCTATAGAAAATTTTTCTGTAGATAATTTTTCTATAGAAAATTTTTCGAGTTAAACATTTTTCTATAGAAAATTTTTCTATAAAAAACTTTTCTATAAAAAACTTTTCTATAGCAAATTTTTCGAGTTAAAATTTTTCTATAGAAAATTTGTCTATAGAAAATTTTTCAAGTTCAAAATTTTTTCACAGAAAAATTTTCGACATAAAAATGTTTCTATAGAAAATTTTCGTGTTAAATTTTTTTTCTTAGATTATCGTTCGTAAAATGAGTTTTTCTATCGATCTAAGTCTACGTCCTCGTCTATGTCTTAGTCTATGTCTTAGTTTATGTCTTAGTCTATGTCTTAGTCTATGTCTTAGTCTATGTCTTAGTCTATGTCTTAGTCTATGTCTTAGTCTATGTCTTAGTCTATGTCTTAGTCTATGTCTTAGTCTATGTCTTAGTCTATGTCTTAGTCTATGTCTTAGTCTATGTCTTAGTCTATGTCTTAGTCTATGTCTTAGTCTATTTTTTTTTTTTTTTTAATTTAGGACCAGCACTCAGGGGATGACCCCTACTTATGCGATGCATTGTGTTGGAACTAGGAAAATAGGTTATGGGAAGGAGGATAGATGGAGTAGTGTTTGTGGACATTTGATTTGAATTTAGCTATATTGCAACTGGCTGGAAAAATTTCTGCGGGAAGCGAATTCCACATACGAACTGTACGACTAAAGAACGAATTTTCTCTGTAGTGTGTTGTTCGGTCTACCGGCCAATCGACCACAAAGGAATGTGCTCTTGCAGAATGACGTGTGTTGCGTAAAAAAGTTCGAGTTTCGGGAACAAGTTCCCTGATTTCGTAAGAGCACATTCCAAAGTAGTAACGATAGAACAGTGAGACACAACCCACATTGCGACGGTGCTCCAGTGAATCAATAGAGTTGGATACCCTACTGTCACCGATGAGCACTTTAGCCCTCTCTTGCACTCTGTCGAGAAGCTCCAAAATAGACTTTGAAGCACCGGCCCATACATGAGAGTTGTATTCCATTTTCGGTCGGATGTAGGTGGTGTAAATAGTAAGGAGATCAGAAGAAGTGAAGTATCTCTTACACCGTTTCAGAAAACCGAGGCACTTGAATGCTTCTTTCGACACTTGAAAGATATGCTTTGTCCAACGGACATCACATTGTATTCTCATGCCTAGAACATCAAGAGCATCTGATTCCTCAATATGTACACCACCCATTAATACAGATGAAGTAACATGATTTGCCGTGCGTTTATGCGTAAGCATACAACATTGAGTTTTCCGCGCATTAAAATTAACTCTATTCGCACGACCCCATTCTGAAATTGTTTCTAAATCGCGGTTTAATGATTCATTCATGTTTTGTCTCATAGTGTCAACCTCAAGGAGGCTTGGCCTACGATTGAATGAATATGAATGGCAAATGTTACTATCATCTGCAAAAGAGTAGATAGGATTGGAAGTTTGACGAAGAAGGTCATTTATAAAGATGAGAAATAGAGTAGGAGAAAGAACAGAGCCTTGCGGTACCCCTGAGTTAATCTTGAACTCGTTTGAGGAGAACCCATCTATAACAACTCGTATAGTGCGATCTCTGAGGAAGCTCGATATAAACCGAGAGAAGTTATTACCGACACCAAAGGCAATAAGTTTTGATAGAAGTGCTCCGTGCCACACTCTATCAAACGCCTTGGAAATATCTAGAGCCACAACTTTACTTTCGCCAAAACGGTGTATTGATTGACACCATTTTTCCGATAGGAAGGCTAGCAGATCTCCCGTAGAGCGGCCCCTACGGAACCCATACTGGCGGTCGCTTAGTAGGTTGTTAAACTCTAGATATTTAACAAGATGGTGATTTACCATACTCTCCAAAACTTTGGAGAGTGCAGAACAAATTGCAATTGGGCGGTAATTTTCAGGGTTGTTAGCCTCACCCTTTTTAGGGATTGGCGTAACATTAGCAACCTTCCAGCACCGAGGAAATGTACCCGCATGATACAAGGTGCTGAAAAGGTTAGCTAATGGACGCGAAAGCGTCGAAGAGCACTGCTTCAAGACCAGTGCTGGAATGCCATCTGGCCCTGGAGACTTATTTATATTGAGATCCGCTAAAACCCGTTTTACAGCACGAGCGCGAAAGAATATCTTTGGCATAGTTACAGATACTCTTTCGAGCTCGGGCAGAGGTTGGGTGCTTTCCGGCAAGCGAGAATTGCTTGCAAATAATTCAGCTAAAAGGTTAGCTTTATCAACCGGGTCTGTGAATGTTTGACCATCCTTTAAAAGAGAAGAAATTGTAGAACTAGCATTATTCTTGACTCTTTTAACGAATGACCAGAAATTCTTGCTGCCCCGAGGAGCAGCAAGAATTTTAGTACGAAGACGTTGCTCGTACAGAGCCTTTTCACGCCTTAATACATTGGCACACGTACGCCTTGCCTGTTTGCGCTGCAAATCAGTAACTGGATTTTGGTTATTACGCCAGTTACTGAAAGCAACCTCTCGAGATCTGACTGCATGTTTGCACGTCTGATTAAACCAAGTTTTTAACTTTGGTTTAATCGAAATATTTTTTACTGGGATGAACATTTTCATTCCCAGCTTAATAACATTAGACACCATTTCAGCCGAGGCACTGACATTATTGTCAAGAAAGCAAAGTTTCCAGTTAAAATGCCTAAAAAATTCGTTGAGCTCAGCCCAACGACCTTTTTCGTATAAATAAGTTAAACGTTTCGTGGCTGTTTGTGAAACATTCCGAAGTCCGGAGAACGAAAAAGAGGCAGAAATGGTGCAATGATCCGAATTTCCAAGAGGCGCAAGAACCTTTACTTCATACTTGTCAGGGTGTGAAGTAAGGAAAAGGTCAAGTGTATTTTGTTGGTGTCCTTCAACACATGAGATATGCGTTGGTTCATTCACTAGTTGCGCTAGGTGATTATGCGCGGCGAATAGCTCAACATATTGGCCTTCAGGAGTTGTGTGGCTAGAATGGCGAAGCCAGGACGAGTTGTGAACATTGAAATCACCAGCAATAACAATTTCACTGTTCGGGCAACTCTCAAGGATCTTCGTAATTGAATCGGAGAGGGCATCGAAGCCAGATAACGTTGTGTCCCTATCCGCGTTTGGGCTTCTGTAAAGAAACCCGAAGTGCAAAAGGTGCGCCCTGATTCTGAACTTAACCCAGAGACAGTTAAATTCGCTATCATGCGTGCCTAAAGATTGCTGGCTCTGGTGCGCAACTTCATCGCGGATGTACATTGCAATGCCCCGATGTAAATTAAAAAGGGATAGAAAGTGATACCCAGGTATATGAAAATCCTGTGGATCAGCATCCTCAGATACCTGGGTTTCACATAAGGCGAAAATATCCGGCCGATGGAGACAAATGTGTGCGTAAACGGAGAAGAAATTCGCTCTAAGTCCGCGTATGTTGCAGAAGTTTATGTTAAAACGATCTGCCATTGCTATATATTAAAATTCAAATCAATTATTCACTTACAACAGAAATTATCAACGTTATTAATTGATGTCAGTAGTACTATTCAATGGTCAGTGTTATACCTTCACCATTAAATAGTTTGACAACAATTAATTCATCGATATTTCTATAGTAATGGGGATGGAAAAGAGAACACAATGACAATTGCTAAAAAAGGGCCATAAAAGCCCTGGCCTGGTCATTGTATTAAAAAAAAAACGGGCCGCAGTGCCAGCACTTGTGCGTAGTGCCAACACTATTTAATTTAAAATTTTGTTGACGAGTGGTGAAGAGATTTAATTGTTGTTGGTGTTATTGTTGATGTTATGGAGAGTTTGAAGAATTTGGGTGTTGTTGTAATTGTGTTATTTTGTTTGTTGTAGCTTGAAAACTGGTTTTTTAAAGTTTTTGTTTTTGTTTTTTATGGTGATTTTATTTTATTTATGTATTTATGTTCACTGTTTGTTAATTTTAATTTTTGGTTTTGTTTTATATTATATTTAAAGTTCTTTGATTTTATATTTTATTTATAGTTATTTAATTTATTTTATATTTTTTGCACAATTTTTTTTAGTTTATTTATTATTATATTTTATATTTATTTTTTTTAGACACTAAATACGAACATATGGACAGACAAAAGACGTGCAAAACAAAACGCGTACAGACAGGACAGACGTCAGAACACTACTTCTTTCTATAGAAAATACGTCTTAGTCTATGTCTTAGTCTATGTCTTAGTCTATGTCTTAATCTATGTCTTAGTCTATGTCTTAGTCTAAGTCTTAGTCTATGTCTTTGTGTATGTCCTAGTCTATGTCTTAGTCTATGTCTTGGTCTATGTCTTAGTCTATGTCTTAGTCTATGTCTTTGTCTATGTCTAAGTCTATGTCTTAGTCTACATCTAAGTCTATGTCTTAGTCTATGTCTTAGTCTATGTCTTAGTCTATGTCTTAATCTATGTCTTAGTCTATGTCTTAGTCTAAGTCTTAGTCTATGTCTTAGTCTATGTCTTAGTCTATGTCTTTGTCTATGTCTTAGTCTATGTCTTAGTCTACATCTAAGTCTATGTCTTAGTCTATGTCTTAGTCTATGTCTTAGTCTATGTCTTAGTCTATGTCTTAGTCTATGTCTTAGTCTATGTCTTAGTCTTAGTCTATGTGTTAGTCTTTGTCTATGTCATAGTCAATGTCAAAGTCGATGTCTTAGACTATGTCTTAGTCTATGTCTTAATCTATCTCTTAGTCTATGTCTTAGTCTATGTCCTAATATTTGTCTATGATTTAGTCTTCTTTGCACTTTTTGCTGTACCCATCATGAATATCCCTAATTTCTATCTAAAAGCATTTGTATGGTATGGATTTCGCCAGTAGAAAAAACACTAAAGGAATTAGTTAAACACATCCATAGATTTCTATAAATGTTTAAAATTGTTTTGTTACTTTATTTCTGGTTGCTTGTAATTCCTCGGTGAATCCGTTCGTCCGTCCGTCCGTCACTTTATGTTTCAGATTCATTTTTCAATTTCTATTATTTAAAATCTTTGTTCGCTTCCTTTGTGTTTTCCTCAATTCCAGTTCAGTTGCCCTTTTTATGTTGTTTGATTTGCTGCCACCAAAGCAACCAAATACTCTTTGTGGCGGCGGTGGTGGCCCCCAATGATGATAAACTTTTGTTATTTGTTGTCCCAATATTGTTATATTTTATTTTATATTTATTTCATTTATTATTTTTGTTTTTATGTTTCCACTTACAGATGATTTTTAAGAGCATAATCTATCAAACATCTCGAAATTGCTAACAAAAGCCAAAAACACTTCAGTTCCACAATTGGTCGTTTTTATTGAAATATTAATTTAATATCCATTTTTTATTGTAAATTTATTTTTCAAGTACTCGAACTTTTTTTCTTACATTTGGTTGATATGTCTGTAGTGGCCTTTTGACTAAAATTGGCCATTGGAAATATTAGAGTTCATTAAAGCGAAAAAGCTTTTGAAGATTAAATTGAATTTTAATATTAAGGAGGAAGAAGAATAGATTTATATGTAAAAATTTATAATTATACATGCAAACTAGCATTTAGACTAAGAAATAGGTTATCACATAGACTTAGATAATATCATAGTCTTACACTAAGGCACAGATATTGACTAAGACCTAGTCTGAAACATAGACAAAGACTGAGAAATAGATTAGACATAAGCCATAGACTAAGACGTAGACTAAGATATAGACATAGACTAAGACATAGACTAAGACATAGACTAAGACATAGACTAAGACATAGACTAAGACATAGACTAAGACATAGACTAAGACATAGACTAAGACATAGACTAAGACATAGACTAAGACATAGACTAAGACATAGACATAGACTAAGATATTGACTAAGACATAGACTAAGACATAATCCAAGACAATACATTTTTCTACAAAAATTTTCTATGGGAAATTTTGTTTTAAAATTTGTTTATAGAAAATTTTTCGTTATTAAAATTTTTCTATAGAAAAATTTTGGTTATAAAATTTTCGTTACAAAAATTTTTTTAGAAAAACTTTTTTAGTTTGAAAAATTTTCTATAGAGAATTTTTCGTTATAAAATATTTTTTGTTATAAAAACATTTTTATAGTTAGAAAATTTTTCGCTATAAAAATATTTTTCTTTATGGACAATTTTTCGTTACAGAAATTTTTTTTGGAAAATTTTTCGTTAAAGAAAATTTTTCGTTATAGAAAATTATTCGTTATAGAATATTTTTCTATAGAAAATTGTTGATTATAGAAAATTTTTCTATAGAAAACTTTTAGTTATAGAAAAAGCTTCTATAGAAAATTTTTCCATAGAAGCTTTTTCATTATAGAAAACTTTTCTATCGAAAATTTTTCTATAGAAAACTTTTCGTTATAAAATTTTTTCTATATAAAATTTTTTATAGCAAATTTTCCGTTATGGAAAATTTTTCGTTATAGAAAATTTTTCTATAAAAATTTTTTCTATAGAAAATTTTTCGTTGTAGAAAATTTCTCTATAGAAAATTTTTCGGTGTAGAAAATTTCTCTATAGAAAATTTTTCGGTGTAGAAAATTTTTCTATAGAAAATTTTTCGTTATAATAATTTTCCGGTACAAAATTTTTCGTTAAAAAAATATTTCTATAAAAATTTTTCTATAGAAAAATTGTTCTTTTTAGAAAATTTTTCTATAGAATAATTGTTCGTTATAGAAAATTTTTTTACAGAAAATTTGTAGTTATAAAAATGTTTCCATAGAAAATATTATGTTATAGAACATTTTTCTGTAAAAAATTTTTCATTATAAAAATTTTCTTTGGAAAATTTTATACGGATAATATTTTATAAGGAAAAATTTTCGTTATAAAAATTTAAAAAACATTTCAAAAGTTCTTAAAGTTTGTCCTTTATTCAATTTTATCTTGAATTTTTTTTTGTGCAATCAGAATTTTTGTCTGCATTTAAATATTTAGCATCTGAAATATTTAATCTTCTTTAATGCAAAAACATTTATTTATGCAAAATAAACATATTTTTTGTTTCTTTTCTTTTTTGTATGCACTTCAAATAATTTCAAGATTAAATAAGCTTAAAAATATTTTTCCAAACAAAAACTCCCAAAATCCTTAGACGCCAAGAACAGAAAATTGACAGGCAAAAAAAAAATAAGGATTGAGTTATAAAAACTGGGGATTGTCAGAAAATTTGGCAAATGTGACAAGAAACACATATGCCAAATAAATATCAAAATAAAAAATTTATATTTCTATAAACTTCAAATATGAAATGCAACAATTCGAATAATCAAAAAAAGTTTTTTTTTGAAAACTCAGCAAAAAATTTTAAATGAAGTTGAAGAAAAAAATTGGCGACGAAAACTAATATTTACGAGTCTTTTAAGTTGAGTTTTAACCCTTAAAAGAGCATTTCAATTTTTTTAGAAAATGAACTAAAATTATATTAAAATGGAAGAATAACGAAAGACTTTGATGATATTTTTATACCCTACACCACCATAGGTGGAAAGGGTATTATAAGTTTGTGCTGATGTATGTAACGCATAGAAATATTTGTCTTAGACCCACCTTTTAGTATACGAATAGGCTTAGAATCACTTTCTGAGTCGATTTAGCGATGTCCGCCCGCCCGTCCGTCCGTCCGTCTGGCTGGCTGGCTGTACCCCCATGTATACCTTGTAATCAAACTACAGGTCGCAATTCTTAAGGTAATTCGATGAAATTTGGCACAGATCATTTTTTTGATAGTGGGACCATGGCTATTGAAATTGGTCAAAATCGGTCCATTATTTCTATTACCCCCCATAGGTCCCACTTCCCGGAATTGATATATTGGCCACAAATATCAATATTTTTTCATGAAATTTAAAACAAATACTGCTTATATAAACTCAAATCACTGTACCAAATTTCGTTGAAATCGGTCCACATTTGACCATAGCTCCCACAAATGAGACAAAAAATCACTAAAACACTCGTAAATCTAAAGATAATGAACATTTTGAGTATATTTTTTGCATACATAATTTTTGTTACAACTGTAATCAATTTGCCAAATTCGAGATAATCGGTCCACATTTGACCCTAGCTCTCATGTAAGTCCAAATGACGGAAACAGGTTAAATATATAAGTTTTGAGAAAATGTTTGTATGATGGCAAAAATTAGCAAATATTTGTCTTTATACAGGAAAAACAACATCTTTGACTTTAGTGGTGAAGGGTATCGTATGGTCGGACTTGACCGACTATAGCGCTTTCTTACTTGTTTTATTTTTATTACTTATTTGACTTGAAACGTTTTTTGCCTGGCCACTTTAAAGTCCTTGGGTTCATAAGAGGGTTAATATTCCTTCAAACTTTTTGTTTGCATTTATTGTTGACAAAAAGGAGTTTGCTGGGAAATTACTCTCAATAAAAACTAAAAAACTATAAACTCATTTTCCAACAATTATGGTCTGTTATTATATTTTGTTAGTAAACGCCAATGACGCCATGTTGCATGCAGCAAACAGAAATGTTGTTGCACGAACAAACTAGAGAAGTACCTAATCGCAGTAACTTTTGTATATGGCTTGATAAACATTAACTTTAGATATCCGCCTTTGGAAAAAAGGTAACTTTTTCCCCAACTGATTACTAGTCAGCCTGTCCGTCTGTATGTCTGATGTAGTAGTTTTTTTTCATAGTTTTCAATTTCGATTAAAAAGCATGACTGGTAACAATATTTCTAGGAAAGAAACAAAATATAAAAAAAAGTTATGGTGACATTTTCGTACATCATTCTTTTTTAAGTTTAGTTAATATCTTTTGTTAGACTCGGTTAGCTAGTCGATGTATCATGCCACATTAGAGCCATCATTTAAGTGTATTAGGAAATATTTTCTTTTTTTCATTTTTTTCATTTTTCCTTATATTTGTACAAAAATTGTTTGCCAGATTTTCTTTTACAAATTGTGTTGGTCACTGAAGCCGGATATCTTTAAAGTTGGGTTAGTGGTAACTGAAGTATAGCGGATTAATGCTGACTATATAGATTTATGTTTATATTTGTATGTGTGGTTTAGACTCCATTTTTTTCTCCTATAATTCCAGTCAGTTAGTGACTGTGCAAGACACTCATTCATTCAATCACTTTGGAGCATTTAATCTACTTCTCGAGAAGATCCATAGGAGTTTAAATAGTTTATTGTTGACATTAGTTTGTTGCACATTCATGTTGTTGCTTATACGAGGGTTGAGCTTAAAGGTTATGTTTAAATAACAAAAATAGTATAATCGAAAAATCTTGAATCTTTCGGAGTAGTTCAAAAGTTACAAAAGTTTGTCTATAGCTTTCTTAGAGATAGTCAGAGGTCGGCACAAAGAGAACAGAACAAAAAATCGTCGGCAGAATTGTCGTTTTTTATACTTCTTGCTAAAATATGGAGGTATTTCAATGTGTAGTTCTGATGTTTTAAAAAGAAAAGGTTTTCTACTCCATTTTTTTTAATATTTATTGTCAAAATCTTTTCTATAGAAAATTTTTTATCAAAATTTTTCTATAGAATTTTTTTTTGATAGAAAATTGTTCTACATAAATTTTTTGTTATAACAATTTTTCTAATGAACATTTTTCATTATCAAAATTTGTCTAAAGAAAGTTTTCGCTATAAAAATGTTTCTATAGAAAATTTTTCGTTATAAAAAATTTTCTAGAAAAAGTTTTTCGTGATTAAAATTATTCTATAGAAAATCTTTCGTTATTAAAATTTTTCTATATATTATTATACAAATTTTTCTATAGAAAATTTGTAGTTACAACAATTTTTCAAGAGAAAATTTTTCGTTATAAAAATTTTTCTAGAGAAAATTTTTCGTTTTAATATTTTTTTACAAACAATTTTTCGTTATAAAAATGTTGCTTAGAAAACTTTTCGTTATAAAAATATTTATTATTCTATAGAAAATTTTTATTATAAAAATTTTTCATTATACAAATTTTCATATAGAAAATATTTCGTTATCAAAATGTTTCTTAGAAAAATTTTTGTTATCAAAATATTTCTGTGGAAAATTTTTAGTTCTAAAAAATTTTTTTTGGGAAAATAAAATATTTTTCTAAAAAAAATTTCTATAAAAAATTTTTTGTTATAAAAATTTTTCTATAGAAAAATTTTTATAACAAAATTTTTCTATAGAAAATTTTTCATTACTAATATTTTTCTATAGCAAAATTTTCGTTTTAAATATTTTTCCATCAAAAATTGTTCGTTATAGAAAATGTTTCTATATGAAATTTTTCGTTATAAAAAATGTTTCCGTAGAAAATTTTTCGTTATAGAAAATTTTTCTACAGAAACTTTTTAGAAAATTTTTCGCTATAGAATTTTTCGTTATAGAAAATTTTTCGATAGAAATTTTTTTTCGTTATAGAAAATTGTTCTATAGGGGGCTGTTCACATATTATGTTACGCTATAAGGGGGGAGGGGGAGGTGGTATGACTTTTGTTACGGTAGAGGAATTTTGTATGCGTAGTTGTATTAAAATGTTTTACACAGGATGGGAGGGGTCTGCGAAAATAGCGTTACGTAATATGTGAACAGTGATAAAAAAATTCTATACAAACATATTTCATAAAAAAATTTTACCAGAAATTGTTCTATAGATTTTTTATACCCTTCACCACCATAGGTGGAAAGGGTATTATAAGTTTGTGCTGATGTTTGTAACGCATAGAAATATTTATCTTAGACCCACCTTTTAGTATACCAATAGACTTAGAATCACTTTCTGAGTCGATTTAGCGATGTCCGTCCGTCCGTCCGTCTGGCTGGCTGGACCCCCATGTAAACCATGTAATCAAACTACAGGTCGCAATTCTAAAGATAATTTGATGAAATTTGGCACAGATAATTTTGATAATGGGACCATGGCTATTGAAATTGGTCAAAATCGATCCATTATTTATGGTACCTCCCATAGGTCCCACTTCCCGGAATTGCTATATTGGCCACAAATATCAATATTTTTTCATGAAATTTAAAACAAATACTGCTTATGTAAACTTAAATCACTGTACCAAATTTCGTTGAAATCGGTCCACATCTGACCATAGCTCCCATACAAACTCTTCTTCAAAAACGCACTAAATGAGACAAAAAATCACTAAAACGCTCGTAAATCTAAAGATAATGAATATTTTGTAATCAATTTGCCAAATTTCGAGATAATCGGTCCACATTTGACCCTAGCTCTCATATAAGTCCAAATGACGGAAACAGCTTAAATATATAAGTTTTAAAAAAATATTTGTATGATGGCAAAATTTAGCAAATATTTGTCTTTATACAGGAAAAATAACAGCTTTGATCTTAGTGGTGAAGGGTATCGTATGGTCGGCTTGACCGACTATAGCGCTTTCTTACTTGTTTTTTATTAAAAATGTTTCTTTTGAAAATTTTTTCTCGAAAAACTTTCTATAAAAAGTTTTTTTTTTTATCAAAAATTTTTCTATAGAAAATTTTTTTATCAAAAATTTTTCTATAGAAAATTTTTTTATCAAAAATTTTTCTATAGAAAATTTTTTTTATCAAAAATTTTTCTATAGAAAATTTTTTTATCAAAAATTTTTCTAAGAAAATTTTTTTATCAAAAATTTTTCTATAGAAAATTTTTTTATCAAAAATTTTTCTATAGAAAATTTTTTTATCAAAAATTTTTCTATAGAAAATTTTTTTATCAAAAATTTTTCTATAGAAAATTTTTTTATCAAAAAATTTTCTATAGAAAAATATTTCTAACGAAAATTTTTCTATAGAAAATTTTTTTATCAAAAATTTTTCTATAGAAAATTGTTTTATCAAAAATTTTTCTATAGAAAATTTTTTTATCAAAAATTTTTCTATAGAAAATTTTTTTATCAAAAATTTTTCTACACAAAAATATTTCTATGGAAAATTTTTCTATAGAAAATTTTTTTATCAAAAATTTTTTTATAGAAAAGTTTTTTATCAAAAATTTTTCTATAGAAATTTTTTTTTATCAAAAATTTTTCTATAGAAAATTTTTTTATCAAAAATTTTTCTATAGAAAATTTTTTTATCAAAAATTTTTCTATAGAAAATTTTTTTATCAAAAATTTTTCTATAGAAAATTTTTATCAAAAATTTTTCTACAGAAAAATATTTTTATCGAAAATTTTTCTATAGAAAATATTTCTAACGAAAATTTTTCTTTAGAAACAAATTTTTGTATCGAAAATATCTAAAAAAAATAGGTTTTATCTAAAAAATATTAAAATCTAAAATTGTTTAATATAAAAATAATAGCGTCGTGGCAACAAAGTTCGAGATTATAGTTCTTTGTTCTCTTGAACCGCTACAAATTGTTGCTATATAATGGATTTTGTTTCTTGTATATTTTTTTTTTGTATTTTCTTTAGCAAAGTGCCAGCAAGCGACTTTGCAAACATCTAAGTCCCAACTGATGCATTTAATAATAATTTTCACGAGTTTCATTAATGATCGTTATATTTACGATAATTACAAAAAGTCTTCGGTTCCTGGTGGTATGGGCTATACTTTAAGGGGTTCAGTTTTATCAATAGCACTGCTTTTAATCAATATGAATGATTGGTCATCACTTCTACCTAACTCACTCCCAAGCAGATGACAGAATTATATCAGTCAATCACGATCTTGCGATTAGTAACCATATCCCTTTATTGTTAATCTAACTCAGAGATGGACAGCACAATAATAAATGATATATATGATGATATATATGAAAACAAAACAGAAATTGTGCTCTTTACAGAACTATCTAGATTATTAAATAGATGATTTATACATGGGGAAAATCATATACACATACCCTCCAGTTTTCTTTTTCCCTTTTATCGAAATAACCGAAATATGAAATATTATTGCGATCGGATAAGGTTTACCCGTGCCGCCATGACTCCAAAGATTGAGGTAAAAGTCAGGTCAGTTTTAAAACTCATTTTTTAATTTTTCGGAAATTTTCTTTAACAAATATTACTATTTACAAAAAGCAAAATACATATAAAAAATATTTAAATCAACTCGAACAGGGGGCAAATTACGGCATTCGATATCGATCGAAATCTTAGATATTTTCAAAACATTTGTAGAGCATACTTTAAGGATAATCAAAATTATTAAAAAGATGCACAGTTTACTATATTTTTTTTTGAAGCTATTTGCCAAAAGATGACCAATAGTAAAAGAGTTTTAATTGACCCAGTAAAACTTTGGAAATGGCAAGTACTCTGATAACTGGTTACCTTGTAACGACTACAACATACCATCCGAATAAATAATAAGTTATTACAGAAGTACTTATTTATAATTAAGATGGTAATTTAAACTGAATGGCCCCGGTTCAAATCCCACCAAGGGCAACAATTTTTTTTAGTTTTTTTTTATTAAAAGAGTCTTTTTAAATGATTTTTGAATTTTAAGAACTTAAATATTATCTTCTGTAAAAAAAATTTGTAAAACTAACTCACGTTAATGAAAACATACCATCATGAGTCAATTTTGATTATGTAGGGGATGTTGAATACCAAACATGATTCTAATTGGTCTTAACTTGGTAAGCCCAACTTATCTGGGCCATCCTTCATCTCAACTGTGGGGGAGCTAGTTTAACACCCATTAATATTGTGAGTTAACATGTTCCGAGAGTTGTCCCATAAGATCGATAAAAATGGGTTAGGATTACGGGCTAGTAACCCTCTCTTGAAAGAAATACAATGAAGAGGATAAAATTAGAATTGAAATGTCCCACTACCCAATGTTAGAGGAGGATGTCCGAAACTTCGATAGAAAGACCAACTAGAGGAACATTTTTCAAAGCTTGGCCTATAAAATTGGAGAATATTCGCACAAGATCGAAATCCATGGGATTCTAAAATATGCTCGGACTTTGACCTTAACAGGTTGTAACATTTAAGTAAGTAAGAGTCAATCTTATGTAAAAACTTATACAAAAAAGAAGATTTAAATTGTTTAAGTTTTAAAATAATTTTAAAAAAGTTTTAAAATAATTACAAAAAATCGTATAAAAATATTTTTCCAAAAATTACAACAAAGCAAAAAAAAGCAGGGAAAAACAAAGTTATTTTCACATGATTTTGGATCTAAAAATAAAAATTGTTTATATTAATTATATTAAATTATATTAAAGTTTTCAACATATGAAGTAGCTCAGTGGAAGAGTCTCTGCCTAGCAGTCGGAGGGTCTGGGTTCGAGCCCCCATGGGATCATAAAAAAAATTTTGTATTTCGATTAAAAATATATGTTTTTAATAAAACAACAACAAAAAAGTTGTTGCTGTTGTTGTTGTTGCTTTCAAATTGCTTACCCAAGTCAATACTTTTCTGCAATTGGTAAGTACTTGCCTCCAATGACATCCCCATGTTAATGTAATGACTTAAACAGCGAATGAGTAAGTAGTTCGCGTTCAATAGTTTAACTGTTTAACTCATTATTTGGTAATGAAAAGTTTTACTGGGGAACTATATGTTTTTAAAAACGAATCAAAATGTATTCCAAATTTCAATAAACTTTTTGCATCGAAGTAATTTTGAACTTCCCTAAAGTATACTTTACACTATTCGCTTAAAAGTCTGAGTTTTCCATCGATATCGAATGCGGTAATTTGGCCCCAGTTTCGCCTAATTTCCCAAAATTATAATTTATTAATAACTATTTGGACAAATGCTAGTAAAATTTTACTTGTGTTCAATTTTGATAATTCTATTGATGAATATTATTACCTAGTATATGGAGAATGTATTTTTTTTTCCAAAATTGGACAATCTTAACCCTGTCTCGAAAAGTTTCGCCGATTTTCGACAAAATAAAAGTTTTTGATCATTATTTGGACAAATGCTAGTTAAATTTTACTTCTGTTCAATTTTGATGATCATGCTATTAGTTAGTGTTATTCCATCTTAACCCTCTCTTTAACAGGTCAAAGGTCAAAATTTGCATTTTTAATTTTTCTTTGTAAAAATAGGGATTATATTAATTTTGTAGCGATTTTGGACAAATAAGTACACTGGAACCTGTTTTTGTGCGGTTACTCGGGACCGTACAAAAAAAAAATCGCACAAAAAAAATTTTCTTTTAAAAGAAATTTTTTTTATGCGGTGACCGCACAAAAAAAAATTTATCAAAATTTTTTTAAAAAAATTTAGAAAAACATAACAAAAAATATTTCAACTTTATTTGAAAAGTATTACAAACATTAAACACTTAGTTATACATACAGATTTACTACATAGACTAACATTCATCATCATCAAGATTTTGTATTTTCCGGCGTTTAGGTTGTCCAATGTCACTATCGCTACTTAATTCATCTTCACTTTCAATAACATTTTTAGATGGAACCATATATTCGGTAATAAGGCTTTGGGAAGGTGGTAAGAAATTTAACTTTTGCATATATTTGCTTCGATAGACAGACATGCAAGATCTTAAATCGTTTTGAAACTTTTGAGCTCTTTCAGGATCAGGGTCTATTGAAATAAAATATTTTTCCAATTTATTTGCAATTTTAAGACCTTCATAAAGCTGCTTTTTTGTCATTGAAACAGGTTCATCTTTATTATTGACAGGTTGAATTACCTGATCCAAGACCTCGTTGTCACTAATAATTTCGTCTTGCGTCATATCCAATATATCATTTTCGGTAAATTCATCAGCACCTATTTCATGAGCCAAGCATATTATTTCTGATGACAATAAAGGCATGAAATTTTCACTTGCATTGCTTGTAATACATTCTGGCCATAGTTCTTTCCAGCATGAATGTAGTGTGTGCTGGTTTATTTCTGATATAGCCTTACCAGTGTTTATTATACAGTCTAGTATTGAAAATTTTTTCCATACTTCTGCCAATGTTATTTCATCTGTTTCCAAAGTTGATAAGATTTGCCTAAAAGTAAATTTGAGATAATATTTCTTGAAGGCTGCTATAATCCCCTGATCTAGTGGTTGGATAAGGCTTGTGGTGTTAGGTGGCAAAAAAATTATTTTAACATTAGGATGCTCAATATTTGGGTGGCCGGGGGCATTATCAATCAAAAGTAAGACTTTGAAATCTATACCAACCTCATTCAGATATTCCTTTACTTCTGGCACGAAGCAGTCGTTGAACCAACTTGTAAAAATATTAGATGTTACCCACGCTTTTTTGTTTGCCATCAGATACACTGGAAGCTCATCTACATTTTTACCTTTGAGAGCTCGCGGACGCAAAGATTTATTTATTAAAAGTGGCTTTAATATTTTATTCCCCGACGCATTACTGCACATCAATAAAGTCACTCTGTCCTTCGCAGTTTTAAATCCTTTTGCGACTTTTTCGGACTGGTTAATATAAGTTCTATTTGGCATCCTTTTCCAAAACAGCCCTGTTTCATCAGCGTTAAACACCTGATCCGGAACGTAGCCACCTTCCTCAATAATATTTTTGAACTTTTCGCGGTAATTTTTAGCAGCATTTTCATCAGCAGATGCCGCCTCGCCTTTTAACCTTAAGTTATGAAAACCATGACGTTTAAGGAATCCACTAAGCCAGCCATTACTGGCCAAAAACGTTGGTTCTTCGGATATTTGAGAAGAAGTTGACGGCTCATTGTCTTTAATGTTATTATAAAAAATTTTTGCTTTTTCCCTTATGAGAACACCATCAACTGGTATTTGTTTTTTGGTTAGCCCTTCAATCCAAATCACCAAAGCCTTTTCCATCTTTTCTTTAATGGGGTTTCGGGAATATGACGATTTCTTTTCACTTTCTGTTGTAGCGAAAGATCTTGTTTTATTTATTGTTGCCGCACGTTTCTGAATAGATCTTATGGTCGACTCACCCAAACCAAATTCTCTACCTAGAGCCGTAGGCCCTTTACCATCAGCCAGTCCATCTAAAATCTTTTTTTTTAATTCCAAAGAAATATTTTTTCTTTTTATTGGATTTTTGTTGTTCATTGTTAAGATTTTGTTATAAGTATTTTAAGGTGGCTAAAAATTAATAATATTTATAGTAAAAACTTATTATGCTGACTATTTTACTTACCTCAAATTACTTAAAAAATTATTTATTTTAAATTTAACAACTGGTAAATTCAATTTAGTTGTTTGAATAAACAAACGACAACGAATAATGTAAAAAATGTTTATTTTTAAAATATTATGCTTAGCAAAAATAACGGTAAGAAATTCTTTGCATCTAGATTGTCACTTTTCTGGCGAGTTGACTTTGATTTTGTGCATAATTGTTATTGTTTTTTTTTCTACTTTTCTTTTATGAAATTATTCTTTATTGATAAACAGAAGCATAAAAATGTACATAAAAAAAGAGTAATACCAAAATAAAGTAATAGACTAAGCAGTTGAATTTAAAAAGAAAACAAATATAAAATCAAACAATTAATAAAGAGACATATTTGTGATTTGTAATATATGTATTTATATTACTAATTATTTCATAAATAATTAAGGTTTCAAATTGTTTGAAGTCGCATAAAAAAAATAGATCGCATAAAAAAAATCGCACAAATCCAGATCGCACAAAAAAACATCGCACAAAAACAGGTTCCAGTGTATAATGGCCCATAATTTTTGTTGTCCAAATTTAGACATCATATCTTCTAAGGTCTAAAAGCCGTTTTTGTAGGCACTCCGTTTTATAGATTATCGTGTTTATCGTGCCTAATGCTAAAATGTATCACTACTTTTATCTGTTAATTTTTATAGTGTTTTTCTCATACATGTATAAAATTTCTCTGAATTTAGAACTAGCCCCTCCTATATCATTTAAACTAATACTCGTATCCCACTACGAAGCTGTCATTGTCTATGTTTGTTGTATTACATAATAGTAAAAGTAAAGAAATTCATACAAAAAGAAAAACTTTGTGTATCCTCCTAGTAAATGATAAAAATCAACAAAATACAACAATAAACTCCTTTTTACAAAAGAAAACTTTAGATAGAATAGAAAATAGGAAAAAATCGCTAAAAATAAAAAATAACTACTAACTTAAAGTATTTAAAATGAAGACAGTGGGGTAAAACACTGCAAATAAAAGTTGTGTCAAAAGAAGCCATACATTTGTGTCATTAGGCGAGATAAATACAGAAATTTATATTACGGAGTGTCGATAAAAATTTCCTAATATAAATAAAAACAAGTAAGAAAGAGCTATAGTCGGTCAAGCCCGACCATACGATACCCTTCACCACTAAGGTCAAAGGTGTTCTTTTTCCTGTATAAAGAAAAATATTTGCTAAATTTTGCCATCATACAAACATTTTCTCAAAACTTATATATTTAAGCTGTTTCCGTCATTTGGACTTATATGAGAGCTAGGGTCAAATGTGGACCGATTATCTCCAAATTTGGTAAATTGATTACAGTTGTTACAAAAATTAAATAATAAACTCAAAACTCTCATTATCTTACGGGCATTTTAGTGATTTATGTCTCATTAAGTGCGTTTTGACAGATAACTTTGTATGGGAGGCTATGGTCAAATGTGGACCGATTTCAACGAAATTTGGTGCAGTGATTTTGGTTTACATAAGCAGTATTTGTTTTAAGTTTAATGAAAAAATATTGATATTTGTGGCCAATATATCAATTCCGAGAAGTGGGACCTGTGGAAGGTACTATAAATGAACCGATTTTGGCGAATTTCAATAGTCATGGTCCCTCTATCAAAAAACAGATCCAATTATCTTTAAAATTGCGACCGGTACTTGGATTACATGGTTTACATGAGGGTCCAGCCAGCCAGCCGTCCAGGCAGACAGTCGGATGGACCGATATCGCTAAATCGACTCAAAAAGTGATAAGTAAGCCTATCTGTCTACACTAGGGGTCATAAGTCTACGCTCCATGCTTACCGCAAGCTGTTAAGACAAAATAAGTTTTTGAGACCTACAGGAAACTGCATTATCTCCGACCTTAACAGTTGCTTAAAAGGTAGTAGATCATGTCCATACGATTTTTTTCATGTAAGTTGTATCTACCATGTATAACGGTATATTTTTTCAAAAGACATGTGTTTTCGAGGAGTCATAAGTGTACGCTCATGAGTTTAAATCTTAATATTTTTAAGAAGTGCGTAGTTATTGGTTATATTTTTTGAGTTATTTTCATTACAAGTTCAGAAAGTTAAGTTTATTACTGTTTTTCTTTTAATTAAAAATCATGGATGGAAAAAGAAGAGAAATTAGTGTTGACGAAAGAAAAATAATTTTGAAGCTTTGGAAAGATGGAAAAAATTATAGGCAAATAGGAAGAACCGTTGGAAGAGCATGGACATCTGTGCGTACTGTAATTAAAAATGTTGAAAAAACGGGAATAATAACCTTCAAGCCACGATCTGGCCGTCCACGTAAGTTAACAGATAGAGAATCCAAAAGTGTAGTGTCTCTTGTGAAGAAAAATCCGAGAACAACAGCAGCCCAAATAAAGGAAGACATCCTCCAGAAATTTAAAAAGACTATTAGTGTAACCACTGCCAGAAGAATTTTAAGAAAAGCTGGCTATCATGGCCATGTCGCCCGAAAGAAACCTTTCATCTCCTTAGTCAACAGACGAAAGCGGATTGAATTTGCCAATAAATATGTGAATATGTCTCCAGACTTTTGGCATAAAGTAATTTTTTCGGATGAAAGCAAATTTTGCATATTCGGAATTAAAGGAAGGCAGATTGTGTGGAGAAAAACAGGAACTGCCCTAAATAAAGAAAATTTGCTGCCAACGGTGAAGCATGGTGGTGGAGGTGTAATGGTGTGGGGGTGTATGGCAGCCGGAGGTGTAGGAAATCTTGAATTTATAGAATCCACAATGGACAGGTTTGCCTATTTAGATATTCTAAAACGAAATTTAAAGCAAAGTGCCGAAAAGCTAGGGTTGTCCGCAGATTACTACTTCCAACATGACAACGACCCGAAACATACGGCTGAGATTGTTAGGTTATGGCTACTATATAATGTACCGAAAATGCTGCATACACCTCCACAATCACCGGACTTAAACCCTATAGAGCACCTATGGGCACTATTGAAGCGAAAAATTCGACAGCGGACAATAAGTAGCAAATCAGTGCTGAAAGACGTTATCAAGGAAGAGTGGGAGAATATTTCGTCATCAGAGACCACCCACTTGGTTAACTCTATGCAGAATAGATTGAGAGAGGTTCTGAAATGCCGTGGTTATCCGACGTTATTAATTTCTTATTTATTTTTGATGTTATACATATTTTATTTGTATATTTTTGAAATGAGCGTAGACTTTTGGTTTTTAAGTTTTAGATTTATAAATGTTTTTTTTATTACTTTGTAAAAACTATGATTAATTTTAGAAAAACTAATTTCCTTAATTTAAGTGCTTGAAGTAAGCTATTTAGTTTAATAAACAAAATATGTGCAAAAATAAAGATTTTTTTTTTTATTATTAATTAAACATATGAACCACTTCATGCCTAGTGTATATGTCCTTTATCGAATAATGAACTATGCATTTTATCATGTTATGATCTTAAAAAAAGTTGTTTAGTATGAGCCGATGAACATTATAAGTTTCGACAGGTGGCGCCACTGAATATTGCTTAAAGTTAATTAAATTGGAAACTGTGGATTTCATCATGCTATGATCTTTAGCAAAGTTGTTGCGCATGAGCCGACGAAGGTTTCTAAATCGGTATGATCAATTTCCCACAGGTGGCGCCACCTGAAAATTACTTAAAACGAAATAAATCATAAACTGAATTTAATCATGCTCAAATTTGATTAAATAGTAAACTGTACATTTGATCGTGCTATGATCTTTAGCAAAGTTGTTGCACATGAGTCGACGGAGTTAATTATTTATTTCCCGTTAGATTGCGCCACTGAAAATAGTTAAAAATGAATTAAATAGTAAACTAAGCATTTGTGGACCGCCGTGGTACAGCAGTTTAGTCATCCGCCTAGCATACCGGAGGTCCAAAGTTCAATCCCCGGCCAGACTCTGGTTATTCAGTATTAGGCTATGTAAAACTTCTCCAGCTAATGCATTTGGCGTTCGGATTCGGCCCTTACAATGAGTCTTAAAATAGAATCGGATGCAGCTCATTGTCTGAGAGAAGTACCCCATGTTCCAATTGGAATGTTGTCGGGGAATTATATATATAAGCATTTGATTATCTAATGATCTTAAGCAAGTTTGTTGTACATGAGCCGATACAGGTTTCTAATTTGGTGTGACTAATTTTCGACAGATGACGCCGAAAATTAAACAAAATAAACTATACGTTTGATTATGTGTCGGACGAAATCAATAAAATGATAAAAAAAATAATTGGATATTTTTGTAATGTCTTTCGTTCAAACTTATTTTAGTTGGTATCGAAGCAATGCGCACAGGATACAGTCAGTTTTACATAAAGTTAAATTTTTGCTGTATTTCCTAACCCACTGTGATTTAGTTTAAGATAATTTTTTAATGTTTTGCCATTTTCAAACTCAAAAAAATAGTTTATTTTGTCTGTCTGTCCTCTTGAAAACTTAACTCCGTCCTTGCATATGTCAGTTGTTTATTTGTTAGATGTTTCTTTTTTGTTCCTTCGTTCCCAGTTGCGATATTTTTTGTTATATAAATTCTATAGAATTTCTTCAATTTTCAACAGCATTTTGTCGCAATGTCAACAAACTGTTTATATTTTTATTCTTCTAATTTTTTTTTTTTTTTGTATTGTAAAGATTCAAACTTTTGCCTTTTGTATTCGAGGTCCTTTCGGAATACAACTGCGCGATTAGATGTTTGTTTCTTCTTTTTGCTACTAATTTGGAGTTTTTTGTCCTTCCTGTTCTAAATTTAAGCGTTTATTTGTTAAACAATTATTGTCGCTGTTTTTTATTTCTTTTTTTTATCATTACTCGTACTATTTGTTAATAATAGTTAAGATTGTCCCACGTCTTTTCATTTTCTTCTAGGACTTCCTATTTAGATTTTTTTACTTATCTCCAATGAAAAAGAGAAGTTAAATTGTGTGGGTGGCTCCTTTTTATTATGGCCCATTAGCCAAAATGTTCCTTTTTGTCTTTTATTGTCAACTTTCTTATCATTTCGGAAATGTTTTTTTTATTTTTTTTGAGATATTTAGCAAATTTTATTTTTTTTTTACGATTTTCCTTTTTTTTAATAGAAATAAATTAAGAAAATTGTGGTTGTTAAATTAAATCTTGTTAAGGAAAAATCAATTAAAAAGTTCATGTTAATGTTTTTATAAAAGAAATTTGATATTTTTCTTACTGTTCAAATTTAAGTTAAATAATGAGTTTTAAAAAGTTTCAATTAATATTAATTAAATCTGTGGCAAAATGACAGAAGCGCTTAAGTCAACTTAAGCAAAATTTGAGCTAAGGACAACTTTGAAATCTTCATATTTATAATTATCCATGGGTAAAGTTTCAATTATTTTGTAAGATTTTTGAGGAAGTTATAGCCTAATTGTTTTTTTGTTTATTTTGTTTCAATGTGGAATATCATATGCAATAAAAGCTTAACAAATTATAAAATATTTTTCAAATAACAAATATTCTTTTACAACTTGATTACCATTAGAATAGGGCTAATTTTTTAAAACTTATTAAAATTTTTTTAAAAATTTACTTCAAAATTTAAAATTGCTCTTCTGTATAACCAAAAAATTACACTTAAGCACTTTTTCCCTATTGCCACAGAAATATTGTTATTTTATAATTTGTTAAAATTTTGACATCTCATACTAAATTTATTTTTCTTCTTTCATTTTAGGTAAGTCCAAAATTTAATTGTCTAATTTATACAAAATTAATAAGTAAGTACCATAAAATATTTAAGATCAAAGTTCTGAATTCAATCAAGTGTAGCAATAAATTTTATTAAAGTAAACAGAAATTATTAAAATTATTAGGTTTTTTTTTGGGTGGTCTAGTGGGTATTTTGCTAAACTACTTGGGGGGAGGTTGTAGGTTCGATTCCCACCAGACCCTCTGGTCTACTACACAACACCGGACATATGCTCTTCGTCACTCCGTTAGTAAAATAAATAGAATATAAATTAACTTTGTATTGTATTTCAAATAAACAAATAAATTATTTTTAGGAATCAAAAATTATAATTAATTTTAAATACTTATTAAAAAAATGCAGTGCAATTGATGTCATTTCCGTTATTTTTTGTTTATCCCGAAAAGTTGTATTAACCCTCTGCGACAGACGCCATATAGTTCTAATAACTCTAATGACTATAATACACCACTTAAATTACTTGTATTTTAAAAGATCCGCTTTAGTAATCGAATTAGCGGAAATGTTTTTTATTGGTATGGGATGAATTTTCTGTATAAAAATTTTACTTTGTTTGTGTCTGGTGGGCTACACATCAGTCGCAGAGGGTTAAACTCTATTGCCATACACGACGAAATTATCGCCGAAAAGGAAATTCCAAACACAAAATTCGTTTTTAACTCGAATTTTGTTCTATGCAAAAAAAAATGATTTAACTGAACTTGTTCTCTAATTTATCAGCATTTCCATACACTTCTTATTTTAGCCCAAACAACAATTACTTTAGGACCAGCACTCAGGGGATGACCACTACTTATGCAATACATTTTGTTGGAACTAGGAAAATAGCTTATGGGAGGGTGGATAGATGGAGTAAGGCTTGTGGACATTTGATTTGAACTTCTGTATATTGCAACTGGCAGGGAAATTTTCTGCGAGGAAGTAAATTCCACATACGAACTATAGGGCTAAAGAACGAATTTTCTCGGTAATGTGTTGTTCCGTCTACTGGCTAATCGACTACGAGGGGATGAGCTCTAACAGATAGACGTGTGTTGCGTTAAATAAAATAGAGTTTCGGGAACGAGTTCCCTGATTTCATTAGAGCACATTCCAAAGTAGTAACGATAGAACAGTGTGACAACAATTACTTTATCAAGAAGGAAAGTGCTCGGTCAACAATCGAAACTATTTACCATTAAGGTCAAATAACGAACTATGTATTATCAACAAATTCACAATTTTTTAGAGAATAATTTGTAACTTATTTGCTTATCACAGCAAAAAATTTTCGAGATATAAGAAATTTAATCCCCTCATTGGGCGTGGCTTAAATTTTTTTGAGTAGACACAGGACAGAGTTGACCTTAACATCAACTGACAAAAATTTCAATGTCCTAGGTGTCCTCGTCCAGGCTCTGCAATATATGCTTTTTTATACGAGTTTGATTCAGAACCCGTAGCTGATGATGATGGATCTTGTGATGACAGAGTTACTGAATTCAATGTCAGAATTGCTTATCATGGACGACCTCTCTTTTTTGTTACGTAGTTCGACTTGCGTTCAATAGCTCGGTAGCAATGTCCAATCGGAAGTTTTTGAGTGGCATATGCTTCAATTCATCTGCGGTACAAAAACCAAAAAAACTACCACAAAAGACCAATGTTGTATATGTATACACAAAACTACATTTACAAAATTATTTAGACAAACTAAATTTTATTTTCATGCCCGGATTTTTGTTAAATTATTCACTTTATACTTAGTTGATGAACTTGGTTTTAGGATGAATTCATTATAAAAATTTGCCAACTTCGATATCGGGATAATAGCTACTACCTAAACTCGTACACAGCTTGTTTTGTATTTTTCAGCTGTAAGCTTAAAAAACACACGAGACTATATGTTTGCGAAGGGTTAACAAATTAAAATGGCGATACTTAGACGCATATATACACAATGTTGCATACACGTAACATCGGGCATGAGAGGGTTAAGTCATTTTAGACAGAGAGTTGTTATGGACACTAGAACCAAATTACTAACATGAAATTTCGCCTAGATTTATATTTACAGCAGACTCATTTTAGGATTTATAAGGGTTTTTTGTAAATTCGGGTTAATTAAGTAACTTTTGAAATATTCATATTAATTTGTGGCTGTGATGGTCTAAAATCTCTATATAAAGAGTGCTCTACATAAAATTTGTAGTTTTTCTTAAATAAAAATCAAACCTTTTAATATAAAAACTCTACAAAATACGCAAATATGACATATTATACAAAATCATTTAGCATTAAAATGTTTACTTAGTACTCGGGTTTTGCAAAATTATCGACTTTTTTCGGAAACCCTCCCATTAAAGATTTTACAGTTGCTTCTGATACCTTTTTGGAGCATGTGTTCCACCTGCGCTTAAAATCGGACATTTTCTTGGAAATCTTTCCTGTGTTCTTCAATTCTTTTTTTACCAGAGCCCAATACCTTTCCACAGGCCGAAGTTCTGGACAGTTAGGTGGATTTGCCTCTCGTGGTACAAAAATGACATTATTCTTTGAGTACCACTCAAGTGCCTTTTTTCCATAATGGCATGATGCCAAATCGGGCCAAAAAAATGTAGTCACTCTGTGCTCTCTTAAAAAGGGTAACAACCGTTTTTGTAGGCACTCCTTTATATAAATTTCTGTGTTTATTGTGCCAGATGCCACAAATACTTTACTTCTTTTGCCACAACTGCAAATAGCTTGCCACACGTGAAACTTCTTAGGGAATTTTGTTTGTTTTTTTGTGCGAAACTCTTGCCGGACATTGCCCCGTTTATCAGCAACATAAAAATCTTGACCAGGAAGTTGAGAAAAGTCTGCCAGTACGTATGTTTCATCATCCATCACACAACAGGTGTATTTTTTTTATAATATCAGACTTCAATTTTTTCGCTCGTTTTTTTGCTTCTAAGTTCTTTATAGCATTGCGATCTGGAACCTTTTGGACTTTGTATGTCTTCAGTCCAGCATAAGCTTTGGCTCTATGTACAAAATTCGTAGAACATTTCACCGTACGAGCTGTTTTTCTTAAAGAAGTGTTAGGCGCTCTTCGAAAGAGTCGCTCGACTTCTTTTGCCTTACCAATATCTGTAGGACCTTTTTTCCTCCCTGATGTAGGTTTTCTTTTAATGCTTAGGTTTTCCTTATACCGTCTGATGGCATAAGAAACCGTTCGAGGGTCAACTTTTAAATTTTTAGCTATTTTTTTAAAAGACCATGACGGATTTTTTTGAAAAGTTTTAATTATATTTTCACGAACTTTTTTTTCGCAGTCCATTTTGATTGAAATAACTATTGAAAATTAATAATTTCTAAAATAATAGTATCTGACATATCTATAGAAACTAACTTGATCAAAAAATAAATTATTTCTTGCACTATGGATAAATTTTGTCTAAAATAGTAAATGCATATTTTTTTAGAACACTCTTTACCCGATCTAATAGTCCAATTAATTCCCGAATCTATAGGAATTATTCGTGTACCAATTATTCAACGGGAGGTCAATAAGACCGTGTCATTTTGGATTTCTCTAATACATTATTACAACCACAACACAGCCCCTAAAGCTGTGAAATTAAGTTTATTTTTAACTGACGTTTATAGAAGACAACCCGGGGTTTAAGATAAAAACAGAAATAGTCAGTTTGAACGATCACTCGGTATGATAAAGCTTTCCGCAAAATGGCTGCCAGACTTACTCACAATTAGCACCAAACGCTACTATTTGACCTTTTCGCTTAAATGTTTAGCAGCAATAGACGAGATTTTGCACCGTTTCGTAACTGTGGACGCAAGGTGAATCCACCACAGCACACTGGAAGTCAGGCAGTGGGTTTGTCAGGGTAGATTGGCGTTAAAGAAGGAAAATGTGTGGTTTCATCATATTGTCCATTCAATGAGAAATTGAAAAAAAAAACAACTGCATTTTTGAGAAGAAAAATGTTATTTTCCACATGGAAAGTGCAAGGGTGAAACCATGTACAACAAAATCCATGACTTGCGCCACGAAAGAACCTCATCCGCCTTATTCTCCAGATTTAGCTCCGAGTTACTATTTCCCATTCCCAAACTTGAAGAAATGGCTTGAAAAACGTCGGAAAGATATTTGACTCTAATTACGAAATCATCTTACAAAAAATGGCTATTTTGAAGACCTTTACAAATCATATTTTTCGGAAAGGATAAAAGAATTAGACACACGTAAGACTAGGAATATAGAGCTAAGAAAAGACTATGTTGAATGATAAATTTACTTTTGTATAAAAACTTTTGTTTTAACCAATAGGACACGGACTTATTAAACTGTCCTTGTATATAAGTTTAATCAATTTAGAAAATCATTGTGAATCGATTTAGCTAATGTTTTAAAGAGGAGGAGGTGCACTTATTCTTAAAATAGGACATGTTCTGGGACAACTTTCCTTTGTTTCTTAATTCCTTTTTTAAATAAGCCTAATACCTTTCCACAGACCGTTATATAAATTTCTGTGTTTATAGTGCCTGAACTTTTGCCACAACTGCATGTTACTTCTAGTTCATTAATAAATTTGGATCTAAAATTTTATAAATTTTATAAAACATCAGCCCCGCATAAGCTTTGCCTCCATTCACAAAGGTATTATAGAAGTTTTAAGTTCCTCAACTTCCCTTGCATTACCAATATCTTTAAGATATTTTTTCCTGATTCCCTTAATTGTCAGTCCATTTTGCAAGATTGAATATTAATAGTATCGAATATCATTGGCTTAAAATGCAAACGTGCTAACTCGTCTTGAGCAAATTTTACATGAGAGATGAGAAACTAATTATATTTCAAAATTATATTTTATAAGTATATTTTTCATATTTCAAAAACAAAAATATGGTACGTTGTACTGGATTAGCAGTTTTTCTTACAAACATTTTCTTTTATCGGATTTAGCAGTTTTTCTTATGAAACCTTTTCACACACTTCAAGACTTAAATTAATGAAAGCTTACATGCTTGTCGATGGGGCATATCTTTCTCTACCACATGACATCAAAATCTCGATATACTTAAAAAGTGTACTTAGCAGTATTTCATATTAAGCCTAACGTGATTAAAAAAATACTGTTTTACTGTGAATAAGTTTTTCCTAAAATTGTAAATACATATTTAATTTGGAATACTCTTTAAAATTTAATAAACTTTTTCAAAAATTTTAAAAATACATTCCAAGCAGAGATTTTTTACCAGTTAAATTTATACCAGGGGAATGATGCTTGACTCCAAAACTCTCAAACTGGGAGTTGTACCTAAAAACCCAACCAAAATTTTGATAGCTATGTTTTTACAAAACTCGGGACAATGTAGAACGTGAATTTTAGTACTCAAAATGCAATAGTCAAACTTTCTTTATCATAATTTTGGTTCAGCAATTTCCGAAAATATGTATAAAATATTTAACAGGGAAATACAATAATATGGAACAAAACATATTTTTCTCAAAAAATTTTAGTCAATAAAAATTATAAATTTTTATTACAAAAATAAGTAATTACACTCGATTTCGTCATCTGCTCATTTTTCTTATCAGAAACTTGTATAAACTGCCAGGGGAATGATATTTGAACAATAAATGGGCAATTTTTTGGCATAAAATGAATTTTAGGAAAAAAATTTATAATGAAAAACTACTTTAATATATTCAAATCCATCTTATATAAAAATTTAAAATTTGTTCCTAAAATCCTTTTGTCTTTATTACAACGTACACATTTTTTCGTCAGAAACTTCAAATAAAAATCTCAATTAATATGCCGGTGTTGAAGTTTGCTGATGAAATTTCTGTAATTGAACCGCAAATATTTGAGGGAACAAAAACTTCCTCAACAAAACGAATCAGAAATCTTTTTCCATTAACAAGATAAAATGAAAAAGAAAAAAAATAATATAAACAACCATTTCACGTTAGAATCAATGCAATCTAATCAAATATATATGTAATATATATGCAAGTAACTACAACATCGAACAAGAGCTTTACAATAGACAACATGTAAAAATTTTATAGAATTAAAAAATATAAATAATAAAATCGGAAGCAATAGCACACATCCGGTTTGGGGAGAAAATCCTTCTAATCTGCAGAATGTCGCTCAAAAATCACATGATATAAAAACGTGTTTCAGGAATGAAAAACGAAAATAGAAAACATTTGCAATGGTCACATGCAACGAAAAACCAAAACGACAAGGACTAATTGAGGCGTGAGATTGTAACACATGACAGACAGAAAGACAGACCGTCATATGGGGAAAATTTTATAAAACCAGTCAAAAACATAAATTCACATTCATATTTCTAAAACTCTTAACAAGGCACCCACACAAGCTCATCATAAACTTTGTATAACATTCTGTACAGGAAACGGAAACCTTTAACCGAAAAGACCATAATTTAACTATGATTGGAAAAAATGAAGAATGAGTCATTTTTTGAGGGAGGAGAGTAGTTGTTATAAAGAAAACTAATAAAAATGTTAATAACACTGGTCAACAGCCAAAATTACATAACATACAAAAACACAAAAACTATTTTAGCGCAAAATTTTTGTCATATAACTTCTATTGTTAAAAAATATATATATATATGTAAAGGCCACAATTTTGAAGACTTGTGATGAAACCTTTTATTGTTACAAGGCAATTAAATACAAAATTTTCGGAAAATAAGGTTTGATTTATTTGGAATAGTTACAGTTTTAAGAACATAGTACCTGGGCGACCGAGCCTTACTCGGAGCTTTATGGATAAGCATTTCGAGGCAAATTTCGAAGTTTTCATATATTTTATAAAGCACTAACCAACCAAAAAAAAAAAAAAAATACGGTACACAAATATCAAATTAATTTTGAATCATTTTATTCATTTAGAAACCTCCGTCGACTCATACGCAAGAGCTTTGCTAAAGATCATAGCTTGATCAAATGCACAGTTTACGATTTAATTCATTTTGAGTAATTTTCAGTGGAGCCATCTGTCGGAAATTAGTCATACGAACTAAGAAACCTTTGTTGGCTTGTGTGTAACAACTTTACTAAAGATCATAGCATGATCAAATGCACAGCTTACGATTTAATTCATTTTTATCAATTTTCATACCAACTAAAAAACCTTCATCTTGTCATGTGCAACAACTTTGCTAAAGATCATTGCATGATTAAATTCACAGCTTACGATTTAAATCACTTTGTGTAAATTTCAGTGGCGCCACCTGTCGAAAATTGTTCATGCCAAGTAAAAAACTTCGTCGGCTCATGTGCAACAATTTTGCTAAAGATCATCATAGCCTGATCAAATGCACACTTTATGATTTAATTCACTTTGAGTAATTTTCAGTAGCGCCACCTATCGAAAATTGTTAATACCAACTAAGAAACCTTCGTCGGCTCATGCGTAACAACTTTGATAAAGATCATAGCATGATTAAATGCACAGTTTACGATTTAATTCAATTTGAGTAATTTTCAGTGGCGCCATCTGTCGGAATTCTTGCATAACAATTTTAAAAACATTCGCCGGCTCATTTTTAACAACTTCGCTAAAGACCAAAGCATGACCAAATGCACAATTTATGATTTTATTCATTTTGAAAATTTTCAGTGGCGCCACCTGTCGGATAGTGATACCAACATAAAAATCTTCGTTGTATCATTCGCAATAACTTTAGCTAAAGATTATTGCATGAGCATAACATGATTAAATGAACAGTTTACTATTCTATAAAGGACATACAGACAGAAAAACATAATTTTTTGTCCAAAAGTTATAACATTACCAATTTTCCCTTTTATCCCCTATTTTCTAAACAGTTATATATGCATATTTGGTACCAATTGAATTCGGTACTTTTTATAAAAACGCAGTTAACATATTGTTTCTATTCATATCACTTCAAGAGGTGTTAAGTTATCATTTTATCACTTTTTTACACATTTTTGGCCCGTAATCAAAAAGTACCAAATATGTGTTCAATATTTTTCTCACATTTATTGATTGCATTACAAAACTCTTTAAAAATAGTACCAAAAAAACTATTTTAATCCTTTTTTACCCCCTATCGGGCATAGATTGGAAAAAGTACCAAACACCTGTCCGATTACTTTAACAGCTTTTCAAAACATAATTTAAATTTTGTTTCTATGCCTATTACTTTAGCATTTTTGATTTTTCCCCTTTTTACCCGTTTTTAACCTCTTAGAGTTCCAAAAGTCGCTTCTTACTCGACCTATACGTCAAAAAAGGTATCAACTGTCCAAATTTTATCAAAATCGTTAGAAAAATGTTTTTTTTACTTTAAAGTACAAATAACTCCGAATCCGTTAAAGATATTAAGAGTATTGTTCTTTTGACTTAAAGATAATATTATTACTTTATTCTGTAACTTTCATCAAAATCGCACAAACCGTTTCAAAGATATGATAAAATCGATGGACCAGCCTTTTCAAAAATGTTAAATTTTGTAAAAAAAAAAAAATAAATTATTTGAAAAAAATGTCTACCGTTTTTATAATCATAAAATCATAACGAATAGTCAAAAATATAGTGATCATAAAATTCAACGCAAAATTTTAAATTTTGTTGACCAGTGTTCGAAAAGAAGTTTAAGACAATAATTTCAACTCCTTAACTCCACAAAATAACAATCACCAGCTGCATATAAAGTAAAGAAACATGTTGCAGGACATGAAAACCAAACAATTTAAATAGAAGACTAGAAGAAAATAAATAATAACTGCCTGCTCAGGAGCAAAAGCAAATGGACTGGTGGTAAAAAGGATGTGGATGCATGTAATTTGGTAGGACAAAACAAAACATGCCCATATTCACATGTCACATGACCATAAAACGAAAATTTTCTACCATTAAAACACCCACTCCACAAAAATCAAAATACAAACATAAATCCTTTACGCTCGTAGAAGACGACGGACGGGCGACCGAACGTCCGACCAAACCAACTAACCAATAGTCTCCGTCTAGCCAGGAAAATGCAACATAGACTTCCTCCCTACCTCTTTTAAAACATTTATACTATAATGTTATTGTTGTATATAGTCCTTTACTATCAACATCATCTTCTTCCTCATTGTCGTAGTTGTCGTCATCAAAGTCCTAGTCGTTGTTGTAGTCGTTATTATCCTCATAAAAAAACCAAAATCATATTTTTAAACGGATGTCTACATGAAATGGTGAAACGGTTGAAAAGTTCTTGTTAAACACTGGACATAAGGATATTAAAAGCAACCCTCGATTGCACTTATGTGTCTAAGATTTAAACAGAAGCTAGAAGGAACGGCTTATTATTATATCAATAGAAAATCTTTTTTTCAAAAAATTTTCTATAGAAAATCTTTTTTTCAAAAAATTTTCTTTCTTTTAAAAAAATTATCTATAGAAAATCTTTTTTTCAAAAAATTTTCTATCGAAAATCTTTTTTTTCACAAAATTTTCTATAGAAAATCTATTTTTTTTTTTCAAAAAATTTTCTGTAGAAAATCTTTTTTTTTTTTAATTTTCTATAGGAAAAAAAATTTCTATAGAAAATCTTTTTTCCCCAAAAATTTTCTATAGAAAATCTTTTGTTTTAAACAAATTTTTTATAGAAAATTTTTTGTTTTTCAAAATATTTTCTTTAGAAAATCTTTTTTTCAAAAAATTTTCTATAGAAAATCTTTTTTTCCAAAAATTTTCTATACAAAATTTTTTTTTTTTTATTTTCTTTTTTTTCAAAAAATTTTGTATAGAATTTTTTTTTTCAAGGAACTTTTTAAAGAATTTTTTTTTTCATTTTTTATAGAAAATCTTTTTTTTTCAAAAAAATTTTCTATAGAAAATCTTTTTTTTTTTTTTTAATTTTCTATAGAAAATCTTTTTTTTTCAAAAAATTTTCTAAAGAAAATCTTTTTTTTTCAAAAAATTTTGTAAAGAAAATGTTTTTTTTTTTCAAAAAATTTTCTAAAGACAATTTTTTTTTTCAAAAAATTTTCTAAAGAAAATCTTTTTTTTTTCAAAAAATTTTCTAAAGAAAACCTTTTTTTTAAAAAAATTTTCTAAATAAATCTGTTTTTTCCAAAAATTTTCAAAAGAAAAATTTTTTTTTTTAATTTTGTAAAGAAAATCTTTTTTTTCAAAAAATTTTCTGTAGAAAATCTTTTTTTCAAAAAATTTTCTATAAAAAATCTTTTTTTCAAAAAATTTTCTATAAAAAATCTTTTTTTCAAAAAAATTTTCTATAGAAAATCTTTTTTTTTTTCAAAAAATGTTCTATAGAAAATAATTTTTTTTTTCAAAAAATTTCCTATAGAAAATCTTTTTTTCAAAAAATTTTCTATAGAAAATCTTTTGTTTCAAAAAATTTCTATAGAAAATCTTTTTTTTTCAAAAAATTTTCTATAGAAAATCTTTTTTTTTTGCAAAAAATTTTCTTTAGAAAATCTTTTTTTTCAAAAAATTTTCTATAGACAATCTTTTGTTTCAAAAAATTTTCTATAGGAAATCTTTTTTCAAAGAATTTACTATAGAAAATCTTTTTTTTCAAAAAAATTTTCTAGAAAAAAAGTTTTTCTTTTAAATATCTATAGAAAATCTTTTTTTTTCAAAAAATTTTCTATAGAAAATCTTTTTTTTTTCAAAAATTTTCTATAGAAAATCTTTTTTTTTTAAATTTTCTATAGAAAATCTTTTTTTTTTCAAAAAATTTTCTATAGAAAATCTTTTTTTCAAAAAATTTTCTGTAGGTTTTTCAAACAATTTTCTTTAGAAAATCGTTTTTTTTATAAGAAATTTGATTTTTGCTTTTAAATTGTATATGAAAAATTTTCTTTAAAAAATGCTTATATGAAAAATTTTTTATAAAAAATTTTTATATGAAAAATTTTCTATCAAAAATTTTCTATAAAAAGTTTTTATAAAAAATTATAAAAAAATTTTGTATGAAAAAATTTTCTAAAAAAAATTTTTATATGAAATATTTTTTATATGAAAAATTTTCTACAAAAATTTTGTATATGAAAAATTTTCTATAAAAAATTTTTACATGAAAAATTTTCTATAAAAAATTTTTACATGAAAAATTTTCTATAAAAAATTTTTATATGAAAAATTTTCTATAAAAAATTTTTACATGAAAAATTTTCTATAAAAAATTTTTACATGAAAAATTTTCTATAAAAAATTTTTATATGAAAAATTTTCTATAAAAAATTTTTACATGAAAAATTTTCTATAAAAAATTTTTACATGAAAAATTTTCTATAAAATATTTTTACATGAAAAATTTTCTATAAAAAATTTTTACATGAAAAATTTTCTATAAAAAATTTTTATATGAAGAATTTTCTATAAAAAATTTTTATATGAAGAATTTTCTATAAAAAATTTTTATATACAAAATTTTCTATAAAAAATTTTTATATGAAAAATTTTCTATAAAAAATGTTTATATGAAAAATTTTCTATAAAAAATTTTTATATGAACAATTTTCTGTAAAAAATTTTTACATGAAAAATTTTCTATAAAAAATGTTTATATGAAAAATTTTCTATAAAAAATTTGTATATGAAAAATTTTCTGTAAAAAATTTTTATATGAAAAATTTTCTATAAAAAATGTTTATATGAAATATTTTCTATAAAAAATTTGTATATGAAAAATTTTCTATAAATATTTTTATATGAAGAATTTTCTATAAAAAATTTTTATATGAAAAATTTTCTATAAAAAATTTTTATATGAAAAATTTTCTATAATAAATTTTTATAGAAAAATTTTCTATAAAAAATTTTTATATGAACAATTTTCTGTAAAAAATTTTTATATGAAAAATTTTCTATAAAAAATGTTTATATGAAATATTTTCTATAAAAAATTTGTATATGAAAAATTTTCTATAAATATTTTTATATGAACAATTTTCTATAAAAATTTTTAATACTTTTAACAAACTGACATCGAACATTAAACAACAATTACAACATGTTGCTATATCGTGTTTTTAATATGGGGATTCACTCTTCAACTAACTTTACGGGTGTTACAAACAAACACACGAAATTTCTAAAAAAAGGACTCCTGAGGCAAATTGCAAAAAGTAAAATATAGAAAATTTTTCATTAAATTTATGATTCCCTTTTTTCCTTGTAACCACAAATTGCATGTCGGTTGGTGTGTGAAATATTTTCCTTAATTTTTTTGTGGGCCATAACTTTTATGACCATCATCATGCAACCGATTCAACTCAAACATTTCGACATTCATTCATAAAATTGTTCTACGAAATTTTGATTGTTTAAGTTCCAAGGAGGGATATGTAAGTAAAAGGAGTATGTAGTAGAAGATGGAGACAGAAGAGATGGTTGGATAGCAGAATAAAGTATAGAAGGGAAAACAACTCACATTTTACTTTTAATTTTTCATCGTAAATTTTCTAATGAAAACTAAATGCTGGCGCACAAAAAGGATGATGACTGATTCATTCATTCACTCATTCGTTGTAGATGAAACATATATTAGATCATCAGGCACAACTAGATTTACTTAACTCATCCATTTGTTCCACAAGCCCCCCATAGATACAGATGCTGTCTGTCTGTCTGCCTGTCTATATGTTTGGATCTATTGCCTCTTTGGTGGTGGTTGTTGGTGGGTCTTGAACATTAAACATTTTTATATTTTCATTGTCTGTTTTTATGTTTTGTTTTTCGTATCTTTTTTTTTTTTGCATTGTTTTTGGGGTGTGCAAAATTGTTTTAATAGTAGAAAATTTGCAGTTTAAATTTTTAAGTGAATTTTTATTTATTTGCTTTTATGAATATTTTTCAAAAAAAAAAAATAATTTATATCTATTAGCATTCTTGATGAATTGAGAAAACAAATGTTTTCCAATTAAAGAAATTAAAAAAAAAAATTGTTATGTTGTTCGCTTTATAAAAACGATTTTCTATGAAAATTGTTCAGAAAACTATTTTTATAGAAAATTTTTCGAAAAACCACATTTTAAAGAAAATTGTTCATAAAACGTTTTTTTATAGAAAATTTTTCGAAGAACGATATTTTATATAAAATTAATCGAAAAATGATTTTTTATAGAAAATTTTTGATTTTCTATACAAAATAGTTCGATTTTCCATGAAAAATTGTTTGATTTTCTTTCGAAAATTTTTCGCTTTTCGATAGAAAATTGTTCAAAACGGTTTTCTTCAGAAAATATTTATAAAAAAAACTATTTTCTACAGAAATTTGTTTAAAAAATCAAATTTCTAAAAAAATTCGTTGAAAAAAACGATTTTTTGTAAAAAATTGTTTAAGAAAAACAATTTTCTGTAATTTTTTTTTTAATGATTTTCTATAGAAAATAGTTTAAAAAACTATTTTCTACAAAAATTAAAAAAAAAAAGATTTTTTTCAAAAAATTTTTCTATAAAAATTTTCATTTGGGGAAAACGATTTTTTATAGAAAAATCGTTTAAAAAAAATTTTTATATAAAATCGTTTTCTTTTTCTATAGAAAATTTTTTTAAAAAACGTTTTTCTATAGAAAATAGTTTTTCGGATTTTCTATAGAAAATTTTTTGAAAAAAAAGATTTTCTATAGAAAATTTTTTGAAAAAAAAAAGATTTTCTATAGAAAATTTTTTGAAAAAAAAAGATTTTCTATAGAAAATTTTTTTTGAAAAAAAAGATTTTCTATAGAAAATTTTTTTGAAAAAAAAGATTTTCTATAGAAAATTTTTTTGAAAAAAAAAGATTTTCTATAGAAAATTTTTTGAAAAAAAAAGATTTTCTATAGAAAATTTTTCGAAAAAAAAGATTTTCTATAGAAAATTTTTCGAAAAAAAAGATTTTCTATAGAAAATTTTTCGAAAAAAAAAGATTTTCTATAGAAAATTTTTCGAAAAAAAAAAGATTTTCTATAGAAAATTTTTCGAAAAAAAGATTTTCTATAGAACATTTTTTGAAAAAAAAAGATTTTCTATATAAAATTAAAAAAAAAAGATTTTCTATAGAAAATTTAAAAAAAAAAAGATTTTCTATAGAAAATTTTTAGAAAAAAAAAAGATTTTCTATAGAAAATTTTTTGAAAAAAAAGATTTTCTATAGAAAATTTTTTCAAAAAAAGAAGATTTTCTATAGAAAATTTTTTGAAAAAAAAAAGATTTTCTATAGAAAATTTTTTGAAAAAAAAGATTTTCTATAGAAAATTTTTTAAAAAAAGATTTTCTATAGAAAATTGCTTCAGAAAAACTATTTTCATTAGAAAAACGATTTTCAATAGAAAAATGATTTTCATTAGAAAAACGATTTTCTATAGAAAATATAAAATTAAAACTATTTTCTATTTAAAATGTTTATAGAAAATTTTTGGAAGAAACGATTTTCTATAGAAAATTAAAAAAAGTAACTATTTTTTATAAAAAAAAATTTTTAGAACTTTTTTTTGAAAAAAATTTATATTTTATAAAAAATTGTTATAGAGTTTTGGTAGAAAATTATTAGAAAAATCACTTTTGTATAGAAAATTTTTGGAACAGAAATATTTTCTTTAAAGAAATTAAAAAAAAACTATTTTCTTTAGGAAATTAAAAAAAAAAAAATAATTTAATATAAAAAATGTTGGAAAAAACTCTTTTCTATAGACAATTTTTGGAAACAACGATTTTTTATAGAAATTAAAAAAAAATAGTTGTTAGTAGAAAACTTTTACAGAAATTTTTTGGACAAGACTATTTTGTATAGAAAGTTTTAGGAAAAAAAAATATTTTCTATAGAAAATTTTAGGAAAAAACGACTTTTTAAAAAAAAATTTTTGGAAAAAACGATTTTCTTTAGAAAACTTTTGGAAAAAGCGATTTTCTGTAAAAAAAAATGGAAAAAAACTATTTTCTACTGAAAAATTTCGGAAAAAACTATTTTTTATGGAAAGATTTTGGACAAAACAATTTTTAATAGAAGATTTAAAAAAAAAACTATTTTTATTAGAAAACTAAGGGAAAATTAGAATTTCTATAGCAAAATGTTTATTAGAAAATAATTTGGAAAATGAGCTCTAAACAAAAATGTTTTGAAAAACATTTTTTTATGTTTTCCACAAAATAAACTTTAATTAACCCAATTATTTGTTATAATTATACCAGGATTAAATATTAAATTTTTTGCCACAAAACTTGACCTAAATATTTATTGCTCTTGATCTAATTAAGAGAAATGCCTTAAGTGTATAAAAGTTGATACAAAAAATTAGGAAAAACCACAAAAACTTTTACGATTTTCTCCCCTAAAAATCAAATATTTGGCCACAAAATCTGCTAAATTTGTCTAAAGACCAGAAGAAAAAACAAAAAATGTATGAAGTCTAAATAAATAAATTTTGTGGAATTAAGTTAAATAAATGAAAATAAAAGTAAACAAAAAATAAACAAAAGAAAATCTGAAAATTATCTACAAAAAAGAAAGAAATGCGTTGACTTGTTTAGGAATTTCCAAATGTAAACCAAAAATTTCAAAATTTCCCCTCCTATTCTTGGGATTTGTTTATTGTTATGGCCCGTATCTATCTTTTGGCTGAATCTGTTTAGACGCAATTGAGGCAATATTTTCTATAGTTATTTGCTAAAAGTAGGTTTCTTCTGTTTCTCGTCTATTTGTCCGTCTGTCTGACTTTGTTCATTTAACATGTGTTTCGAAATAATAAAAACAACCACTTTCTTATTTATTTTTATTCTTTATAAAAATTGTCTGCATAATTTTGTCATCATCTCCCAATTGGTTTTATTTTTATTTCTGTTGGAGTAGACGACAGAGCTTTTTACAAAATTAAATTTTCTTTTATTTTGCAATTTTTAAATGGTTTCAAAATAATTTTCTGTCACCCCTTCCCTTTTGCCTAAATTTGATGTGTTTATTTTTTGCGTTTTCATATTCTAAACTTAATACTACCTATTTGGTGCTAATTTGGCTTTTAGCCAAATTTTGAAAATTCAAAAAAAAAAATTGTTTTCGTTTTTCAATATAATTTTTTTTTTTCAATTTTATATTTTTTTCTCTTATAATGTTTATTGTTTTAGAAATTTTACGCATTATAAAGTTTTATAAAATTATGCACAAATGCAGAAGGAAGAGATATAAATCGAATCCATTAAGGAATTTCATACGTTATATACTATAACACCTTATAATATATTCAAAACGAAAAAAAGATAATATTTAAATTTTCTATAGAAAATATTTTTATTTTCAAAAAATTTTCTATAGAAAATCTTTTTTTTTCAAAAAATTTTCTATAGAAAATCTTTTTTTTCAAAAAATTTTCTATAGAAAATCTTTTTTTTCAAAAAATTTTCTATAGAAAACCTTTTTTTTTTCAAAAAATTTTCTATAGAAAATCTTTTTTTTTCAAAAAATTTTCTATAGAAAATCTTTTTTTTCAAAAAATTTTCTATAGAAAATCTTTTTTTTTTCAAAAAATTTTCTATAGAAAATCTTTTTTTTTCAAAAAATTTTCTATAGAAAATCTTTTTTTTTTTCAAAAAATTTTCTATAGAAAACCTTTTTTTTTAATTTTCTATAGAAAATTTTTTTTTTTTAATTTTCTATTGAAAATCTTTTTTTTTTCAAAAAATTTTCTATAGAAAATTTTTTTTTCAAAAAATTTTCTATAGAAAATTTTTTTCTCAAAAAATTTTTTTCTCAAAAAATTTTCTATAGAAAATCTTTTTTTTCAAAAAATTTTCTATAGAAAATCTTTTTTTTTTCAAAAAATTTTCTATAGAAAATCTTTTTTTTTCAAAAAATTTTCTATAGAAAATCTTTTTTTCAAAAAATTTTCTATAGAAAATCTTTTTTTCAAAAAATTTTCTATAGAAAATATTTTTTTTTTTCAAAAAATTTTCTATAGAAAATCTTTTTTTTTTCAAAAAATTTTCTATAGAAAATCGTTTTTTTCCAAAAAATTTTCCTAAAAAAATCTTTTTTTTTTTCAAAAAATTTTCTTTAGAAAATCTTTTTTTTTCAAAAAATTTTCTATAGAAAATCATTTTTTTTCAAAAAATTTTCCATAGAAAATCGTTTTTTTCAAACAATTTTTTCAGGAAATCGTTTTTTCAAACAATTTTTTCAGGAAATTGTTTTTTTCAAACAATTTTTTCTAGAAAATCGTTTTTTCAAAAAGTTTTCTATAGAAAATCGTTTTTTCAAAACATTTTCTCTAGAAAATCGTTTTTTCAAAACATTTTCTCTAGAAAATCGTTTTTTCAAAAAGTGTTCTATAGAAAATCTTTTTTTTTCAAAAAATTTTCTATAGAAAATCTTTTTTTTTCAAAAAATTTTCTATAGAAAATCTTTTTTTTCAAAAAATTTTCTATAGAAAATCTTTTTTTTAATTATGTCGAAAAAAAAAAATAATTTCTATAGAAAATCTTTTTTTTTCAAAAAATTTTCTATAGAAAATCTTTTTTTCTATAAAAATTTTTTTTTCAAAAAATTTTCTACAGATTTTTTTTTTAATTTTCTATAAAAAATCTTTTTTTTTTTTCAAAAAATTTTCTATAGAAAATCTTTTTTTTTTTCAAAAAAATTTTCTGTAGAAAATCTTTTTTTTAAAAAATTTTTTATAGAAATTTTTTTTTTTTAAAAAATTTTCTATAGAAAATCTTTTTTTTTCCAAAAAATTTTCTATAAAAAATCTTTTTTTTAAAAAAATTTTCTATAGAAAATCATTTTTTTTTCAAAAAGTTTTCTATAGAAATCATTTTTTTTCAAACAATTTTGTATAGAAAATCTTTTTTTTCAAAAAATTTTGTATAGAAAATCTTTTTTTTTCAAAAAATTTTCTATACAAAATCTTTTTTTTATCACAAAATTTTTTCAGGATGTCGTTTTTTCAAACAATTTTCTCTAGAAAATTGTTTTTTTTTCGAAAATTTTTCTCTAGAAAATCGTTTTTTTCAAAAAAATTTTCTATAGAAAATCGTTTTTTTCAAACATTTTTTTCTAGAAAATCGTTTTTTTCAAACAATTTTCTTTAGAAAATCGTTTTTTTCAAACAATTTTCTTTAGAAAATCGTTTTTTCAAACAATTTTCTTTAGAAAATCCTTTTTTCAAACAATTTTCTTTAGAAAATCGTTTTGTCAAAAAATTTTCTATAGAAAATCGTTTTGTCAAAAAATTTTCTATAGAAAATCTTTTTTTCAAACAATTTTCTATAAAAAATCGTTTTTTCAAACAATTTTTATAGAAAATCGTTTTTTTTAAACAATTTTTTATAGAAAATCGTTGTTCCAACAATTTTCTGGAGAAATTCATTTTTAACAAAAATTTTCTTTAACAAAGTTTTTTTCCAAAAATATTCTATAGAAAATAGTTTTTTTTTTTCTGAAAATTTTCTATGGAATAACTTTTTAAACAATTTTCTAGAAAAAATCGTTCTTTTAAACAATTTTCTAAAAAAAAATCGTTTTTATCGAAAAGTTTTTTAATTTATTTATTGTTTTATTAAGAAGATTTAAAGCGAGTATTTCTCCTACTTCTTTAAAATAGAAATTATATAAATAAAAAATCATTGTTAAGGGCTTTATGCCCCCCCCCCCCCCCCCCACTCCTTCTTTTTTCGTTCATAAAATTTATTTTGTATTTTTCTGTTTCTTTTTTTCTCTTTTGGTTTCATTACAAAATTTATGACTTCCATTAAGAAATTTTCGTTTGGGGAGTATTTTCATTTTATATTTTTGCTGTTACTTTTTGCATTTTGCAGAAACATTTAAAAATTTTTATTTGAACTTGCACAAGTGAAATACAAAATACTACGAGTATTACGATTTTACTACTACGACTTTACAATAGAGCAATAATTTACTGAATCTGCTCGTATCTGAAAGTAATTATTGTAAAATTTGTTTTCGTTTTGTAAATATTTCTTTCCAGCTCCAATTGGATTTGTTTCCTCTTTCTTTCTTGGTTTTTTTTTTTTTGTTAATATTATTTTAATTTTATAACATTATTAATGGTCGTAAGTTTTAATATTCGCAGTAAAATGCAATTAAGTGAATGAATTCGGTCATTTATTTTCATTTTTTGTATTTCATGTATTCGGGGTTTTCTTTATATTTATGTCTTTTTTTAAAATGTTGTAAAAAGCTTAAGGCGAATATCGTTTAATTTTTTTTTTAAATATTTTTATATAAATTACAAAATAATTTTTCTCTATTAAATAAAAATATGATGATGATTTCATTGTCTATTATTAATTGTCGACAAATTGTGTGAGTTTTTAAATAAATGAATACAAGAAAAGTTTTGTATTTAGATTTGAAATTTTTCATTAGCATTAGAAAAATTCTGTTAGAAGTGTCAAAAATAATATTTTCTAAATGATGAGTTCTAAGCAAATGGCAATTGTTTGTGAAACATATTAGTATTTAGAAAAATTAAGATAAATTTTATAGAAAATGTTCATTTGTATAGAAGAAAACTGTTCGAAAAATATGATTTTCTCTAAAAAAAAAAAAAATATTTGAAAAAACTAATTTCTAGAGAAAATTGTTTGAAAAAATATGTTTCCAGAGAAAAATGTTTGAAAAAAACGAATTTCTAAAGAAAGTTGTTTGAAAAAATCGAATTTCTAAAGAAAATTGTTTGAAAAAAAACGGATTTATAGAGAAAATTGTCTAAAAAAAACGAAATTCTAGAAAAAAAAAATGTTTGAAAAAACAATTTTCTAGAGAAAATTGTTTGAAAAAACGATTTTCAAAAAAAATGTTTGAAAAAACGAATTTCTAGAGAAAATTGTTTGAAAAAAAACGATTTTCTAGAGAAAATTTTTGAAAAATCGAATTTCTAGAGAATATTGTTTGAAAAAATGATTTTCTAGAGAAAATTGTTTGAAAAAAAAAAAACGATTTTCTAGAGAAAATTGTTTGAAAAAACGATTTTATAGAGAAAATTGTTTGAAAAAAACGATTTTCTAGAGATAATTATTTGAAATAACGATTTTCTAGAGAAAATTGTTAGAAAAAAACGTTTTTGTGGAGAAAATTGTTTGAAAAAAACGATTTTTTACAGAAAATTGTTTGAAAAAAACGAATTTCTGAAGAAAATTGTCTGAAAAAATGAAATTCTAGAAAAAAAAATGTTTGAAAAAACGATTTTCTAGAGAAAATTGTTTGAAAAAAACGATTTTCAAAAAAAATTGTTTGAAAAAAACGATTTTCTAGAGAAAATTTTTTATTAAAACGTTTTTCTAGAGAACATTTTTTGAAAAAAAAAACATTTTCTGGAGAAAATTTTTTTAAAATAATATTTTCTATCGAAAATTTTTTGAAAAAATAGATTTTCAATTGCAAATTTTTTTTAAAAAAAGATTTTCTATAGAAATTTTTTTGAAAAAAAAAAAGATTTTCTGTAGAAAATTTTTTGAAAAAAAGATTTTCTATAGAAAATTTTTTTGAGGAAAAAGATTTTCTATAGAAAATTTTTTTGAGAAAAAAGATTTTCTATAGAAAATTTTTTTGAGAAAAAAGATTTTCTATAGAAAATTTTTTGAAAAAAATGGATTTTCTATAGAAAGTTTTTGAAAAAAATGGATTTTCTATAGAAATTTTTTGAAAAAAATGGATTTTCTATAGAAAATTTTTAGAAATAAAAGATTTTCTATAGAAAATTTTTGAAACAATTGGATTTTCTATAAAAAATTTTTGAAAAAAAGATTTTCTATAGAAAATTTTTTGAAAAAAGAAATGTTTTATAGAAATTTTTTTGAAAAAAAAAATTTCTATAGAAAATTTTTTGAAAAAAATAGATTTTCTATAGAAGTTTTTTAAAAAAAGGATTTTCTATAGAAAATTAAAAAAAAAAATATTTTCTATAGAAATTAAAAAAAAAAAGATTTTCTATAGAAAATTTTTTGAAGAGAAGATTTTCTATAAAAAAAATTTTTGGACAAAAGACTTTCTATAGAAAATTTTTTGAAGAAAAAGATTTTCAATAGAAAATTGTTTGAAAAAACGATTTTTTGAAAAAAAAAACATTTTCTGGAGAAAATTTTTTTAAAATAATATATTCTTTAAAAAAATTTTTGAAAAAATAGATTTTCAATTGCAACTTTTTTGAAAAACAAAGATTTTCTATAGAAATTTTTTTGAAAAAAAGATTTTTTATAGAAAATTTTTGGAAAAAAAAGATTTTCTAAAAATTTCTATAGAAAATTTTCTATAGAAAATTTTTTGAAGAAAAGATGTTCCATAGAAAATTTTTTGGAGAAAAGATTTTCGATAGAAAATTTTTTGAAAAAAAAAAAGATTTTCGATAGAAAATTTTTTGAAAAAAAATTTCTATAGAAAATTTTTTGAAAAAAAAAGATTTTCTACAAAAAATTTTTTGAAAACAAAGATTTTCTATAGAAAATTAAAAAAAAAAATTTTCTATAGAAAATTTTTTGAAAAAAATAAAAGATTTTGTATAGAAAATTATTAAAAAAATCGATTTTCTATAAAAATTGTTAAAAAACGATTTCCTAGAAAAAATTGTTTGAGAAAAAGTTTTTCTATAGAAAATTTTTGCAAAAAACGATTTTCTATAAAAAATTAAAAAAAAAAGATTTTCTATAGAAAGTTTTTGAAAAAGCGATTTTCTACAAAAAACTTTTTGAAAAAATGATTTTATATAGATCTTTTTGAAACGATTTTCGATAAAAAAAAAAACTTTTTGATAAAACGATTTTCTGTAGAAAATTTTTTGAAAAAGTGATTTTCTTTTGATAATTAATTTAAAAAATGATATTGTATAGAAAATCGTTCGAAAACGCGATTTTCTTTAAATATAATTTTGAAAAATTCATTTGCTTAGCAAAAATATTTTTGTATAAAAAAATTTGAAAAACAAGTTTTATAGAAACCAATTTTTTAAAACTACACTTTTCCTTATGAAATAGTTGAAATTTCTTTAATTTCTTAAATAATTTTAAAATGACGCCATTCGCTTTTAAAAACTAGACGAAATTTCATTTTTATTTTAAAATTTTGTGTCTAAAAATATTTTATATAAAATTGCTTTTGAATACTTTATGAATCATCATCATCAAAAGCTGCTTGTGTGGCATTTTATTAAAATTTTTTTTCAAAAATCTTGTTAAAAGTGAACAATCTTTAATAGAAAGACAAATAAAAATCGAATAAAATTTATTTAAAAAAAGTCTTTAAAATGTTCGTAGACAATAATTTTTAAAAATAACATTTTAATGATCTTCCATTATCAACATCATCACGTTTAAGTCTAAGATCAATGATCCAAACAATTTAACCTTTATAAGTGTTCTTAGATAAATTGTTAATATATATTTTTTTTAACATTGACAGTTTATCTAATTCCTTATTTGTCAGGTTTTTAACACACCAGAAAATCTTATTAAAAAACATTTTGATAAAGATTTAAACATTTAAATCATTTAATATTTGTACATTTTTTTGCGTTCATAAAATTTTTGATTGGTCGTATCTGGTTTTTTAATCTTCTCTTTTTTTATAGGAATTAACAAATAGTTTTAATACTGTTTTTATTTGTTTAACATTATAAACATTTAGAAGCCCTTCAAGTGTTGTAAGCCCCGCATAGGTCACAGAAATGTCATGTTTATGCTGGACTTTTCTAGATGTTAACCAACATTACACATTTTAAAATTATTTATTTGTGCATAAATATATGACCAAAGCATAGAATTAGCATTTGGTAAAACCTCCAACAAATTGACAATGTCATTTGATTTTGAATATTTACACCTAACATATGATGGAAGAAAGTACTAACGTTTTTTTCAACAATTGTATAATGAAAATTGGCTTTTCAGAAAATTTCTTAAATTTTTCCAACAATTTTCTATAAAAAAACAGTTTTACCAACATTTTGTTCACAGAAAAACGTTATTTTAACAATTTTCTAAAGAAATAATTTTCTATAGTTTTTTCAAACTATTTTCTATAGAAAATCGTTTTTTGCAAAAAATTTTCTAAAGAAAATCGTTTTTTGCAAAAAAATTTCTATAGAAAATCGTTTTTTGCAAAAAATTTTCTATAGAAAATCGTTTTTTGCAAAAAATTTTCTAAAGAAAATCGTTTTTTGCAAAAAAATTTCTAAAGAAAATCGTTTTTTGCAAAAAATTTTAAATAGAAAATCGTTTTTTGCAAAAAACTTTCTATAGAAAATAGCTTTTTGCAAACAATTTTCTATAGAAAATAGTTTTTTCTAAAAAATTTTCTATAGAAAATCGTTTTTTTCCAAAAAATTTTCTATAGAAAATAGTTTTTTGCAAAAAATTTTCTATAGAAAATAGTTTTTTTGCAAAAAACTTTCTATAAAAAATCGTTTTTTGCAAAAAATTTTCTATAGAAAATCGTTTTTTGAACAATTTTCTATAGAAAATCGTTTTTTTGAACAATTTTCTATAAAAAATCGTTTTTTGCAAAAAACTTTCTATAGAAAATCGTTCTATGGAAAATCGTTTTTTGTAAAAAAATTTCTATAGAAAATCGTTTTTTGCAAAAAAATTTCTATAGAAAATCGTTTTTTGCAAAAAAATTTTCTATAGAAAATCGTTTTTTGCAAAAAATTTTCTATAGAAAATCGTTTTTTGCAAAAAATTTTCTATAGAAAACCGTTTTTTTGCAAAAAATTTTCTATAGAAAACCGCTTTTTTGCAAAAAATTTTCTATAGAAAATCGTTTTTTGCAAAAAATTTTCTATAAAAAATCGTTTTTTGCAAAAAATTTTCTATAGAAAATCGTTTTTTGCAAAAAATTTTCTATAGAATTTCTTTTTTTTTCAAAAAATTTTCTATAGAAAACCTTTTTTTTTTGCAAACAAATTTCTATAGAATTTTTTTTTTCAAAAAATTTTCTTTAGAAAATCGTTTTTTGCAAAAAAATTTCTATAGAAAATCTTTTGTTTTCAAAAAATTTTCAATAGAAAATCTTTTTTTTTTTCAAAAAACTTTCTATAGAAAATCTTTTTTTTTCCAAAAATGTTCTATATAAAATCTTTTTTTTTTCAAAAAATTTTCTATAGAAAATCTTTTTTTTTTTTTCAAAAAATTTTCTATAGAAAATCTTTTTTTTTTCAAAAAATTTTCTATAGAAAATCTTTTTTTTTTTTCAAAAAATTTTCTATAGAAAATCTTTTTTTTTTTCAAAAAATTTTCTATAGAAAATCTTTTTTTTTCAAAAAATTTTCTATAGAAAATCTTTTTTGTTTTTCAAAAAATTTTTTATAGAAAATCTTTTTTTTTTCAAAAAATTTTCTGTAGAAAATCTTTTTTTTTAACAAATTTTCTGTAGAAAATCGTTTTTTTTTTCTATTTATAGAAAATCATTTTTGCTAACAATTTTCTCTAGAAAAATCGTTTATTTTTTCAACATTTTTTTTTCTAGAAAATCGTTTTTTTTTTCAAATTTTTATAGAAAATCGTCTTTTGAACAATTTTTTTATAGAAAATAGTTTTTTGATGAATTTTCTGTAGAAAATTGTTCAAAAATTGATTTTCTGTAGAAAATTAATCAAGATTTTAATAAAATCTTTTTTTCCAAAACATTTTCTTTTTTACAAATAAAAAAAATTCCATAAAAAATCGCTTTTTGAACAATTTTCTGCAGAAAATTGTTTTTTGAATAATTTTCTTTAATAAAGAGGCTTTAGAACAATTTTCTACTAAAAAATCTTTTTGGACAATTTTCTATAGAAAATCGTTTTTTTAACAAATTTTCATAGAAAATCGTTTTTTTTTAACAAATTTTCATAGAAAATCGTATTTTGAACAATTTTTTATAGAAAATAGTTTTTTGATGAATTTTCTGTAGAAAATTGTTCAAAAACGATTTTCTTTAAAAAATTCTTTCAAAAACGATTTGCTGTAAAAATCGTTTTTTTTTTAATTTCTTTAGAAAATGGTTTTTTAAACAATTTTCTATAGAAAGTGGTTTTTAAAAAATTTTTAATAGAAAATAGTTTTAAAAAAATTTTCTATAAAAAATCGCATTTTTAACATTTTTTTTAGGAAATCATTTTTCCAAAAAATTTCTATAGAAAACTCATCAAAAAAACTATTTTCTATAACAAATTGTTCAAAAGAAGATTTTCTATGAAAATTTGTTTAAAAAAACGATTTTCTATAGAAAAACGATTTTCTTTGCTAAAGAAAATTGTTGAAAAACTATTTTCTATAGAAAATTGTTCAAAAACGATTTTTATAGAATTTTTTTGGAAAAAAGATATTTTCTGTAGAAAATTTTTTGAAAAAAAAAAATATTAAAACGTTTTATTGTAGTGTATTGCACTAAAATCCTAATTTATTACAATTATTTATTATTGTGTTAAATATTTTTTTGATAAAATCAAAAAAATTTCTATAGAAATTGTATTTTTGAAAAATTTTTTCTACAAAATCGTTTTTTTTTAATTTTGTATAGAAAATCGTTTTTTGAACAATTTTCTATAGAAAATCGTTTTTTGAACAATTTTCTATAGAAAATCGTTTTTTGAACAATTTTCTATAGAAAATCGTTTTTTTGATTAATTTTCTAAAGAAAATCGTTTTTTTTGAAGAATTTTCTATAGAAAATCGTTTTTTTTTTAAACAATTTTCTATAAAAAAATCGTTTTTTTGAACAATTTTGTATAGAAAATCGTTTTTTTTTAACACTTTTCTATAGAAAATCTTTTTTTGAACAATTTTCCATAGAAAATCGTTTTTTTTTTTTAACAAATTTTTATAAAAAATTGTTTTTGTAACCATTTTTTTTAGAAAATCGTTTTTAGAACAATTTTCGATAGAAAGTGGTTTTTGAACAATTTTTAATAGGAAATCGTTCTTAAAAAATTTTGTATCTTTTTTGAACAATTTTCTATAGAAAATCGTTTTATTTTAACAATTTTTATAAAAAATCGGTTTTAGAACAATTTTCTTTAGAAAATCGCTTTTAGAACAATTTTCTATAGAAAATAGTTTTTTTTCAGCAATTTTCTATAGAAAATCGTTTTTAGACAATTTTTTTGGAAAAAATAGTTTCGAAAATTTTTACAAAAAATAGTTTTTTGAACATTTTTTTTATAGAAAATAGTTTTTTTTTAATTTTTCTATGGAAAATCGTTTTTTTGAACAATTTTCAAAAAACGATTTTTTTGATTTTGCACAAAAAAAATATTTTTTCAAAATTTTTTTAAAAATTGGTTTAACTTGAATATAATTTTAGCTGTTGACCAGTGTAGTCTACACTCGTTGTTCGTATAAATCGATTTATTGTTAAATTGTATACCAAACGGAACATGTTTGACAGCAACATGTTACACTATAACAGTGTTGCCAAAAAAGAATGTTGCTTAGAAATCACACGATAGTACAGGTATCAGAACATCCAATATTTCATTGCTCATTTAAATTTAATTTTAAATTTTGGATTTCTTAACCATAACCTTACTCACGATTTTCTATTTTTTTTTTGTGCTAAAACATATCCATTCTCAAATAGGGAAATTGTACTAAATACAAAGTAAAACACAAACAAATAATGAATAAAAAATGATGCAATAATATCCAACCGAACATGCATTCAGTAGATACGAGTACAATTATGCTTTTTTTGTTTCAGACAATTTTACAACTTTTGGCACGCGTTTGGTCCACTTGTAGGTGGTTGTTTATTGTTCAATGAACAAAAAGTGAAAAATTCAAATAAAGAGGGGTATTTACGAGTAAATATTTCCACTGTTCAGTGAATATTTTCGATTTTAAGTTCAAAATTGTTTTCTATAGATGAATGCATTTTTGTTTTTTTATAGTCAGTCACTCTACTATACTCTTGAGCTAAATAGTCGGCTGCAGTTGATAGCGATTGCCTTAACAAGCCAAAGTCACGTTTTGTAAAATTGATAATCAAAAAAACTCACAGCAATCGACCAAATGAATGAAGAAAAAGGATGGAAAAACATTTTGCAAACGTTTGTAGCCAACATGCTTTTAGAACGTGTCGTATGTTGTATGATTTTACCCCTTTTATCAAAAAGGTATGAGGTGATATAAAATGAAAATATGTAATTTCAAGCACCTTTTCATGTTTTATATGAAAAAATGAATTTTAAACAAACCAAGACATAAAAAAGAGAAGAAATAAAAATTAACTATTGATTCCCGTATCGAAGGCAGGAAAAGCAAAATATCATTTTTAAAATTAAATGAAATTTATACCTACAGAACAGAGCTTCGAAAGGCTTAATTAAATATTAGCTTAATTCCTAGGAATTCAAAAATGATTTAACAATACCTTAAGTTTAATTCCCATAAAACAATTAAAAAAAATGTGTTGATTTTAAATTCTTAGTGAATTGATTCACATGGGAATTTAAAATCAACTTGAATGAATAAAATGTTTCTTAATTCCTCTACTCCAATTTGAATTAACATTTTTTATTCTTAATTAAAACCAGTCCAAATTGAATTAAAATATTTTTTGGTAATTCATTTTGTGCAAATCATTAGGGTGGATATAAACTAAAGATACTTGATTTTAAATCGAAAACTTAAATTCTGACTTTTTCGAGGGAAAAGTTTTTTAAACTATACCACTCATTGAATAAAAGTATATCAAACCAAAAAACGAAAATTAAAGTTTTAATTTATAGGGTATTATTGGATCAAGTGCGATATACATACATTGTTTGTAAAAACCCTAGATATAAAATAGAACAAAATTTATCATGACCTATTAAAATATTCTTAGGTTTTATCTAAAAGCATACACATTTAATAAAAGTATGCATGTATTCTTTAATGTTCGTTCAAAAAAACGGAACTACCCTAATGTGGCTATTTCACCGCAAACTTGTGTATATTTTGCATTTATTTGTTAAACTATAACTTTTAAAAGATGTTTAGATATGCAGGAATATAGTAATATTAATGGTCTTTCGTTTGTAATGACCTAATCTTTACCAGAATTTCAATCAGTGAAGGAATCTGCTTAATTAAAAATTTTTTCTAAAAAAATTTATAAAAATAATTTGTTTTTTGTGACATTAGTTTTTGTAAATACATATATGTATATACATGTAAAATGTGCTAATATGTAAGAGTATATTATCTCTGGTTTTGTTGTATTGCTGCGAAATAATTGATTTTATATGTTTTCGAATCTGGATGAGATTATAGATTATGTGTACAAAAAATCTTTAGTTTTATGTGTATCTATATTTTATTTTAAATAGTTTTTCTGATCTTATGACCAATAACAAAGAATTTTTTTATTTTTTTAAATTTCGCCTAAGTCAACTTAATAAACTTTTGAATTTTTCCACAAAAATGTTATTTGTATATGCCCTACAGGTCTAAAAAACATTAGTCCCTTAGCAGGAGGATATATTACATAGCTGAGATACATATACAATTATGATGGAATTAGAATAAAATTACAAAATTCAGTACAATTAGAAAATGTAAATATACATATGTATATATGTCGATAATGAATAAATCACATTTTAATCATATGACTTTATACATGTTTTTAGACAAACCAAGTCCACGGTTTTGTTAAAATCGAGATGGAAATCATCTCAGCTTAAAAACCCTTTTTTAACCCAATAACTTAAGAAAGTGTCATTTCTTTATCCTCTAAAATGGGGACTTTTTTTCATGGGTATTAAATGATATTTAATCCCTAATGCAATCCTGAAACTTATTTTATGGTTAAGGACTTGTTTCGTTGAGATTTATTTTATTCCGCTCTTTTATAGGTATTATATATTTTTGAACTGTAGGGTTCGTTTGAATACATTTATTTTTGTATGCCTTTACAAAATGATTTGTTTATAAAATTTTTAATTATTTTTGTATAAGATTAAGAATTGAAATAATTTAAATTAAATCTAACTGATTTTAAATTCCCTAAGAATTAATTCTTAAAAGTTAAGGCTTATGACTTGATTCAGGTGAATGTATTATGGGAATGATATAAACACTAAAATAAATTTGATTTTAAAATATGGAATTAGGAATTGAGCCTTTCGAACCTCTGCTACAGAAGAAAGCAAAAGTGCTGCACTTTGACTTTGAATTAGGGGGATTTTTCCACAAGTGAATTTACAATAAACAAAAGAGATGAGAAAATACAATATATTATATGAAAAAATCAATAAAATGCAATCTAAGCCATTATTTGTTTCTATGAACTTCGTTCGAATTAAAATTGTTTAAAAAATTCTTCAAAAAACAGTTTTCTACAGAAAATTATTTCAAATACAATTTTCTATAGATAATTGTTCAAAAACCTATATTTTTATAGAAAATTAAAAAAAAAACGATTTTATTTAGAAAATTTACCAAAAAATGATTTTCTATAGAAAATTTTACACAACAATTTTCTATTGAAAATTTTTCAAAAAGCGATTTTTTTTAGAAATTTTTCAAAATACGATTTTCTATGTTTCTATTTAAAAAAAAAACGATTTTCTATAGAAAGTTCTTAAAAAAAAAGGATTTTCTATAGAAAATTGTTCTAAAAACAATTTTCTGTAGAATTTTTCAAAAACCGATTTTCTGTAGAAAATTTTTAAAAAACGATTTTCTATATAAAATTGTTCAAAAAACGATTTTCTATAAAAACTTAAAAAAAAACTATTTTATAGAAAAAAAAAACAATTTTCTATAGAAAATTTTTCAAAAAATAATTTTCTATAGAAATTAGAAAAAACGATTTTCTATAGAAAATTGCTTAAAAAACTATTTCCCGTTGAAAATTATTCAAAAAACGAGTTTCTATAAAAAATTTATCAAAAAACTATTTTCTATAGAAAATTTTTCAAAATTCGACTTTCTATAAAAAAACGATTTTCTATAGAAAATTGCTCAGAAAACGATTTTCTATAGAAATTTTGTTAAAAAACGATTTTCTATAGAAAATTGTTCAAAAACGATTTTTTATAGAAATTTGTTCAAAAAACGATTTTCTATATAGAAAATTATTGTTAAACCGATTTTCTATAGAAAATTGGAAAAAAACAGGATTTTCTATAGAAAACTTTTCAAAAAAAGGTTTTCTATAGGAAATTCTTCAAAAAACTATTTTTTATAGAAAATTTTTTGAAAAAAACGATTTTCTACAGAAAATTATTCGAAAAAAACGATTTTCTATAGAAAATTGTTCGAAAAAAACGATTTTCTACAGAAAATTGTTTGAAAAATCGATTTTCTATAGAAAATTGTTCAAAAAACTATTTTCTATTAAAAATTTTTGAAAAAAAATTTCTATAGAAAATTGTTTGAAAAAACGATTTTCTATAGAAAATTTTTTGAAAAACAATTTTTTATAGAAATTTGTTTGTTAAAACGATTTTCTATCGAATTTTTTTTAAATACGATTTTCTTTAGAAAAATGTTAAAAAAAAACCATTTTCTATAGAAAATTGTTTGAAAAAAACGATTTTCTATAGAAAATTGTTTGAAAAAACGATTTTCTATAGAAAATTGTTTGAAAAAGCGATTTTCTATAGAAAATTGTTTGAAAAAAACGATTTTCTATAGAAAATTGTTTGAAAAAAACGATTTTCTATAGAAAATTGTTTGAAAAAACGATTTTCTATAGAAAATTGTTTGAAAAAACGATTTTCTAGAGAAAATGGTTTGAAAAAACAATTTTCTATAGAAAATTTTTTGAAAAAAACGATTTTCTATAGAAAATTGTTTGAAAAAAAAAACGATTTTCTATAAAAAATTGTTTGAAAAAACGATTTTCTTTAGAAAATTGTTTGCAAAAAAAAAAAAACGATTTTCTATAGAAAAATGTTTAAAAAAACAATTTACTATAGAAAATTTTTTGAAAGAAAAAGATTTTCTATAGAAAATTGTTTGAAAAAAAAAACGATTGTTTGAAAAGATTTTCTATAGAAAATTGTTTGAAAGGATTTTTTATAGAAAATTGTTTGAAAAGATTTTCTATAGAAAATTGTTTGAAAAGATTTTCTATAGAAAATTGTTTGAAAAGATTTTCTATAGAAAATTGTTTGAAAAGATTTTCTATAGAAAATTGTTTGAAAAGATTTTCTATAGAAAATTGTTTGAAAAAACGATTTTCTATAGAAAATTGTTTGAAAAGACGATTTTCTATAGAAAATTGTTTGAAAAAACGATTTTCCATAGAAAATTGTTTGAAAAAAACGATTTTCCATAGAAAATTGTTTGAAAAAACGACTTGTCACTTAGTCGCTTGGTCAAAAATAATACTTTTAATAAATTTGTTTATTTCTCCATTATTATTTCTTGTTACACATAATTCTTGTAGTTTTCAATATCAAACAAAGACAACAAGTTTTTAATAAAACATTTTATAAATAAGTTCAAAACAATCTCTATTTTATCTATTTATGGCTGACTCAGGCTATAAAATCCTATAAAAGAAAAGAAAATTTAAGCGGATCTCAATTAAAATTTATAGGAGCGACATTGGCGGTTGATAATGACAGTAATAAGAAAAGAAATTTTTAGATTTTCTTTAAATACTAAAGAGAAAAGAAGAGTAAAAGTAAGTCACTTTCTATAGACCGGTTTTAAGTAAGATAATGGCAGCAATAAATTCCAGGCAAAAATATTGATTTGATGATTAATATCTTAATATCTGATGATTAATATCTTTATAAATATCTTAAAGTTTTAATGCTTAATAGAAAATAGTCAATGGTTTTTATATTTAGGCTTATATTTGTCTTTAAAGATATTAACCCTCTGCGACTGACGTGATAAAATTCGCACAATTCTAATGACGTTACAGATCATTTCCATTCTTATATATTTTCTAAGAACCGTTTTGGTGTTATTTGTTATTTGTTATTTATGTTCAAAAAATGTTACTTTGTTGGTGTCAGCTACACGTTAGCCGCAAAGGGTTAAACATGATATAACAATTAAAAGTTACTATTGAATTACATTTATTTTTGTAATTTTTTAACAAAATTTTTTTTTAAATCTAAAATTTCTAAATCAAATTATTAAGAGTTCAGTGTTCAGCAAAACACATAATATTTTACCTAAAACGATTTTACAAAACATAATCGTCGTTATACCTTTTATAGATATACGTACCAAATTCAACCTGTCATTGTAGTAAATTTTTCCTAAGTTGTTTTTGCCAAAGATTTCTTTTTGTAGCTTTTGCTTAGACTTGACTGAAATTGATTTGATTTTTGGCAACATCTAAAACGTAAACTTTTGATTGTGATTATGGCCGCATTTGAAGTAATAATAATTTGAAAATAAAGTTCAATGCTGTGATATAAAAACTCAAGTACAATAACAATTTAATTGAAAAAAAAAAATCACAAAAATATATTTAATTTTTGGCCATGGAATGTTTGAATGTACAAATTTTGCAAGACAATTGTCTGTACATGTAATGGCCAGTGAAAATTGTAATAACTCGAAAACTGTTTAACCGATTTTAAAGACTTATAGCTTATTGGAAAAATCATTGCGTTTGCACTAAGAACCAGAATACACTTTTTTGCAAAAGGGGGAATAAATAGCTTTAATTGTGCAAAAACTGAAAATGTTTGTATGATGGCAAAATTTAACAAATATTTGTCTTTATACCTTAGTGGTGAAGGGTATTGTATGGTCAGCTTGACCGACTATAGCGCTTTCTTACTTGTTTTTATTTATATTTATGTTATTTTGTAATATGAGACCAATTTATATTGCCGTCATAAAAAAGAAATTTTCTCATATTTTCCTACAAAAAAAAACAATAATCTTAACAATTTCCCATAACAAATGATTATTTAACTTTTAGAAATCATGAACAACAAGAAGATAAACAATAAAATTCAAGAAAAAAATTACATAAAAAATCATAACTCAAATTTTAATTAATATTACGACAACTTTCTGTGGTAAAAATATATTCGACCAACATTTCCAAGTAGAGAAAGATGATTTAATTTAATCTCTGGTTAAATTATTTGGTTAAACACAAATAAAATGTTTGTCTAATAAATTAAAACAAAGAAACATTAAATTGAGAATAAAATTAATGCTAATATCATTAATTTAATTCGTACATAAAAAAATTAGGTCAAATTTGCCTCCAATTTGTGTTACTCTCGGTTAATGTTTTTATCTGATTTTTTTTTCTTTTTTTTGCGTCATTAATTTCTTTTTTAACCAGATACCACCCTTTTTGACTTAACTTGTTCTTTTTATGGTTATTTGTAATTAAAACCTGTTTTTTTAATTCTTATATGTTTTATCAAGAACTTGTTGTTTCTCGGTTTAATAAAAAATATAAAATTTTTTTCTGCACTGAAATTTGTTAAAAAGATTTCTTGATTTTGTCATTTTGAAATACAAACAGAAACAACAAAAAATTTTTGTTTGAATATTTTAACTCTTGTGTAAAAAGTTTATTGGCCTCCAGTTAAAATAAGGCACGGTCTGCTAAAATGTTTTGAAGTTAAGTAAAAAACATAAACAAATTTTAAATAAATAAAAGAATTTACAAATATTGTTTAAAAACTTTTGTCACCCACATTTTAAAACAAGTTATTTTTTATCTTAAATTTAAAAAAAAAAAACTTCAAAATTTTAGGTTTGAAAAAAATTAAAAAAAAATATAAAGAGTGTTCCAAATGAAATTTGTAGTTGCCTTAAGTTAAATAAAACTCATTTAAAATTAAAACTTTGATTTTTTATTCGATATCTATAAAATTTTTGACTTTTTTCGGAAGTCCTTCCATTAAAGATTTTACAGTTGCTTCTGTTACCTTTTTGGAGGTGGTGATCCATTTACGCTTAAAATCGGACATGTTCTGGGACACCCTTCCTGTGTTCTTCAATTTATTTTTTACAAGAGGCCAATACCTTTCCACAGGCCAAAGTTATGGACATTTAAGTGGATTTGCCTCTTGTGGTACAAAAATGACATTTTTGATTAGATACCATTCAAGTGAGTTTTTTCCATAGTGAGATGATACAAAATCGGCCCAAAGATATGTTGGCACTCAGTGCTGTCTCAAAAAACGTAAAAGGCATTTTTGTAGGCACTCCGTTATATAAATTTCTGTGTTTATCGTACCTGATGTAACAAATGCTTGGCTTCTTTTTTTTTTGTTTGTTTGTTTGTTTTTTGTCCGGAACTCTTCCAGAACATTGCCATTCATCAGCAATATAAAAATCTTGGCCAGAAAGTTCAGAAAAGTCATATGTTTCGTCATCCATCACACAGGGTATTATAAGTTTGCAATGATGTTTGTAACACATAGAATTATTTGTCTAGACCCACCTTGAAGTATACCAATAGACTTAGAATCACTTTTTGAGTCGATTTAGTGATGTCAGTCCGTCCGTCTGGCTGCACCCCCATGTAAAGCTTGTAATCAAATAAAGACAATTCGATGAAATTTGGCTCAGATAATTTCTTTGATAGTGGGACCATGGCTTTCGAAATTCGTCAAAATCGGTCAAAATCAAATATGGTACCCCCCATAGGTACCACTTTCCGGAATAGATATTTTGGCCACAAATATCAATATTTTTTCATGAAGTTTAAAACAAATAATGCTTATGTAAACCAAATCACTGTAACAAATTTCATTGAAATCGTTCCACATTTGACCATAGCTCTCATACAAACTCTTCTATCAAAACGCACCAAATGAGACAAAAATCACTAAAACTCTTGAATCTAAGATAATTTACGATTATTTTTTGCATACATAATTTTTGTAATCAAGATAATCGGTCCACATTTGACCCTAGCTCTCTTTTAAGTTCAAATGACGGAAACAGCGTAAATATATAAGTTTTGAAAAAATGTTTGTATGATGACAAAATTTATCAAATATTTGTCGTTTATACACGAAAAAGAACATCTTTGACCTTAGTATCGTTTGGCCGGGCTTGACCGACTATAGTACTTTCTTACTTGTTTTGATAGTGGGAGCATGGCTATTAAAATGCTTCAAATCGCTCCAGTATTTATGGTACCTCCCATAGGTTCCACTTCCCGGAATTGATATTTTGGTCACCAAAATCACTATCGAATTTCGTTGAAATCGGTCCACATTTGACCATAGCACCCATACAAACTCTTCTATCAAAACGCACCAAATGAGGCAAAAATCACTAAAACGCTTGTATATCTGAAGATAATTAGAACTTTAAGTTTATTTTTTTGCATACATAATTTTCATAGCAACTGAAATCAATTTGCCAAATTTCGAGATAATCGGTTCACATTTGACCCTAGCTCTCATATAAGTTCAAATGACGGAAACAGCTTAAATATATAAGTTTTGAGAAAATGTTTATATGATGGCAAAATTTAGCAAATATTTGTCTTTATACACGAAAAAGAACACCTTTGACCATAATAGTGAAGGGTATCGTATTATATATAATTCCCCTACTCTCACAGACAATGAGCTGCATCCGATTCTATTTTTAGCCTCATTGAAAGGGACCTACGTTTTAGCGCCGGCTCCGAACAGCAAATGCATTAGTTATGCTAAGTTATGAAGTGAACCGCCGCTTTTTTGAAAAGTCATTTTTTTCCAATGCACCTGCTATACCACGGCGGTTTACAAGGACTTTATTACTAGTTTTTTATAAAATCTGTCTTCAATTTGTTTTTTTTCTTTACCAAAGTTCTTTAACGAATTTCGGCCCAGCTTACGCTCTGTGGAAGAGTTTGTAAACTTCTTTTGCCATACCCATATTCCTTAAACCTTTTCTACTTCCTGATCCAGGTTTTCTTTCAATGATCAGGCCTTCTTTATAACGTTTAATGGCATTTGAAACAGTTGGAGGGTCAAAGCATAGTTGGCTTAAAACATCATTAATATACATAATTTTTCAACATTTTTAAAATGTTTTTACTTAATTTTTCTTTTTTCTTCTCTCTTTTTAGGTAAGTGAATCTTTAAAACTTAAAATCGAGTAAATATAAGTAAGTATGAGCTTTCTTAAGAATTTAGATTTAACATTTTTTGAAATATTTAGTGTAGTTTCTCCTCTTTATTTGAATCATGTAAAGCTACACAAACACAGAACATCTAAAAATTTAATGATTGTATTAAATTATAATAAAAGTGATAATGTCTTAATTGTGTGATTTTAAATAAATCACATTAAAAATGAGTTAAAAAACAATTATGAAATTAAAAATGCATCTTTATATAAATGTCATTAGACATTTATTTAATCGTATAATTAAAAGAAAATAAAATTAATTTATTCACCTGAAAATGAAAGAATTAAAATTACATTAAACGAGTTTGTTGCTTAAGTCTTTTGTTTTTGTTCAGCTCATCAAAGATTCTAGCTCTTACTATCGCTTTCTCGTTTTTTTTTAATTAAGAAATTTCTTCATAATTACTTCATTGAATTGAAAAAATGTTCTTTTTATGTACGATTTTTTATTTTAATAGTTTTCTAACGGTCTAATGCTTCAAATTTACTTCTCTGGTATTAGTTTAAGTTTGATGCTTTTTACTTAAAGTGCATTTGAATTGGCTAGTTTTTGTTGATAACACTAGTTTACAAAATTTAAGTTTTTGCATTACATTTGGACAAGTCGTTTTTAACATATGGCAAATGAACTAAACTTTAAAAATCTATTATTTAATAAAAGTTAAAAAAAAATCTTTAAGAAAATTAAAAATTTTAGATGTTTTTGTACGAAAATAAAAGTTTAACATGCATATAATTCAGGCTGTTGGCCAGTGTTATTTAATATTCTTTAAGATATTCTGGTGTTTTATAAGTTAACGCCAGTCTATTTACAGCACGAGTAATTAGTGAAGATAAAACGCTAGACAAATAAACAACAACAGCAAATTGGATATTAAAATTTTTAATTTAAAAAGTTACCCCTTAATTCATAAACAAATTATTAAAGTCTTATAGTAGAAATTTTGTACAGCAAATTTGAATAATAAGCTTGCAATGTCTTTATTTTTCGTTTATGAATTAGGGGGTTAGAGTTAAGTCAATGGAAGATATCGGTAAATATCTTCCGAGAATAATTCTAACGACCAAACAACTATTCACGTATATTTAAAAAAAAAAAAAACTTCTATAGATAAAGAGTGCTCTAAATAAAATTTGTAGTTGGATTTTCTTAAATAAAAATCAAACCTTTTAATATAAAAACTCTACAAAATACGCAAATATAATGACATATTATACAAAACCATTTAGCATTAAAATGTTTACTTAGTACTCGGGTTTTGCAAAATTATTGACTTTTTTCGGAACCCCTCCCATTAAAGATTTTACAGTTGCTTCTGATACCTTTTTGGAGCATGTGTTCCACCTGCACTTGAAATCGGACATGTTCTTGGAAATCTTTCCTGTGTTCTTCAATTCCTTTTTTACCAGAGCCCAATACCTTTCCACAGGCCGAAGTTCTGGACAGTTAGGTGGATTTGCCTCTCGTGGTACAAAAATTACATTATTCTTTGAGTACCACTCAAGTGCCTTTTTTTCATAATGGCATGATGCCAAATCGGGCCAAAAAAATGTAGTCACTTTGTGCTCTCTTAAAAAGGGTAACAACCGTTTTTGTAGGCACTCCTTTATATAAATTTCTGTGTTTATTGTGCCAGATGCCACAAATACTTTACTTCTTTTGCCACAACTGCAAATAGCTTGCCACACGAGAAACTTCTTAGGGAATTTTGTTTGTTTTTTTTTTGTGCGAAACTCTTGCCGAACATTGCCCCCGTTTATCAGCAACATATAAATCTTGACCAGGAAGTTGAGAAAAGTCTGCCAGTACGTATGTTTCATCATCCATCACACAACAGGTGTATTTTTTTATAAAATCAGACTTCAATTTTTCGCTCGTTTTTTTGCTTCTAAGTTCTTTATAGCATTGCGATCTGGAACCTTTTGGACTTTGTATGTCTTCAGTCCAGCATAAGCTTTGACTCTATGTGCAAAATTCGTAGAACATTTCACCGTACGAGCTGCTTTTCTTAAAGAAGTGTTAGGCGCTCTTCGAAAGAGTCGCTCGACTTCTTTTGCCTTACCAATATCTGTAGGACCTTTTTTCCTCCCTGATCCAGGTTTTCTTTCAATGCTCAGGTTTTCCTTATACCGTCTGATGGCATTAGAAACCGTTCGAGGGTCAACTTTCAAATTTTTAGCTATTTTTTTAAAAGTCCATGACGGATTTTTTTGAAAAGTTTTAATTATATTTTCACGAACTTTTTTTTGCAGTCCATTTTGATTGAAATAACTATTGAAAATTAATAATTTCTAAAATAATAGTATCTGACATATCTATAGAAACTAACTTGATCAAAAAATAAATTATTTCTTGCACTATGGATAAATTTTGTCTAAAATAGTAAATGCATATTTTTTTTAGAACACTTTTTATCACTGCTAGGGAAAAATTCATTTTTTGTCTTTCCTTTTGATGCGCTAAACTCAGATCCGTTGTCGGTTTTTTTCCATCAGATCTGAATTTTTTGTTATGGGCGTGGCAAATTTATCCCCTTAAATTAGTCAGGTACGGAGACCTATTTCGTCCTAACTCGAGAACGACTCATCCGATTTTCAAAATTAAAACACTTGAAGATGCATAACAAAATTGCATTTATTTTAATTTGAAATAATTTTTCTGTATCTCTTATCGTTTTGGAGTTATTTAGAAATTATTGGAGAAAAAAATTTTTTCCTGCGAAATTCGTAATTTTTTTCAGGTTAAAAATGTAATTAAAAAATATAAAGTAAAATTTTAACATTTTAAACATTTTTCTAAGAGCTACATATCTTTAGAATAAAATAAGCTATAAACCATAAATATCGGTTTATTACCAATTTACCGCACTCATTGATGATATAAGGTGCTTTAGTACTTACGGCGCCAACTCTGACGACAGCCTAATTGATGTTTTGTTTGATGTATGTCACATATTTCATTAATACTGGGTACCTGCGGTAAATTGGTAATAAAATTCACATTTTTAAACCGATTTTTATGGTTTATAGCTTATTTTATTCTTAAGATATGTAGCTCTTAGAAAAATGTTTAAAATATTAAAATTTTACTTTAACTTTTTTTAATTACATTTTTAACCTGAAAAAATTACGAATTTCGCACGAAAAAAAATTTTTTTCTCCATTAATTTCTAAATAACTCCAAAGCGATAAGAGACACAGAAAAATTATATTAGACTAAAATAAATGTAATTTTGTTATGCATCTTCAAGTGTTATAATTTATAATAATAGGTCTTCGTACCTGGCTAATTTAAGGGGAAAAAATTGCCACGCCCATAAAAAATCCAGATCTGATGGAAAAAAACCGACAACGGATCTGAGTTTAGCGCATCAAAATCCATGTAGTCCACATAGTTTTATTCAAAGGAGGATTTGGCTGCAGAGCAGTGTATTTTAAAATAATATATGAAACATTTTCCAAAAGTGGATATTTAAATTTTTGAAATTAAAGAGTTTTCCAAATGAAATTTGTAGTTCCATTAAGTTAAATAAATCTCTGATCATACAATGTAATAACTGTTCAAAATACGCAAATTTATTGGGATATTGCACAAATTCACTTAACATTAAAACATTGATTTATTATTCGGCATTTATTAAATTATAGACTTTTTCGGAAGTAAAGTAAAGATTTTACAGTTGCTTCTTTCAACTTCTTCTAGGAGGCGGTCCATCTACGCATAAAATCGTGCATGTTCTGGGACACTTTTCCTGTGTTCTTCAATTCCTTTTTTATAAGGGCCTAATACCTTTAAACAGACCGAAGTTCTCTACAGTTACGTGGATTTGCCTCTAGTGGTAGAAAAATTACATTACTGTTTGAATACCACTCAAGTGCCTTTTTTCCATAGTGGCATGATTTTTTTTTTTTTTTTTTTTTTTTAGGACCAGCACTCAGGGGATGACCCCTACTTATGCAATGCATTGTGTTGGAACTAGGAAAATAGGTTATGGGAGGGTGGATAGATGGAGTAGTGTTTATGGACATTTGATTTGAACTTTCCTATATTGCAACTGGCAGGAAAAATTTCTGCGGGAAGTAAATTCCACATACGAACTGTACGGCTAAAGAATGAATTTTCTCTGTAGTGTGTTGTTCTGTCTACTGGCCAATCGACTACGAAGGGATGAGCTCTAACAGATAGACGTGTATTGCGTAAAAAAATTCTAGTTTCGGGAACGAGTTCCCTGATTTCATTAGAGCACATTCCAAAGTAGTAACGATAGAACAGTGTGACACAACCCACATTGCGACGGTGCTCCAGTGAATCAATAGAGTTGGATACCCTACTGTCACCAATAAGCACCTTCGCCCTCTCCTGTACTCGGTCAAGAAGCTCCAAAATAGACTTTGAAGCACCGGCCCATACATGAGAGTTGTATTCCATTTTCGGTCGGATATAGGTGGTATAAATAGTAAGGAGATCAGATGAAGTGAAGTATGTCTTGCACCGTTTTAGAAAACCGAGACACTTGAATGCTTCTTTCGACACTTGAAAAATGTGTTCAGTCCACCGGACATCACATTGAATTCTCATGCCCAGAACATCAAGAGTATCTGATTCCTCGATATTTTCACCACCCATTAATACAGATGAAGTAACATGATCCGCCGTGCGTTTATGCGTGAGCATACAACATTGAGTTTTCCGCGCATTAAAATCGACTCTATTCGCACGACCCCATTCTGAGATTGCTTCTAAATCGCGGTTTAATGATTCATTCATGTTTTGCCTCATAGTACCAATCTCTAAAGGGTTTGGTCTATGATTGAATGAATACGAATGGCAAATGTTACTATCATCTGCAAAAGAGTAGATAGGATTGGAAGTTTGACGTAGAAGGTCGTTTATAAAGATAAGAAATAGAGTAGGAGAAAGAACGGAGCCTTGCGGTACCCCTGAATTTAGCTTGAACTCGTTTGATGAGATCCCATCTACAACAACTCTTATAGTGCGATCTCTGAGGAAGCTCGATATAAATCGAGAGAAGATATTACCGACACCAAAAGCAATAAGTTTTGATAGAAGTGCTCCGTGCCACACTCTATCAAACGCCTTGGAAATATCCAGAGCCACAACTTTACTTTCGCCAAAACGGTGTATTGAATGACACCATTTTTCCGAAAGGAAGGCTAGCAGGTCTCCCGTAGAGCGTCCCCTACGAAATCCATACTGGCGGTCGCTTAGTAGGTTGTTAGATTCCAGATATTTCACAAGATGGTGGTTTACCATACTCTCCAAAACTTTGGAGAGTGCAGAACAAATTGCTATTGGGCGGTAATTTTCAGGGTTGGTAGCCTCACCCTTTTTAGGGATTGGCGTTACATTAGCAACCTTCCAACACCGAGGAAATGTACCAGCTTGGTACAAGGTGCTGAAAAGGTTGGCTAATGGACGCGAAAGCGTCGAACAGCACTGCTTCAAGACCAGTGCTGGAATGCCATCCGGCCCTGAAGACTTGTTTATGTTGAGATCTGCTAAAACCCTTTTTACAGCACGGGCGCGAAAGAATATCTTTGGCATAGTTACAGATACTCTTTCGAGCTCGGGCGGAGGTTGAGTGCTTTCCGGCAAGCGGGAATTGCTTGCAAATAATTCAGCTAAAAGGTTAGCTTTGTCAACCGGGTCAGTGAATGTTTGACCATTCTTTAAAAGAGAAGAAATTGAAGAACTAGCATTATTCTTAACTCTTTTAACGAATGACCAGAAACTCTTGCTGCCCCGAGGAGCAGCAAGAATTTTAGTACGAAGACGCTGCTCGTACAGAGCTTTTTCACGTCTTAATACTTTGGCACATGTACGCCTTGCACGTTTGCGTTGCAAATCAGTAACTGGATTTTGGTTATTGCGCCAGTTTCTGAAAGCTTCCTCTCGGGATCTGACTGCTTGTTTGCACGTCTGATTAAACCAAGTTTTTACCTTTGGTTTAATCGAAATGTTTTTCACTGGGATAAACATTTTCATTCCCAGCTTAATAACATTAGAAACCATTTCCGCCGAGGCATTGACATTACTGTCGAGGAAACACAGTTTCCAGTTAAAATGCCTATAGAATTCGTTGAGCTCTGCCCAACGACCTTTTTCGTATAGAAAAATTGAACGTTTCGTAGCTGTTTGCGAAATGCTGCGAAGTGAGGAGAGCGAAAAAGAGGCGGAAATGGTACAATGATCGGAATTTCCGAGAGGTGCAAGAACCTTTACTTCATACTTATCAGGGTGTGAAGTAAGGAAAAGGTCAAGGATGTTTTGTTGGTGCCCATCAACACATGGAATATGTGTTGGCTCATTCACCAGTTGCGCAAGGTGATTGTGCGCTGCAAATAACTCAACATATTGGCCTTCAGGAGTTGTGTGGCTCGAATGGCGAAGCCAGGACGAGTTGTGAACATTGAAATCACCAGCAATAACGATTTCACTGCTCGGACAACTCTCGAGGATCTTCGAAATTGAATCGGAAAGGGCATCGAAGCCAGATAAAGTTGTGCCCCTTTCCGCGTTTGGACTTCTATAAAGAAACCCGAAGTACAAAAGATGCGCCCTGATTCTGAATTTAACCCAGAGACAGCTAAATTCGTTATCATGCGTGCCTAATGATTGCTGGCACTGGTACGCAACTTCATCGCGAATGTACATTGCAATGCCCCTATGAAGGTTAAAAAGGGATAGGAATTGATACCCAGGTATGTGAAAATCCTGTGGATCAGCATTTTCAGATACCTGGGTTTCAGATAAGGCGAAAACATCCGGCCGATGGAGACAAATGTGTGCATAAACAGAGAAGAAATTCGCTCTTAGCCCACGTATGTTGCAGAAGTTTATGCTAAAACGATCTGCCATTGCAATATATTGAAAAAAACTAATCAATTGTCTATTTATAGTAAAAGTCTCAAAGATGTTAATTGTTGTCTGCGATACTAATTAATGGTCAGTGTTATGCCTTCACCATTAAATAGTTTGACAACAATTAAATCAGTGATACTTTTACTATAAAAAGGAAAAGGAAAGAAAACACAATGACAATTGTTAAAAGGGCCATAAAAGCCCTGATCTGGTCATTGTTATGGCTAGGTGCCAACACTGATATATTTTTGTTGAAGTTAGGTTGTTGATGTAATGATATTAATGTTTGTAATGATGAGTGATGTTCTGTAGATTTGTTTGTTGTTGTAATAGAGTTATTGTGTTTGTTTTATTAAAAATAAAATAAGAGAAAAACTGGTTTGGAGAGTTTGTTTATTGTTGGATGTTATTAATTTTGTGTTATTTCCACTGTTTGAGTTTATTGTTTGGTTTTTAATTATTTCAATTTTTTGTTATTTTGGTTTTAATGTTAATATGTTTTTTTTTTTTTATTTATTTATTTTATTGCACGCGTTTAATTTATTAATTATATATTAATTTTGTTTTAAACACTGGACGCGGACAAAATACACATGGACGGACAAGCAACATGTAAAAACGCGTGTAGACAGGACGGACGTCAAAACACTACTCTGTTTTTAAAAAAAAAAAAAACTTCTATAGATAAAGAGTGCTCTAAATAAAATTTGTAGTTGGATTTTCTTAAATAAAAATCAAACCTTTTAATATAAAAACTCTACAAAATACGCAAATATAATGACATATTATACAAAACCATTTAGCATTAAAATGTTTACTTAGTACTCGGGTTTTGCAAAATTATTGACTTTTTTCGGAACCCCTCCCATTAAAGATTTTACAGTTGCTTCTGATACCTTTTTGGAGCATGTGTTCCACCTGCACTTGAAATCGGACATGTTCTTGGAAATCTTTCCTGTGTTCTTCAATTCCTTTTTTACCAGAGCCCAATACCTTTCCACAGGCCGAAGTTCTGGACAGTTAGGTGGATTTGCCTCTCGTGGTACAAAAATTACATTATTCTTTGAGTACCACTCAAGTGCCTTTTTTTCATAATGGCATGATGCCAAATCGGGCCAAAAAAATGTAGTCACTTTGTGCTCTCTTAAAAAGGGTAACAACCGTTTTTGTAGGCACTCCTTTATATAAATTTCTGTGTTTATTGTGCCAGATGCCACAAATACTTTACTTCTTTTGCCACAACTGCAAATAGCTTGCCACACGAGAAACTTCTTAGGGAATTTTGTTTGTTTTTTTTTTGTGCGAAACTCTTGCCGAACATTGCCCCCGTTTATCAGCAACATATAAATCTTGACCAGGAAGTTGAGAAAAGTCTGCCAGTACGTATGTTTCATCATCCATCACACAACAGGTGTATTTTTTTATAAAATCAGACTTCAATTTTTCGCTCGTTTTTTTGCTTCTAAGTTCTTTATAGCATTGCGATCTGGAACCTTTTGGACTTTGTATGTCTTCAGTCCAGCATAAGCTTTGACTCTATGTGCAAAATTCGTAGAACATTTCACCGTACGAGCTGCTTTTCTTAAAGAAGTGTTAGGCGCTCTTCGAAAGAGTCGCTCGACTTCTTTTGCCTTACCAATATCTGTAGGACCTTTTTTCCTCCCTGATCCAGGTTTTCTTTCAATGCTCAGGTTTTCCTTATACCGTCTGATGGCATTAGAAACCGTTCGAGGGTCAACTTTCAAATTTTTAGCTATTTTTTTAAAAGTCCATGACGGATTTTTTTGAAAAGTTTTAATTATATTTTCACGAACTTTTTTTTGCAGTCCATTTTGATTGAAATAACTATTGAAAATTAATAATTTCTAAAATAATAGTATCTGACATATCTATAGAAACTAACTTGATCAAAAAATAAATTATTTCTTGCACTATGGATAAATTTTGTCTAAAATAGTAAATGCATATTTTTTTTAGAACACTTTTTATCACTGCTAGGGAAAAATTCATTTTTTGTCTTTCCTTTTGATGCGCTAAACTCAGATCCGTTGTCGGTTTTTTTCCATCAGATCTGAATTTTTTGTTATGGGCGTGGCAAATTTATCCCCTTAAATTAGTCAGGTACGGAGACCTATTTCGTCCTAACTCGAGAACGACTCATCCGATTTTCAAAATTAAAACACTTGAAGATGCATAACAAAATTGCATTTATTTTAATTTGAAATAATTTTTCTGTATCTCTTATCGTTTTGGAGTTATTTAGAAATTATTGGAGAAAAAAATTTTTTCCTGCGAAATTCGTAATTTTTTTCAGGTTAAAAATGTAATTAAAAAATATAAAGTAAAATTTTAACATTTTAAACATTTTTCTAAGAGCTACATATCTTTAGAATAAAATAAGCTATAAACCATAAATATCGGTTTATTACCAATTTACCGCACTCATTGATGATATAAGGTGCTTTAGTACTTACGGCGCCAACTCTGACGACAGCCTAATTGATGTTTTGTTTGATGTATGTCACATATTTCATTAATACTGGGTACCTGCGGTAAATTGGTAATAAAATTCACATTTTTAAACCGATTTTTATGGTTTATAGCTTATTTTATTCTTAAGATATGTAGCTCTTAGAAAAATGTTTAAAATATTAAAATTTTACTTTAACTTTTTTTAATTACATTTTTAACCTGAAAAAATTACGAATTTCGCACGAAAAAAAATTTTTTTCTCCATTAATTTCTAAATAACTCCAAAGCGATAAGAGACACAGAAAAATTATATTAGACTAAAATAAATGTAATTTTGTTATGCATCTTCAAGTGTTATAATTTATAATAATAGGTCTTCGTACCTGGCTAATTTAAGGGGAAAAAATTGCCACGCCCATAAAAAATCCAGATCTGATGGAAAAAAACCGACAACGGATCTGAGTTTAGCGCATCAAAATCCATGTAGTCCACATAGTTTTATTCAAAGGAGGATTTGGCTGCAGAGCAGTGTATTTTAAAATAATATATGAAACATTTTCCAAAAGTGGATATTTAAATTTTTGAAATTAAAGAGTTTTCCAAATGAAATTTGTAGTTCCATTAAGTTAAATAAATCTCTGATCATACAATGTAATAACTGTTCAAAATACGCAAATTTATTGGGATATTGCACAAATTCACTTAACATTAAAACATTGATTTATTATTCGGCATTTATTAAATTATAGACTTTTTCGGAAGTAAAGTAAAGATTTTACAGTTGCTTCTTTCAACTTCTTCTAGGAGGCGGTCCATCTACGCATAAAATCGTGCATGTTCTGGGACACTTTTCCTGTGTTCTTCAATTCCTTTTTTATAAGGGCCTAATACCTTTAAACAGACCGAAGTTCTCTACAGTTACGTGGATTTGCCTCTAGTGGTAGAAAAATTACATTACTGTTTGAATACCACTCAAGTGCCTTTTTTCCATAGTGGCATGATGCCAAATCGGACCAAAAATATGTAGGCATTCTGTGATGTCTCAAAAAATGGTAAAAGCTGTTTTTAATGACACTCCGTTCTATAAATTTCTGTGTTTATTGTGTCTGAAGCCTGCAAATAGCTTAACACACGAGAAATTTCTTTGGGAATTTTGTTTGCTTTTTTTGTCCGGAACTCTTCCGTAACATTGTCTTGTTCACCAGCAACATAAAGACCATGGCCGGGAAGTTGAGAAAAGTCTGCCAGTACATATGTTTCATCATCCATCACACAACAGGTGTATTTTTTATAAAATCCGTCTTAAATTTTTTCGCTCGGTTTCTTGCTTCTTATTTCTTTAGCGAATTGAGATCTGGAACTTTCTGAACTTTGTATGACTAAAATTATTAAAGCACTAGCTTGTTGTACGCGCCGTTGCACGGATAGTGTTGCAATATTTCGTCTTTCCAGTGTTCCTTTTTGGTTTTCCACAATTCTTCTTACAACCTGACGTTAATTCTGTCTAATGAATTGTATATTAGCCTGTTTTTTTTTCGTTTTTTGAGTTCTCAAGGCAGAATGTCGTTGACTGTGAAGAATACGTCGTAAATTGGTTTAGTCATCCATCTCTGCTGCTATTGTTGTCGTGATAATCGCATATTTCTATTTCCTTCGGTCTCATGATCCCTTAAAGTAGGCTGACGTTTTCTGTTATAAATGTGTCGAAAATTGATTTTATACTTCATCTCCGCAGCTACAGAAGTAGCCTGGAGTTGCCATTTTCCCAATAGTTGAATATTTCTATGATCTTCAGTCTCATGAGCTCTCAAAATAGACTAACGTTATCTTTAGGCATACGTCGTGAATCTGTTTCATCCTTCGTTTCCTTAGCAGTTGATGCTGCCACGCGTTGCCGTTCTTCCGATAGTCGAATATTTCTATTATCTTCGGTTTCATGAGCCCTCAAAATAGATTGACGTTAATTTTGGGCAATACGTCGTGAATTTCTTTCCTCCTCCGTCAAATGGTCTGGCATTGCCGTTCCCAATAGTCGAATATCTCTATGTATGATCTTCGGTCTTATGAGCCCTCTTTAGACGATTCGTCGTTAATGTGTATTGAAGCTAACGTTTCAGTTCTCCCGATAGCCTAATATTTTTATGATCTTCAGTCTCATGAGCCCTTAAAGTAGACTTGACTTCTTTTATATACAATACATCGTGAATTGGTTTTATCCTACTTCTCCGCAGCTGTTGAAGCTGCCTGGCGTTGCTGTTCTTCCGATTGTCGAATATTGAGCCCTAAAATATGAGTTTCGTTCTCTTTGGGCGTATCACCGTGTGTTTGCTTCATCTTCCATTTCTACTACTCTCAAGGCAGCTTGCAATTGACTTTGATCTACAAGTCTTAAATTGGATTCTCCTGTTCTTCTGTTTTGAAATGCCAATGCTTGATTTGTTGTTCACATAAACTGGTTTCTTTTTTCTTCGCTGTCTTCAAAAGTGTTGCTGGACTTCTTTTGCCTTACCAATATTTCTTGGACCTTTTCTACTTCCTGATCCAGGTTTTCTTTCTTCCTTATACCGTTTAATAGCATTTAAAACTATTCGAGGGTCAACTTTCCGTATTTTCCCGTACCTATTTCGGCCGTGGTATTGCAGGTTAGTCAACCGCCAAGCAAGGTCCCAAGTTCAATCCCTGGTCAGACTCGCTTGAAAAAAAATGTAAAAAAAAACTTCTCTAACTAATGAATTTGCCGTTCGGAGCCGGAGCTGAAACGTAGGTCCCTTTCAATGAGTCTAAAAAAATAGAATCGAATGCAGCTCATTGTCTGACAGAAGTACCCCTTGTCCCAATTGGAATGTTGTCGGGAAAGTTTATATATATATCGTCGTTGAAAATCCAAAACTGCGTATCATCAAAAAAAATCAAAATCGAGTTTTTGATTGATAATTATTCGTAAAGTTGTCTTACATGTCTCTACCAATTTTTAGATTTTTACGACCAAAAATAACGGTTTTATATCAATAATTCAGAATTGCGTATCAACATGTGCACTATTTTCAAAATTCAAATATGCGTTTCATCAAACTTGGGGTAAGATATGAATATAAAATATTTGAATTTAAAAAAAATATATATTTAAATTTTTGCTTCTTCTGTAAAATTTGAAAAAGTGTTGTTACGCAGTTTTGGATTTTCAACGACGATATCCTCTTTTAACTTTTAAGTACCTGGTTGACCGAGCCTTGCTCGGAGCTTTATGGTAAGCATTTTTAGGCAAATTTTAAAGTTTTTATATATTTTATTTTATATATTACTAAAATAAATTTAGAGGTAAGACGTTGTACAAATATTCAGTTACTTTTGAATTACCAACAGAAACCTACGTCGACTCATGCGAAACAACTTTGCTAAAGATTATAGTCTGATCAAATGCACAGTTTACGATTTAATTCGTTTTGAGTAATTTTCTGTGGCGCCACCTGTCAGACTTTGTCATTCCAATTAATAAACATTCGTCGGCTTATCCGCAACAACTTTGCTGAAGGTTATAGCATGATTAAATGTGCAGCTTACGATTAAATTGACTTCGAGTAAATTTCAGTGGCGCCACCTGTCGAAATTTTTGCATACCAACTAAGAAACCTTCGCCGGCTCATGTGCAATAACTTTGTTAAAGATTGTAGCATGATTAAATGTACAGCTTACGATTAAATTGACTTTAAGTACGTTTCAGTATCGCCACCTGTCGGAAATTATTCGTACCAACTAAAAAGACTTCGCCGGCTCATCCGCTACAACTTTGCTAAAGATCATAGCATGATCAAATCTACAGTTTACGATTTAATTAATTTTTAGTCATTTTAAGTGGCGCCATCTGTCGGAAATTAGTCTTATCAACTTAAAAACCTTCGCTGGCTTATTCCCAACATCTTCGCTAAAGAGCATAACATGATCAAATTCACAGTTTACTATTCTATAAAGAACATACATACAGATAAACATTCATTTGTTTCAAAGGTATAACATTACTATTTTTTTACTAATTATTGGATAATTTTAAAAAGTTTCATATGCATATTTGGTACTTCTTTGGTACCAATTGAATTCGGCACATTTTATTAAAACGCAGTTAACATAATGTTCCTATTCATATTACTTTTTGAGATGTTAAGTTATCATTTTATCCCTTTTTTTACCCATTTTGGCCCCAAAATCAAAAAAGTACCAAATACGTGTTTAATGCTTCTTTCACATCTATTGTTTGCAGTATAAAGTTTCTTTCTATATTCTTTAGTTCAAAGTATAAGAGCGGGTTAAGAAAGTACCAAAAAAAATATTTTCACCCTTTTTACCCCCTATCGGACATAGTTTCAAAAAAGTACCAAACACCTGTTAGCTTATTTTCAAAGCTGCTTAAAACGTAATTTTAATTTCGTTTCTATACCTATTACTTTAGGAGATATAGCGTTTTCGATTTTTTCCCCTTTTTACCCGTTTTTACCCTCTTAGAGGCAAAGGTTCCAAAAGTCCCTTCTGCTTTGACCTATGCATAAAAAAAGATATCCACTGTCCAAATTTTATCAAAATCGTTAGAGCCGTTTTCGAGATAGCCATTCTATATACATATATATATATAGATATATATATATACATACATACAATTATTGCTCGTTTAAGAATATAAGATAAGATTTATAAAATCTTTTAATATACTTCTTACTTGTAGAACATTCAAAATTTTATTCTTGTTTTAGAAAACTTTAAATCAGGAAAATCGGGTAATGTATAGATAAGATATTAATAAAAAAATCGGTTGAGTATAGGACAAAAATTAAAAATTTTAATTTTTGAAGTCGAATATCTTTAAAACCATAAGAGATAGGGTATGCATGTCGCATTGTTTTTTTATAGATCTTGACCTATGTATTTGTGATATAGTAATTACTAATCTTAAGATTTTTCATATCGATTAAGAAATAACAATTATATATCGTTTTAAGGAATTTATGGGTCTGAGGTGCCCTACTTTGAGGGCCGATTGTGCCGCCCCAGCAAAATCTAGGCTTTCCAAGTTCAAAATTTAAGCTCCACAACAACTCCACAACTCTATATCCACATACATTTCTTTTTAAAACCCCCGACGGTATAGAAGTTACAGAATTTTCGGCCATGTCATATCATGTTAATTTCGGTAATAAAAAAATTTTGAACGGTTGTCGCTTACGATCGTATGTATCCAAGGGCTCGATATGATCATGACGTTTTTTTTTTAATTAAATTTGTCATATTTGTTGGTAAAATCATTTATACTAGCGTATCCTGCGGTCGACACAATCGACCGTCATTTAGTTCATTGTGAATACAAATTTCCCGTGCTGTGGCTTATTTGGTTAGCACATAATATCACATTGAGCCTGAGTTCGATCCCCGGTCTCGGCAACAAAATTTCTGTAATTATTAATTTCTATTAAATTTAAGGCCCTATGCTCCACTGGGAGTCAATGATAACAGAATTAAAATTATTAATTACCACAGCATCTTCCGTCGTCAGTAAGACTACAGCAATAACACGCCATCTACGAAAAATAAATAAAATTGCCTGTAAAATAAAAAAAATGCGTCTAAATAACAACAAATGGCGCAACTTCACTGTTCTAAAAACAGATATACCTTTTTCTTCTCTACCATCCCCTTTCCAAATAAGGTTACCCAATTCGTATATACTCCATATGCAATTGTATAAGCAGTATTTCCCTGAGTGCTACTTCTCTACAAAAAGAAAACTCATACAATCAGAGCTTTAAGTCAAAAATGATAGTGTCGATGTAGCAAGTTTTTAAAATTGCTCGGGCTAAACGGATATGTGGAAAAATTGATCTCAATGTCACTCCATACAACAGAGCGTCGAATTGGCCAAATTGGCAAAGCTATAATTAAAAATTGTGTAGCTCTCGAAGAGTTTACTGATTCAAAATATTCCATAATAAACCGTTTTTGCATCTTCAGAAGTGAATGAGAAGGAAAAAGTGTTAGGCTTAGTAGCTCTTATCAAAACATCTTGCGTTATCGATTTCAATATTTAAAATTTATTATCATTTTACTGCATAATTAACCGCGAGAACCACGAAGTACTTGGAATCTGTAGAAGCTTACAGTTTAAAACCATTCCAGTCGCAATGCAAGATTTGCCTTTTAATATTCCTTTCTGATATTATAACATTTTCTAAACATTAATCAGTTTTGAATTTACATTTGATTCAGACCAATTATTTAATTCCTTTTCTTGATAATAATCTGTAATTATTATAAACTTTCCTTCAAAAGACTGTTTTTTTAATCGGTAACAACTCTTTACTACTATGACTCTTAAAAAAATTGGCATTGTAAAATAGCTCTTAATGATCTCATGCGTGCCCTTCCCTGCAATATTATTTAATTTTTAACACAATATTTATTCCTCAATCACTCGAAGATTTTATTCCAATAAACCAACCCAAAAAACAAAATTCCGTAAAAATTTAACATCAAATAATTCTAATTTGAAAGGTTTACATTTTAAGCACTTTTTTTTGTCAAATCTTTTAAAATATTAATTTTGTCTTTCACTCCCTCACCACAAATAATAAAAACAATACCAATAATTTTTGTTGCTATTATTTTACAAAACAAAAACATTTATTTAATTGTAATAAAATACTCTTTATTTTTGTCTTTGTCTACCACTGTCTCCCCACAAATATACTCTTTTATTCTCATCACTCACCAAAAATAATAAAAAACAAGTAAGAAAGCGCTATAGTCGGTCAAGCCGACCATACGATACCCTTCACCACTAAGATCAAAGGTGTTATTTTTCCTGTATAAAGACAAATATTTGCTAAATTTTGCCATCATACAAACATTTTCTCAAAACTTATATATTCAACCTGTTTCCGTCATTTGCACTTATATGGGAGCTAGAGTCAAATGTGGACCGATTATCTCGAAATTTGGCAGATTGATTACAAAAATTATGTATGCAAAAAATAGACTCAAAATTTCCACTATCTTTAGATTTACGAGCGTTTTAGTGATTTTTTGTCTCATTTAGTGCGTTTTTAAAGAAGAGTTTGTATGGGAGCTATGGTCAAATGTGGACCGATTTCAACAAAATTTGGTACAGTGATTTAAGTTGACATAAGCAGTAATTGTTTTAAATTTCATGAAAAATATTGATATTCGTGGCCAATATAGCAATTCCGGGAAGTGGGACCTATGGGAGGTACCATAAATAATGGACCGATTTTGACCAATTTCAATAGCCATGGTCCCATTATCAAAAAAATTATCTGTGCCAAATTTCATCAAATTATCTTTAGAATTGCGACCTGTAGTTTGATTACAAGGTTTACATGGGGGTCCAGCCAGCCAGCCAGCCAGCCGTCCAGCCAGCCAGACGGACGGACGGACGGACATCGCTAAATCGACTCAGAAAGTGATTCTAAGCCTATTGGTATACTAAAAGGTGGGTCTAAGACAAATATTTCCATGCGTTACATACATCAGCACAAACTTATAATACCTTTTCCACCTATGGTTGGTGAAGGGTATAAAATGTTAAATATGTTTGCACAATATTCTTTTCTCTGTGTATTTTACGCACTAAATTGCTTAAATTAAGCTTTAAATCGCTAAAGGCAGGAATATTTTCTTATATTTAATTTATTCAATAAACGTGGGAAAAATCAAAGTTTGTTTTAAAGAAATACGTATAATTATGGGAGAGTCTCAGGCAGAAATCCATCTTTTTTAAAGTATTGAAAATTTTAAAAATACATATGGGCAAATCCGAAAAACCTTAAACCCAGGACAAAATTTTAAAACTGTCAAAATCGCGTATTTGTGTTTATGGAAAAACTAACCATATATTGATCCTTTAGAATATATATTTGATACAATTTTTGATTGATCTCTTCGTTAATGGCAGGTCTTTATTAGCACCCATCTCGAATTTTTATACATTTTTTAAAATAATAGGTTTTTTAAAAGTTTATAAAAATGGTAAAAATATCCATTAAGGTATCAAGTTTCAGTGGGAGCTCAAAGTCTGCTTAATTATCTCGAAATTTGACAAATTGATTACAGTTATTACAAAAATTATGTGTTTAAAAAATAAGCTTCTCGTTATCTTAAGATTTACAAGCGTTTTAGTGATTTTTGTCTCATTTAGTGCGTTTTTAAAGAAGAGTTTGTATTGGATCTATGGTCAAATATGGACCGATTTCAACGATATTTGGTACAGTGATTATGAATTAAATTTCATTGAAAAAATTTTATTTAAATTTCATGAAAAAATATTTATATTTGTGGCCAATATATCAATTCCGAGAAGTGGGACCTATGGGAGGTACCACAAATAATTTTTTGACGAATTTCAATAGCCATGGTCCCATTATCAAAAAAATTATCTGTGCCAAATTTCTTCAAATTATCTTCAGAATTGCGACCTGTAGTTTGATTACAAGGTTAACATGGGGGTCCAGCCAGCCAGACGGACGGACGGACATCGCTAAATCGACTCAGAAAGTGATTCTAAGCCTATTGGTATACTAAAAGGTGGGTCTAAGACAAATATTTCTATGGTGGTGAAGGGTATAACAAAAGAAAACATGTTTGCATACAATTTCTTTTGTTTGATTCTTAATAATGAATTTCATATGCATGTGAGTTTTCTTTATTGTGTTAGTAAGATTTTTAATTAGCAAACCGATTTTTTAAAACTGAACCGATTTTAATAATAATAAAAATTTAATATTATAGATTCGTCTGATCTACGGAAAAATACCTTTCAAATGGTATAAAATTTTCCAGAAATGAGTGTATAATTAAAGCGTAAAAGGGGATAATAAATGGGTGCTTGCGTATTAATATTATAGATGTAATCATATCTAACCTACCATTTTTTCTCTAAGTGCAACAAGTGTAAATAAAATTGTTCCCTATTTTTATTTATTTTCCTCAACAACATCAAGTCTACCAAACATTAACATGTTTGCGGAGGCTTCGGCTTCAACTTGATGTTTAAATACAAATAAAAATTGGATTGTCGGGAAGCAGGGAATGGAGGGCTAGGCATCCTTATTATTTTTTTTTTTTTGGTTTACCAGTTACTTAAGCCTCAACTCTTGATAGTAGAATCTTTTAGCAAAAGTATTATTTGTTTTCATTTGGTTTGTTGTTTTATTATTATAGACCGTACGTTGTTGTTGTAGTAGTTGTTAAAAAAAAAAATAATGTTTAAGAGGTTCATAACTTGATGCCGCCGCCAACAATTCTTGGAAATATAAACCAGTAAATAAACTGATTTTTCCTTCTTCTTATTTATTTCTAGTTTTTATTTTATTTAACTTTTTTTATATATATTTTTTGGTTTTTTGACCGACAAACGCAACACGTTCAGCAGCAGATATAAACATTTAAGACAACTCTACTCCTTCGTTGCTTATACCTAACGTTACCTGAAGTGCAAAAGGTCTTAAGGCAAACATCTGAAAATTATTATTTTTCTTAATTTTTGGTACCCTTAACAGAATTAAATCTATAATCTTTCAACAAAAACTGATTTTATTACTTCATCTATAACCTGTGGCTTTTCAGTTGACCATAATCATGTGGAAGAGTTGCAAACCTCAAGTGTCAAAACCTTAAAAAGAACATAAAAATTGTCTGGACTGGCGTTGTGTTTTACACAACAAAACCTCGAAGCCTCCTTAGATTGTTTTCAATGATAACTTGAGTTGAGCTCTTTTTATTTTTTGTCGTTTTGTTATATTTTATTTCAGTTTAATGGTAGTATTTTATAAAAATCGTCAAAATAAATATGTTTAAGATAATTTTATTATACAACAATATTATTGCGTATAATTTGTGCTCCTTGGATTTTTTTATTTCCATTTTTCTTTTCTTGTTTTGTATCTCATGGTTTTGTTTTTATACCGAAATTATATATCTATGACTTTCAAATTAAGCAAGTATCGGGTTACTAATGGAATAGCGTGTTGGAGGTACACTCTGAAAATGGTTGTGATATAATAATGTCTACAATACAATAAGCAAAACGTATTCTCTTTATAACTTTTTCCAATCATCATAAAGAGTATTATTTAGTAGTATTGTTCACATTGATCCGATTCGAAGGACCATAATTTCTTTAAGAAACATAAAACTGTATTGGAGGTACACTAGAGTGGTTCGAAAAAAAAGTTGAATCAGTTACCCCCTAGGATTAAAGATAATATAAAAATAATTCTAAAAAAATTATTTTTATTTTTTACCACGCCTACAAATACCGCCCTTTTCGTATTTTGTTAACTGTGTCGCCATCTTTAGTCCGATCATAACACTTTATATATCGCTGTTCAGGGCTGTATAAGGGCTACATTTCTCACTTTGTTAGTTTTTTATTACCACGTCAATTTCTAGTCATCATTTTTCAAAATTCGATTCGTACCCACCCTAATCAAATCGAGTAGAAATCTAGTCTTTTGAAAATTATGACTATAAATTGACGTGGTAGTAAAAAACTATCAAAGAGAGAAATTTAGCCCTTATAGAGCCGCGAACACCGATATATAAAATGTTATGATCGGACTCAAAATACTAAAAGGGCGGTATTTGTAGGCGTGGTAAAAAAATAAATTTTTTTTTACAATTGTATTAACATTACCTTTGACCCTAGGGGGTAACTGACGCAACTTTTTTTTGTATGGAAGACGAACCGCTCTAAGGTACACTCTAAAATAGTTGTGATATTCCTTCCATATTATAACTTTTCCCAATTATTACTTATAACTTATAGTATTATCTATTAGTATCGTTTACATTTAACCTCTTCGAATTACCAAAATTTAAAGTAGTTATTCTAGTAATTTCGGGGCTTTCATTTCGAATATATTTTTAGTTTAAAACAAGTAAGAAAGTGCTATAGTCGGTCAAGCCCGACCATACGATACCCTTCACCACTTAGATCAAAGGTGTTATTTTTCCTGTATAAAGACAAATATTTGCTAAATTTTGCCATCATACAAACATTTTCTCAAAACTTATATATTTAAGCTATTTCCGTCATTTGGACTTATATGAGAATTAGGGTCAAATGTGGATCGGTTATCTCGAAATTTTGCAAATTGAATACAGTTCTTACAAAAAATTATGTATCCAAAAAATAAACTTAAAATTCCCACAAGTAAAAAAGTGCTATAGTCGGTCAAGCCCGACCATACGATACCCTTCACCACTAAGGTCAAAGGTTATTTTTTCCGGATTAAGGAAAATTATTTGCTAAATTTTGCCATCATACAAACATTTTCTCAAAACTTATATACTTAAGCTGTTTCCGTCATTTCGACTTATATGAGAGCTACGGTCAAATGTGGACCGATTATCTCGAAATTTTGCAAATTGATTACAGTTGTTACAAAAATTATGTATGAAAAAAATAAACTTAAAATTCCCATTATCTTCATTTACGAGATTTTTAGTGATTTTTGCCTCATTTATCGCGTTCGCGAAACTTGGTACAGTGATTTAAGTTTACATAAGCAGTATTAGATTTAAATTTCATGAAAAAATATTGATATTTGTGGCCAATATATCAATTCCGGGAAGTGGGACCTATGGGAGGTACCATAAATAATGGATCGATTTTGACGAGTTTCAATAGCCATGGTCCCATTATCAAGAAAATGATTTGTGCCAAATTTCATCAAATTATCTTTAGAATTGTGACCTGTAGTTTGATTACAAGGTTTACATGGGGGTCCAGCCAGCCAGCCAGACGGACGGACTGACATCGCTAAATCGACTCAGAAAGTGATTCTAAGCCTATTGGTATACTAAAAGGTGGGTCTAAGACAAATATTTCCATGCGTTACATACATCAGCACAAACTTATAATACCTTTTCCACCTATGGTTGGTGAAGGGTATAAAATGTTAAATATGTTTGCACAATATTCTTTTCTCTGTGTATTTTACGCACTAAATTGCTTAAATTATGCTTTAAATCGCTAAAGGCAGGAATATTTTCTTATATTTAATTTATTCAATAAACGTGGGAAAAATCAAAGTTTGTTTTAAAGAAATACGTATAATTATGGTAGAATCTCAGGCAGAAATCCATCTTTTTTAAAGTATTGAAAATTTTAAAAATACATATGGGCAAATCCGAAAAACCTTAAACCCAGGACAAAATTTTAAAACTGTCAAAATCGCGTATTTGTGTTTATGGAAAAATTAACCATATATTGATCCTTTAGAATATATATTGGATACAATTTTTGATTGATCTCTTCGTTAATGGCAGGTCTTTATTTGCACCCACCTCAAATTTTTATACATTTTTTAAAATAATAGGTTTTTTAAAAGTTTATAAAAATGGTAAAAATATCCATTAAGGTATCAAGTTTCAGTGGGAGCTCAAAGTCTGCTTAATTATCTCGAAATTTGACAAATTGATTACAGTTATTACAAAAATTATGTGTTCAAAAAATAAGCTTCTCGTTATCTTTAGATTTACAAGCGTTTTAGTGATTTTTGTCTCATTTAGTGCGTTTTTAAAGAAGGGTTTGTATTGGAGCTATGGTCAAATATGGACCGATTTCAACGATATTTGGTACAGTGATTAAGGTTTACATAAGCCGTATATGATTTAAATTTCATGAAAAAATATTTATATTTGTGGCCAATATATCAATTCCGAGAAGTGGGACCTATGGGAGATACCACAAATAATTTTTTGACGAATTTCAATAGCCATGGTCCCATTATCAAAAAAATTATCTGTGCCAAATTTCTTCAAATTATCTTCAGAATTGCGACCTGTAGTTTGATTACAAGGTTTACATGGGGGTCCAGCCAGCCAGACGGACGGACTGACATCGCTAAATCGACTCAGAAAGTGACTCTAAGTCTATTGGTATACTAAAAGGTAGGTCTAAGACAAATATTTCTTTGCGTTACATACATCAGCACAAACTTATAATACCCTTTCCGCCTAGGGTGGTATAGGAACTGTGAATAAAGTTCCAGTTTCCAGTGCCATTAAACATATCTCTTAAACTAGTAAAGTTACTGAAAATTTAAATTTCGTCTTGAATAAAAAAACTTTTTTGTATTTTTTTTATAACACATTTCGTTTACTCTACCCCATTGTGCTCCGCTATCTACAGAAGAATGTTTGAAAATTTGACTTAACCATGAAATGGAATGACCTTAGAACATCAAATTAGACATAAAATTAAGTTTAGCAAAACAAATGCGACATATTTGATTTAAAATCTAGTTTAGTAGCTTCTTCTTTTAGTTATGTTAAAAAAACAGGTGTTAAGGAAATATAATCGAATTATTTAAGCAAAAGATTACACTGGGCAACAGCAAAAATATGCTCAAGTAACCACTATATACATTTGATGTATCATGGCTACCTTAGTACAAAAATGGTAAAATTTTTAAATTCTATGGCAAGATTTTTTTTTAATTTTTTTTTTAAATTGCAATTTTTGTAGACGTTTCTTCAAATAAATAATTAATTATAAGTCAAAAACTTCTAGTCCGATATTATTAAAATAAAATCAGAAAAATTAAGATTTACATAGCCTTTGATTCGTCTATATATCGTCTATCAATCGGATCAATAGTATCGGAGTTATAATAAAAAACTTAAGAAAAAAAAATATTTTTTACGTAAAAATGGCAAAAATTTTCGTTTTAAAAAATCATGAAAAATCGAAAACGGCAAAAAACTTCCAGATTTATTATTTTATCGCATAGCGACATATAATAGCAAAAAAATGAGATATCGACCATAAAAATCGATTGATTTTTTTTTTTAATTTATTCACAATTTAGTAAATTCGCTCATTTTCACAAAATTTTAGTTTTTTGCTTGATATACGATATATAGACGAATTAAAGGCTATGTAAATCTTAATTTTTCTGATTTTATTTTAAAAATATCGGAATAGTAGTTTTTGAGTTATCATTAATTATTTAAAGAAATGTCTAAAAAAAAATTGCAATTTAAAAAAAAAAAAATTTTAAATCTTGTCATAAAATTTAAAAATTTTTCCATTTCTGTACAAAGGTAGTCATGATACATCAAAATTGTATAGTGGTTTTAAGAGCACATGAAATTTTTTTTATTTTGTTGTACTGTATTATTAAATTATTAAACTCATTAAATGATTCATAAAATCTGTATACTTATTATTAGAAATTTGCTAAAATCATATTGAAATTTGTTTGTTATTAAAATGAAAAAAAAAAAATACGATTTGGAAATCTTTTTATAGAAAATTTGTTGAATAACTTTATTTTAAATTTAAAAAATTTTGTGATAATAATTTTAGAAGATTTAATTATAAAAATACTTTCACATAAAATTTATTTAATGTAAAAAATTAAAAAAAAAAACTTTTAGAAATACAAAAATTTTAAATATCGTCACCAGAAAGAGTTTTAATGGGTTATTATTCCCTATATCATAACGTATATCTGTGCAAAATTTTGAACATCTAAAATCACAAGTGACTAAATTATTACTAAATCAACAAAAATCGCGATAAAAGTTTAATTTTGTTGCGTAGTGTAATTTAAACAATCATTAAGTACTTTCATTTGCTTAAACCAGTAAAAGAATTATAAACGGTTATTACTTAATTTATATAATATTCATATGTATAAAACAATTTTATTTATTCATACTAAAGAGTGCTCTAAATAAAATTTGTAGTTGGATTTTCTTAAATAAAAATCAAACCTTTTAATATAAAAACTCTACAAAATACGCAAATATAATGACATATTATACAAAATCATTTAACATTAAAATGTTTACTTAGTACTCGGGTTTTGCAAAATTATCGACTTTTTTCGGAAACCCTCCCATTAAAGATTTTACAGTTGCTTCTGATACCTTTTTGGAGCATGTGTTCCACCTGCGCTTAAAATCGGACATGTTCTTGGAAATCTTTCCTGTGTTCTTCAATTCCTTTTTTACCAGAGCCCAATACCTTTCCACAGGCCGAAGTTCTGGACAGTTAGGTGGATTTGCCTCTCGTGGTTCAAAAATGTCATTATTCTTTGAGTACCACTCAAGTGCCTTTTTTCCATAATGGCATAATACCAAATCGGGCCAAAAAAATGTAGTCACTCTGTGCTCTCTTAAAAAGGGTAACAACCGTTTTTGTAGGCACTCCTTTATATAAATTTCTGTGTTTATTGCGCCAGATACCACAAATACTTTACTTCTTTTGCCACAACTGCAAATAGCTTGCCACACGAGAAACTTCTTAGGGAATTTTGTTTGTTTTTTTTGTGCGAAACTCTTGCCGAACATTGCCCCGTTTACCAGCAACATAAAAATCTTGACCAGGAAGTTGAGAAAAGTCTGCCAGTACGTATGTTTCATCATCCATCACACAACAGGTGTATTTTTTTATAAAATCAGACTTCAATTTTTTCGCTCGTTTTTTTGCTTCTAAGTTCTTTATAGCACTGCGATCTGTAACCTTTTGGACTTTGTATGTCTTCAGTCCAGCATAAGCTTTGACTCTATGTGCAAAAATGGTAGAACATTTCACCGTACGAGCTGCTTTTCTTAAAGAAGTGTTAGGCGCTCTTCGAAAGAGTCGCTCGACTTCTTTTGCCCTTCCAATATCTGTAGGACCTTTTTTCCTCCCTGATCCAGGTTTTCTTTCAATGCTCAGGTTTTCCTTATACCGTCTGATGGCATTAGAAACCGTTCGAGGGTCAACTTTTAAATTTTAAGCTATTTTTTTAAAAGTCCATGACGGATTTTTTTGAAAAGTTTTAATTATATTTTCACGAACTTTTTTTTCGCAGTCCATTTTGATTGAAATAACTATTGAAAATTAATAATTTCTAAAATAATAGTATCTGACATATCTATAGAAACTAACTTGATTAAAAAATAAATTATTTCTTGCACTATGGATAAATTTTATCTAAAATAGTAAATGCATATTTTTTTTAGAACACTCTTTAGTTAGTACTGTAGATAGGTTATTTGGTTTCAGATTTTAGCAATTCCAAATAACCTAAGTGACACAACATAAGCTGTGTTTATAAAAATAAAATTTTCTCAACCGATATATATTCAGGGTTTTATTTTAATCTAAATACATAATTTTCGTTTCAATATTGCAAATAGTTCAAATTTTATAACGTTTTTTTCCCTCTCCTCTATACATTTGAAAACTGCAGATAGGTTATTTCGTCTTTTAGGTGACGATATACAACTTGACCCACAGAAAATATTGAAAGAGTTTAAAAATAAAATACTTATGCATATTTGATAATTTTCAATGACGTCAAATTATCGTGACGTCAAATTTTCGTGAATCTTTTATATAAAAACCACAAAAAAGCAATTGCATATATAATTGATGATTCATTAACTCATTTATAAATATTCAATTCATATTTAATATTCATGTCCACTTCAACATTAAATTCAAACAATTAAATATTAAAACATTATTATTTATTTCATTACATGTTTTTTTTTTACCAAAGTTCAATAAACTTTACAATATTCAAACATTAAACACTTGTCGATGAAATGTGTAGATTTTATTTACTATACATTAATGTTATGGGGAAGAAATGCCCAGAGTAGACGACAACGTCGACTGACTAGTGGCTATTAGAGTTAAGTACTAAAACTTTATGTATCTACTGGTTACTAGTAGATGTACCGCTAACATTATGGAAAACAATCAAGATGTTCTACATAATGAAGAAGACATAGAGCTCATTATAACTTAACTGCACTAAGTGTCTGAAGTGCCGCTCACATCACAATTTATCTGTTTTTACAAACAACTGCCCAATGCTGGAAGAAGTACGTCAGAAATTGCTCATTTTAATAATGAATCGATAATGTGCGGATAATGTGGTTACCTATTTGTTTAAAGTTTAGTTTTTGACCGATTTAGCACAAGCTTTCTAGCTCACTAACCACTAGATCTTAGGAGCAGCCATAACTTTTTTATATCCCTATGAAAAATAACAATCTCTAAAATTAACTTTTTTCAAGAATTGGGCAGATTTGAATGCATGTAAAAAAATTACTTTTTTTTAGGACATATTTGTAAACATTTTTTATATACCAGTAAAACTTTTCATTACCAAATAATGAGTTAAACAGTTAAACTATTGAACACGAACTACTTACTCATTCGCTGTTTAAGTCATTACATTAACATGGGGATGTCATTGGAGGCAAGTACTTACTAATTGCAGAAAAGTAATGACTTGGGTAAGCAATTTGAAAGCAACAACAACAACAGCAACAACTTTTTTGTTGTTGTTTTATTAAAAACATATATTTTTAAACGAAATACAACATTTTTTTTATGATCCCATGGGGGCTCGAACCCAGACCCTCCGACTGCTAGGCAGAGACTCTTGCACTGAGCTACTTCATATGTTGAAAACTTAGCAGCTTATAATTAATATAAACAATTTTTATTTTTAGATCCAAAATCATGTGAAAATAACTTTGTTTTTCTCTGCTTATTTTTGCTTTGTTGTAATTTTTGGAAAAATATTTTTATACGATTTTTTGTAATTATTTTAAAACTTAAACAATTTAAATCTTCTTTTTTGTATAAGTTTTTACATAAGATTGACTCTTACTTACTTAAATGTTACAACCTGTTAAGGTCAAAGTCCGAGCATATTTTAGAATTCCATGGATTTCAATCTTGTGCGAATATTCTCCAATTTTATAGGCCAAGCTTTGAAAAATGTTCCTCTACTTGGTCTTTCTATCGAAGTTTCGGACATCCTCCTCTAATATTAGGTAGTGGGACATTTCAATTCTAATTTTATCCTCTTCATTGTATTTTTTTTTCAAGAGAGGGTTACTAGCCCGTAATCCTAACCCATTTTTTATCGATCTTATGGGACAACTCTCGGAACATATTAACTCACAATATTAATGGGTGTTAAACTAGCTCCCCGGGTGATACCATGAGGAGGTAAGTGTCCACAGTTGAGATGAAGGATGACCCAGATAAGTTGGGCTTACCAAGTTAAGACCAATTAGAATCGTGTTTGGTATTCAACATCCCCTTCATAATCAAAATTGACTCATGATGGTATTTTTTCATTAACGTGAGTTAGTTTTACAAATTTTTTTACAGAAGATAATATTTAAGTTCTTAAAATTCAAAAATCATTTAAAAAGACTCTTTTAATAAAAAAAAAAAACTAAAAAAAATTGTTGCCCTTGGTGGGATTTGAACCGGGGCCATTCAGGTTAAATTACCATCTTAATTATAAATAAGTACTTCTGTAATAACTTATTATTTATTCGGAGGGTATGTTCTAGTCATTATAAGGTAACCAGTTATCAGAGTACTTGCCATTACCAAAGTTTTGCTGGGTAGTAAAAATATCTAGAATTAACGATGGGAAATTTATAGGAAATATTAAATAATGAGAAAAGTCTAGAAATTCCATTTAAGTGAATTAACATGTCGAAACCGTGAAAAAAAATCTGTTGTCATTAACCTAATTTAAAAAATCTTGTGTTGCCTATTAACCCTTTAGTTCTAAGCTACTGGACGGATTTTGACGAAATTTAGAAAATCGTTATATGAGTTAGGCTTTTAGAACAAAAATTTAAGGTCGCATCTATCTGGGCTCTGCAATGGAGTAAAGTTGTTCAGCTCGGGTATGTAAAACCTTCGGGTGCGTATAACTTTTGCCAATTTAGTCCATTTAGTCTTATAGTTTAAGAGATATTTGACTCCAAGCATTTTTATTGCTTTTTTGGCATGACTTTTGGCTATTTTGGCTTATAAATCATTTGTGATAAAACAGAAAAATTTTTCAAAAAACTGTGAGATTGCTGATAAATTTGTAAAAGAATTAGAAGAAAAAAAATTTAAATTACGTAAAGTTTTTAACACAGAAAAATTCTTCAAAAAAATCGAAAAAAGCTTGAAAAATTTCAGTTAAAAAAAGGTAACTTTATTATACCCTTCACCACCATAGGTGGAAAGGGTATTATAAGTTCGTGCTTATGTATGTAACGCATAAAAATATTTGTCTTAGACCCACCTTTTAGTATACCAATGGGCTTAGAATCACTTTCTGAGTCGATTTAGCGATGTCAGTCCGTCTTAACGGCTGGCTGGATCCCCATGTAAACCATGGAATCAAAGTACAGGCCGCAATTCTAAAGATAATTTAATGAAATTTGGCACAGATCATTTTTTTGATAGTGGGACCATGGGCTATTGAAATTCGTCAAAATCGGTCTATTATTTATGGTACCTCCCATAGTTCCCTCTTCCCGGAATTGATATATTGGCCACAAATATCAACATTTTTCATTAAATTAAAAAAAAAAATAATGCTTATGTAAACATAAATCACTGTACCAAATTTCGTTGAAATCGGTCCACATTTGACCATAGCTCCCATATAAACTCTTATGTCAAAACGCCCTAAATGAGACACAAATCACTAAAACGCTCGTAAATCTGAAGACAATGAGAATTTTAAGTGGAAATATTTGTCTTAGACCCATCTTTTAGTATACCAATAGGCTTAGAATCACTTTCTGAGTCGATTTAGCGATGTCCGTCCGTCCGTCTGGCTGGCTGGACCCCCATGTAAACCTTGTAATCAAACTACAGGTCGCAATTCAAAAGATAATTTGATGAAATTTGGCACAGATTATTTTTGTGATAATGGGCTATTGAAATTCGTCAAAGTCGGTCCATTATTTATGGTAACTCTCATATGTCCCACATCCCGGAATTGATATATTGGCCCCAAATATCAATATTTTTGAAATTTAAATCAAATACTGGTTATGTGAACTTAAATCACTGTACTAAATTTCGTTAAAATCGGTCCACATTTGACCATAGCTCCCATACAAACTTTTCTTTAAAAACGCACTCAATGAGACAAAAATTACTAAAACGCTAATCTAAAGATAATGAGAATTTTAAGTTTAAATTTTTTGCATACATAATTCTTGTAACAACCGTAATCAATTTGCCAAATTTCGAGATAATCGGACCACATTTGACCCTAGCTCTCATATAAGTCCAAATGACGGAAACAGCTTAAATATATAATCTTTGAGAAAATGTTTGTATGATGGCAAAATTTGGCAAATATTTGTCTTTATGCATTAAAAATAACACCTTTGACCTTAGTGGTGAAGGGTATCGTATGGTCGGACTTGACCGACTATAGCACTTTCTTACTTGTTTAAATCTTAAAAACAACACTTGCAATTTAAAACTTTATGACTTTATGATGTTATAACTTATATTGTCCTCTTGATTATTTAAAATACATTTCCTACATTTTTTATTGAGTTGCGTGCATTTGCCCAAATCTATGGGATGATTCAAGCAAAAAACCTGAACCCTAAAGGATGTCACTTTAAATTATGTTATTGAATTTAAATAAAGCAATAAATATGATAATCATTTATTGGTGTGAATAAAAATTTGTTAAATAAATTTAATGTTTTTATTATAATTAATAAATTATTATAACGACAACTTCATTTGCATTTTTTGCTTTATAAAAAAGCATCAATATTAAAAGCACTTTAACGATAATATATAAAATATTTTCCAAAAATTCAAATTAGATAAATAAACGGCAAAAATTAAAAGAAATTTGTCTATTGCACAGTACGACAGTGGTTGGTACACATGAGAAAAGTTAACAGAATATGAAAATAGGCTTTAAATAAAGAAATACGTGTCTCGGCGTTTTGCTGTAGTACGTCAGAATTTTAAGAAAATCGATTTTAAAGATTCGAAGGACCGTGGAGGTTCACTTGTAACGTAATACTATTATAAAAAGTTCTATAAAAATTGAATGGGTGAACCGATTTAAATGCTTGAGCCAATTTTGAAAAGGGAATTAAATTTGAATTTGTTTTTATTTTCCGATAGATGGCGCTTTTCATGTAAAATTTAAAATACCAAAAAAAAATTCATGTACCTCAATGTAATGTAAATGTAATGTAAAAATACAAAAATTAATATGATATCTCAACTATTATTTTGTGTCAAAAATGTTAGTCGTTCAGTTTTTCGTGTGTAAGCTTCAGGATTTGTATCACGGCATAAATTCCCACAATATTTAGCAAGCATGACAGTCATGTCTTTTCCTTTGAAACGATTTTCTATTGTAACAATATCTTTATGGAAGCATTCTCCATGCTCATCGCTTAAATCACCCAAATTTGAATTAAAAAAGTCTAAATGGTTGTACAAAAAAATAAATTTTAAAAGACATATTAACTTTCATTTCACCATAAGTTGAAACCATTTCTTTAACAATATACTTGTAGTTATCCGCTTTCTTATTTCCCAAAAAAAATTTACGACATCAATGAAACCATCTCATGCACGAGAGAAGATGCAACTAGTGACAAAGTAGAGGCGCAGATGAGAAGTGATGATAAACTTAGAAACGATCGACCGCCATATGGTTCAAATCCCAGACGACTTGTTTTAATTTTTTCTAATTGCAGAATTGTATTTTTAATGAATTTCGTACATTTTTTGGATATTTTTTAATTTTACATGAAAATTAAAGCATCCTCTAGCGGAAAAACAAATTCAAATTTAATTCCCTTTTTAAAACTGGCTCAAGCATTCAAATCGGTTCACCCATTCTATTTTTATAGAACTTTTTATAATAGTATTACGTTACAAGTGAACCTTCACGGTCCTTCGAATCTTTAAAATCGATTTTCTTAAAATTCTGACGTGCTACAGTAAAACGCCGAGACACGTATTTCTTTATTTTAAGCATATTTTCATATTCTATTAACATTACTCATGTGTACTCAAAAAAATTTGATTTTGTCGTACTGTGTTATTAGTTAAGATATTATAAAAACAATTTTTTTATTTATTACTTGAGGAAGTGTGGGTAATGTGGTATACCTAAATATTTGTTTTTAGATTATTATTTTTTGTTCGATTAGACTCCAACTGATATATGTATGTGTTGTACTTCTACGTTTCTATTTGAGAATAATTTGAAACCCATAATTTCGCAAATATTTAAGAAATTATTTTAAATCCAAAAAATGTGCAGATAATGTGGTACACTACCTGTTGGTAATGTGTTAAAGTCTACCTTATTATTTTTGTTAGATTTTGATGGGTGAATATAAAAGAACAAATGTGCCTCCTGTCCTCATGCAAGTAATGACGGTATCCAGAGACCAACTCTTGTACCACTGCTACTCTTGTACCACTGCTATTCCGGTTTCATCTCTATTCCAGATACTTTTTGAATGACAATTTTTCAAGTAAATTAAAAAATTAAATTATCAACATTTGCACTTACATTTTCTATAGATACATATTTATAAACTAAGTCTCTGGATACCGTCATTGTGAACCGCCGTAGTATAGCAGGTTAGTCATCCGCCTAGCATACCAGAGGCCCAAGTTCGATCCCTGGCCAGACTCACTTGAAAAAATAAATTTTCAAAAAAAGCGGCAGTTCACCTCAAAACTCAGCTAGCCACTGGTTATTGAGTATTAGGCTATGTAAAACTTCTCTAACTAATGCATTTGCCGTTCGGAGCCGTCGTTAAAACGTAGGTCCCTTTCAATGAGTCTAAAAATAGAGTCGAATGCAGCTCATTGTCTGAGAGAAGTACCCCTTGTTCCAATTGGAATGTTGTCGGGGAATTATATATATATATATATATATATATATATATATATATATATATATATATATATATTAAATAAAGCTTTATTTCTCTTTTATACTTCAGTAAATTCGGAAAATACTCCAAATTTTCCAGTAAATTCGGCAAAACCGAAAATACTCGCAATTTTTCCCTTACAAAAAAGTTTAACACTTTGTGGGCGGAAGCCGCACGTGTTCCCCAATTAAAAAAAAAAATGCACATCATGTTTTAATGTTACATAGAATATATCTAGGGGGAGTTACGGTTTAATTTCGCACTTCTGTAATAAAAGGTGCACCCTAAGCTAGATATATAAAGAAATTGCATATATTCTTCCCTTTATTTTATTTTATAAAAAAAAAATAGATCCCTTAATACTCTGAGAAGAGCAATTTATTACGCATTTTTGTTATTATTTATTATCTTTTTAATAGAAAAACAAGTAAGAAAGGTATAGTTGGTCATACGATACCCTTTACCACTAAGGTCATAGGTGTTCTTTTTCCTGTATAAAGACAAATATTTGCTAAATACAAACATTTTCTCAAAACTTATATATTTAAGCTGTTTCCTTCATTTCATCTTATATAGGAGCTAGGGTCAAATGTGGACCGATTAAAAATTGAGCGTTTTAGAGATTTTTGTCTCATTTAGTGCGTTTTGACAGAATAGTTTTTATGGGAGCTATGGTCAAATGTGGTTTTGGTTTACATAACCAGTATTTGCTTTACAGCCTGTTCACAAAACTGTCATACGTTAGAAGGCAATCGAATACTAGCCTAACGATAAAGTTTTAAATTGAGTTAATTTTCTTTTTTCGTTTGGAAGTAAAAGCTTCGTAATGAAATATCAAATAATAAAGAGTGTTCTAAAAAAAATATGCATTTACTATTTTAGACAAAATTTATCCATAGTGCAAGAAATAATTTATTTTTTGATCAAGTTAGTTTCTATAGATATGTCAGATACTATTATTTTAGAAATTATTAATTTTCAATAGTTATTTCAATCAAAATGGACTGCGAAAAAAAGTTCGTGAAAATACAATTAAAACTTTTCAAAAAATCCGTCATGGACTTTTAAAAAAATAGCTAAAAATTTGAAAGTTAACCCTAGAACGGTTTCTAATGACATCAGACGGTATAAGGAAAACCTGAGTATTGAAAGAAAACCTGGATCAGGGAGAAAAAAGGTCCTACAGATATTGGTAAGGCAAAAAAAGTCGAGCGATTCTTTCGAAGAGCGCCTAACACTTCTTTAAGAAAAGCAGCTCGTACGGTGAAATGTTCTACGAATTTTGCACATAGAGTCAAAGCTTATGCTGGACTGAAGACATACAAAGTCCAAAAGGTTCCAGATCGCAATGCTATAAAGAACTTAGAAGCAAAAAAACGAACGAAAAAATTGAAGTCTGATTTTATAAAAAAATACACCTGTTGTGATGATGGATGATGAAACATACGTACTGGCAGACTTTTCTCAACTTCCTGGTCAAGATTTTTATGTTGCTGATAAACGGGGCAATGTTCGGCAAGAGTTTCGCACAAAAAAACAAACAAAATTCCCTAAGAAGTTTCTCGTGTGGCAAGCTATTTGCAGTTGTGGCAAAAGAAGTAAAGTATTTGTTGCATCTGGCACAATAAACACAAAAATTTATATAAAGGAGTGCCTACAAAAACGGTTGTTACCCTTTTTAAGAGAGCACAGAGTGACTATATTTTTTTGGCCCGATTTGGCATCATGGCATTATGGAAAAAAGGCACTTGAGTGGTACTCAAAGAATAATGTATTTTTTGTACCACGAGAGGCAAATCCACCTAACTGTCCAGAACTTCGGCCTGTGGAAAGGTATTGGGCTCTGGTAAAAAAGGAATTGAAGAACACAGGAAAGATTTCCAAGAACATGTCCGATTTTAAGCGCAGGTGGAACATATGCTCCAAAAAGGTATCAGAAGCAACTGTAAAATCTTTAATGGGAGGGTTTCCGAAAAAAGTCGATAATTTTGCAAAACCCGAGTACTAAGTAAACATTTTAATGCTAAATGATTTTGTATAATATGTCATTATATTTGCGTATTTTGTAGAGTTTTTATATTAAAAGGTTTGATTTTTATTTAAGAAAATCCAACTACAAATTTTATTTAGAGCACTCTTTATAAGCTTATGCTTACAAAATCAGTACCAACTTATTGTTTTGAACTAAGTTCATGACAATTGGTAATGGTATTTCCTTATATAGTCTTTCTGGGTGGAAAGCTAATATAAGACTTCGAAATGCAAAAAAAAATCTTTTTTGTCTACCAAATAAATACCCAGTAAAACTTTTCATTACCAAATAATGAGTTAAACAGTTAAACTATTGAACACGAACTACTTACTCATACGCTTTTAAGTCATTACATTAACATGGGGATGTTATTGGAGGCAAGTACTTACCAATTGCAGAAAAGTAATGACTTGGGTAAGCAATTTGAAAGCAACAACAACAACAGCAACAACTTTTTTGTTGTTGTTTTATTAAAAACATATATTTTTAAACGAAATACAAAATTTTTTTTATGATCCCATGGGGGCTCGAACCGAGACCCTCCGACTGCTAAGCAGAGACTCTTCCACTGAGCTACTTCATATGTTGAAAACTTAGCAGCTTATAATTAATATAAACAATTTTTATTTTTAGATCCAAAATCATGTGAAAATAACTTTGTTTTCCCCTGCTTTTGTTTGCTTTGTTGTAATTTTTGGAAAAATATTTGTATACGATTTTTTGTAATTTTTTTAAAAGTTTTTTAAATTTATTTTTAAACTTAAACAATTTAAATCTTTTTTTTTGTATAAGTTTTTACATAAGATTGACTCTTACTTACTTAAATGTTACAACCTGTTAAGGTCAAAGTCCGAGCATATTTTAGAATTCCATGGATTTCGATCTTGTGCGAATATTCTCCAATTTTATAGGCCAAGCTTTGAAAAATGTTCCTCTACTTGGTCTTTCTATCGAAGTTTCGGACATCCTCCTCTAACATTAGGTAGTGGGACATTTCGATTCTAATTTTATCCTCTTCATTGTATTTTTTTCAAGAGAGGGTTACTAGCCCGTAATCCTAACCCATTTTTATCTATCTTATGGGTCAACTCTCGGAACATGTTAACTCACAATATTAATAGGTGTTAAACTAGCTCCCCGGGTGATACCATGAGGAGGTGTGTGTCCACAGTTGAGATGATGGATGACCCAGATAAGTTGGGCTTACCAAGTTAAGACCAATTAGAATCGTGTTTGGTATTCAACATCCCCTACATAATCAAAATTGACTCATGATGGTATTTTTTCATTAACGTGAGTTAGTTTTATATTTTTTTTTTTACAGAAGATAATATTTAAGTTCTTAAAATTCAAAAATCATTTAAAAAGACTCTTTTAATAAAAAAAAACTAAAAAAAAATTGTTGCCCTTGGTGGGATTTGAACCGGGGCCATTCAGTTTAAATTACCATCTTAATTACAAATAAGTACTTCTGTAATAACTTATTATTTATTCGGATGGTATGTTGTAGTCGTTACAAGGTAACCAGTTATCAGAGTACTTGCCATTACCAAAGTTTTGCTGGGTATAAATTACTTTTTCTAAATGGTTCCTCCCAGAGTTTTTAAAATTTTGTACCAAAAACTATAAATAATATTGCATGCGTAGAAAACTACGCAAAGGTAGACAACGTAAGTTTTTTTTAGGAGCAGATGAAGGTTAAAATCGATTTTCTTAAAATTCTTACGTGCTACAGCAAAACGCATAACGTTATAAAATTTACATATTTTTTACATAATTTATTCAAAATTTTATTGGATATGCAATTAAATTTTCATACACATAAAATTTAAAAAATGATTAATTAATAGTTTTCAAAAAATTGTTTAAAATTGAAACTTAGCAGAAAATTGTATATGGCAGAAAAATACTAAATAAATAAATATTTAATAAAACTATTCATAGTTAACTCACGAATGACCCAAATACGAAAAAACATGTCCCTCTGTCTGCCCCCTGTCTCTCACTGACTGATATGTCTTATGTTTCATTAACTCTTTTTTTGTTGTTGTTGTTGTTGTTAGCGTCATATCGAAATAAAAAATGTATTTTAATGTTCAAAATTACAACAAGAAAACCTCTTAACTGACAGCTACAGATACTGATACATTCACTCAAAGAAAAAAAAACATTATAAAGATTCGTTTGTTGCTGTTATGTATGTACAAGTGATCAATTCACAAGATGTTGTATAAGTCCTATAAATCCCTCTAAAATGAAAAAATATATATATGTATATATATAAATATTTTTTCATATAATCAGCAAAACTATTTTCACAACTCTTGTAAAATCTAAAGATATACAACTCATACTACTTCATGTGAATTGAATTTTTTATCATCTGAAAAATGCTTTTAGTCTCAAATATGACTTAATAAAAACCCATTTAAACTTTAAGATTTGAATGAAAGAGGGCATACATGAATGAGCCATTGTTAGTGAGTGTATCTGTGCTTCCATTAATTTTTCATTGGAAAAACCAAACAACACCCAGAGTAACCTTTTTAATGGATGATGCAAAATATTCAGGGAGTGGGATGACACTGAGAGTTAAAAACCTAAAATAACTTAAAAATTTAAATCAGGTTTAAGAGCCTACAGGAATTAAAGAAATAAAATATTGGTTTCAAAAAAAAATCATACTTGGTGCCATCTTTGAGATTTTTTTTTAAGCGTTAACATGTGGGTCATAAAGTGTTAACGGATTTGTAGGAAATTGAGCACTTACGAACATATCTTTACGAGTTTGACCATCAATCGTTTCTGTGTGGACTGTGAAGGGTCAACGAAAAGTTTATTGAAGTCTCGTCGTCTGGAAATGTTATATGTATCTTCGATATACAAATTATCTTTTTGTAACTCATTATTTTCGTAAAGTGTATATACAAACATTTTCCAATGCCTTATTGGCAACCCATACACTCAGGGAAAAAACGTGCTGATAATAAGATTTTCTGCTTGAAATCGAAACTTTTTCTGCTTGAAAGTAGAGTAAATACGAAAAATCTTATTTTGAGAATAAAATCTTAATTTTTTAAGATTCATTGTAAGATCGCAATCTTAAAAAAAATCTAAGCACAGGATCGATAACTAAGAATGTGTTCTTATTAATTAAGATTAAATTCTTAATTTTTAAGAATGCACTCTTAATTAATAAGAACATAATCTTAAATAATAAGAACGCATTCTTAATTATCGATCTTGTTCTTAGAACTTTTTCAAGATTGCGATCTTACAAACAATCTTGAAAAATAAGATTTTATTCTTAAAATAAGATTTTTCGCATTTACTCTACTTTCAAGCAGAAAAAGTTTCGATTTCAAGCCGAAAATCTTATTATCAGCACGTTTTTTATTATTATAATATTCGTATTTGGTGATAAAATAAAACACATTTTTTATTATTTTTTTCCCCCTTTCGAGGAATGTAATAGTATTCCTATATTTTAAAATTTTGATTTATTTATTTTAGATTATAGGTAGTTAGTAAAAAATTTTATCCTAAAAATACCTTGACTTCATCTTCCGTTGGAAAAAGTGTGCATATTTCTGTCAATATATCTTGGAAATCGTGAGGATGAAGTGCGAGTGCGAGTGCGAGATCCTTTTTTAGAATTTGATGTACTATAATCTGGATCAGCTCATCACGGTAGTTATTGTTTAAATCTTTGTGTGAAGCATAAAATTCTAGGATGCTTTTGTCACTTACTGATTCATTAAATAATGAAGCTAAATCCTATATAAATAAACGAAAATATGTTATGTTTTGTACACATTTTAATGTATTAAGTAATTATCTAATACTTTTACCTTGTCAAACACTTTTTTGTTAACTTCCACATTTACAGAAGACGATGGAGTGTAAGTTACATCCGGACATTTTTGTAGCCACTGACCTACCTTCGACGGCATCAAAAGTGTATCTTCATCAATTCCAAACTAAAGGACAAAACTATTAGTGGTTTAATTTACTTTCTAAATAAAATATTAAAACCTGTTTCTTTTTCCAGACAAATAATTTTTCACGAAACTCGATTCGAAGTCCTAAGGGTGGAATGGCTTGCTTTACATCTTCTGCTTTCATATACTGCAGACTTCTAAAAGTTATATTTGAGCCTGAAACAAATTAAATCAATATAATTTTTTATAAAGAAATTTACTTATATATTTATAAATATGATTAAAAACTTACGCTGCAGGTACGGAAAAACGTATTCCTGATCGAATTCTTTCAAAAGATTTTTCTTGTGAAGGGCAGTTCAATTCATACTCCCCATCACATACCGGAACTAAATTGCCTTCTATTGGAATATTTAAAAGGATCACTTCATCCGGATTAAGGTTTTCCATTTATATTTCTTATTAAATTTATATTTTTTCTCAAAAAGTTAGTTTTTCACTTTTCGCAACTACTTTGGTTGGCGGATTACAATTTATGACAAAATACTGAGAAATTTCCCTTAAACAAGCACACAAATCTACAAAATCAAGAATACGATCTTAAGATTAGAACTTGCAATCTTCAAAATAAGAATAAAATCTTGAAATCAAGATCACAATCTTAAAATAAAGAATACGATCTAAAATTAAGATTTAAAATCTTATAATAAGATTAAAATCTTAAAAGCAAACAAATTACATGTTTATTTTTAGATTGTATTCTCATAACTGAGAATTTATTCTTAAATTTAAGAATATAAATCTTACTGGCTATATTTTCAAGATTGAAAATTAAAGATTTCGCAATCTTATATTGTAGATTTTTTTTCTTGAAATCAGATCGTCATTTTTCTCTTAGTGTACCTAAAGTAAACTCTGCGAATATTTCATTATTTTCCCCTTGAGTTTTTAAAATAATTTTCATTGTCTCTATATAAGCGAAGAAGTGTTAATATCGTCACTTATAGTTTTAAGTGAGAAGTAATTAAAAATGTCATAAAAAGTTCATTAAAGAAAACGTTTTAATTTAGAGCATTTTTTGCACTATTACTATTTGACGTTTACTTTGGGACACTTTCGTATAATATGTATGTGCGTTTTCTGTTCGCGAGACACTTAAATTGTCTCATAGTCAACTGTTACATTTTATGTTTTTGACCTAAAAATAGCTTTAAAATATCTAAAAAAAAAAAGTCTAAGAGAATATTTACAGAATATTTTCATGGGGTTTGACTACAATCTGTCTAATAACAAGTGCCAACTAGAACGGCGCTATTATGTTTATTTTCAAAGCTAAATAAAAAGGGTCTTCAACATTTGAGGTATCATTCAAATCTTAACAAAAAGTAACCTATTTGTAATAAACTGAAATAAAAAATATATCCCAATTTTTGATAAAATTAATTTTAATATCTGAAAAAAAGTCTTAATTTGTAATAAAATTAAAATGATACCCCAATTTTGGACACCCTTTCTTTCAAATTCTATTTAAATTTTTATTAACTGCATTCAATTTTTGTTTATATTTACCTCGAAATAAATAAATTTTTGAAAGAATAAATTATGCGTATTATTGGCATATCGCGATCTTCAACTTTTCTTTAGAAAATTAAGGCGATCGCCAACTTTTCTAAAGAAAATTAAGGCGATCACCAACTTTTCTATACAAAATTAATGCGATCGCTAACTTTTCTATAGATAATTAAGGCATTCGCCAACTTATCTAAAGAAAATTAAGGCGATCGCCAACTTTTCTATTGAAAATTAGGGCGATCGCAAACTTTTCTATAGAAAATTAAGGCGATCGCCAACTTTTCTATAGAAAATTAAGGCGATCGCCAACTTTTCTATAGAAAATTAAGGCGATCGCCAACTTTTCTATAGGAAATTAAGGCGATCGCCAACTTTTCTATAGAAAATTAAGGCGATCGCCAACTTTTCTATAGAAAATTAAGGTGATCGCCAACTATTTTTACAGAAAATTAAGGCGATTGCCAACTTTTTTATAGAAAATTAAGGCGTTCGCCAACTTTTCTACAGAAAATTAAGGCGATCGCCAACTTTTCTATAGAAAATAAAGGAGATCGTCAACTTTTCTATAGAAAATTCAGGCGATCGCCAACTTTTACACAAAAAATTAAGACGATCGCCAAATTTTCCATAGAAAATTAAGGCGATCGCCAATTCTCCTATAGAAAATGAAGGCGATTGCCAACTTTTCTACAGAAAATTAAGGTGATCGCTAACTTTTCTATAGAAAATTAAGGCGATCGCCAACTTTTAAATAGAAAATTAAGGCGATCGCCAATTTTTCTATAGAAAGTTAAGGCGATCGCCAACTTTTCTATATAAAATTAAGATGATCGCCAGCTTTCCCATGGAAAATTAAGGCGATCGCCAACTTTTCTATAGAAAATTAAGATGATCTCAACTTTTCCATAGAAAATTAAGGTGATCGCTAACTTTTCTATAGAAAATAAAGAAGATCGCCAACTTTTCTATAGAAAATTCAGGCGATCGCCAACTTTTCTACAAAAAATTAAGACGATCGCCAACTTTTCCATAGAAAATTAGGGCGATCGCCAATTCTCCTATAGAAAATGAAGGCGATTACCAACTTTTGTATAGAAAATTAAGGTGATCGCTAACTTTTCTATAGAAAATTAAGGCAATCGCCAACTTTTCTATAGAAAATTAAGGCAATCGCCAACTTTTCTATAGAAAATTAAGGCAATCGCCAACTTTTCTATAGAAAATTAAGGCGATTGCCAACTTTTCTATAGAAAATTTAGGTGATCGCTAACTTTTCTATAGAAAATTAAGGCGATCGCCAACTTTTCTCTAGAAAATTAAGGCGATCGCCAACTGTTTTATAGATAATTAAGGCGATCGCCAACTTTTCTATAAAAAATTAAGATGATCGCCAACTTGTCTATAGGAAATTAAGGCGATTGCCTGCTTTTCTATAAGAAATTAATTCGATCGCCAACTTTTCTATAGAAAATTAAGGCGATCGCCAACTTTTATATAGAAAGTTAAGGCGATCGCCAACTTTTCTATAGAAAACTAAGGCGATCGTCAACTTTTCAATACAAAACTAAGGAGATCGCAGACTTTTTTATCATAAACTAAGGCGATCGTCAACTTTTCTATAGAAAATTAAGGTGATCGCCAACTTTTCTATAGAAACCAATCACCAACTTTTTTTATGAAAAACTAATGCGATCGTCATATGTTTTGAAAACTAAGACATTATTCTTAAGGCTTTTTAAGTTAACAGACAAAAAAAAAACTGCGAAAGAGAAATCAAAACAGAAAAATAAAAACATCCGTTTTTCTAAAAACAGATAAGATTGAAATCAACATTTTACTTGAGTAGCACGTGATGTCGTCTACCACACAAGATCATTTTGTTGGACATGTTAGAGTTTTGTAGCTGTTTTTCAAAACTTACCAAAATGGACAAGAAAATTGATTGAAATTTACGGCCACAATTGTGTATATTTTTTAAGAGCTGTTTTACTATTTTTCCCTCTAATTTTCTTTATTACTTACAGCAGCGGCTGCTGCTGTTGCAATCAAGCCACAGACCGATTGTTGCAGCCAAATCGCAGCTGGTCACGATGAACTTTAAACACTAGGAAAAACAAGTAAAAAGACTATAAAATATAATATATTGTTGAAAAAAAGCTACAAAATGAATCTAGCTGATTTGAGCTGAAGGAAAAAAGTTGTATTTAGTTAAAAGCACACCTGAGTTGGAAAATAAATTTTCAACAATTTACTACAAAATGATGTATATGCCTCATGCTGTTGTTAAATGCCTTAACAACCAAACACAATTTTACCAACCGGTTCTTTTTTTTTTTTGGTTAAAGAAAAATAATTGATTTTCTTTGAACAAAAAAAAAATAAGAGAAAAAAGAACGAATCTTCCATTTTTCAAAAAAACTTTACTTTAACTCATATCCTCGAAGGTATGAAACTTTGGAGTGAACATTAGACTTTAAACATATTGAAGTTTTTTTTTGATTTTTAAAACTGTTGCTGTAGTTTTTGTTTGTTGAAGAAAGTGCTAAAATTATATGGCAAAATGAAAAAGTTTTATCCAAAAAACAAGTTATGTCAGATATTTTGTTTACCAAACAACATTAAATTGACTAGAATGCACAATGGGGCTATGACATAATAAGACTTATCCTCAGACAATTGCCAATTTTTCAATGAAATACTAAATTTTAACTTTTCTGTAGAAAATTAAAGCGATCACCAACTTTTCTAAAGAAAACTAAAGCAATCGCCAAAAGTTGGCGATCGCCATAGTTTTCTATAGAAAAGTTGGCGATCGCCATAGTTTTCTATAGAAAAGTTGGCGATCGCCATAGTTTTCTATAGAAAAGTTGGCGATCGCCATAGTTTTCTATAGAAAAGTTGGCGATCGCCATAGTTTTCTATAGAAAAGTTGGCGATCGCCATAGTTTTCTATAGAAAAGTTGGCGATCGCCATAGTTTTCTACAGAAAAGTTGGCGATCGCCATAGTTTTCTACAGAAAAGTTGGCGATCGCCATAGTTTTCTATAGAAAAGTTGGCGATCGCCATAGTTTTCTATAGAAAAGTTGGCGATCGCCATAGTTTTCTATAGAAAAGTTGGCGATCGCCATAGATTTCTATAGAAAAGTTGGCGATCGCCATAGTTTTCTATAGAAAAGTTGGCGATCGCCATAGTTTTCTATAGAAAAGTTGGCGATCGCCATAGTTTTCTATAGAAAAGTTGGCGATCGCCATAGTTTTCTATAGAAAAGTTGGCGATCGCCATAGTTTTCTATAGAAAAGTTGGCGATCGCCATAGTTTTCTATAGAAAAGTTGGCGATCGCCGTAGTTTTCTATAGAAAAGTTGGCGATCGCCATAGTTTTCTATAGAAAAGTTGGCGATCGCCATAGTTTTCTATACTATAGTTTTCTATCGCGATCGCCAACTTTTCTATAGAAAACTATGGAGATCGCCAATTTTTCTATAGAAAACTATGGCGATCGCCAACTTTTCTATACAAAACTATAGCGATCGCAAACTTTTCTATAGAAAACTATGGCGATCGCCAACTTTTCTATAGAAAACAATGGCGATCGCCAACTTTTCTATAGAAAACTATGGCGATCGCCAACTTTTCTATAGAAAACTATGGAGATCGCCAACTTTTCTATAGAAAATTAACGCGACCGCCAACTTTTCTATAGAAAATTAAGGCGATTGCCAACTTTTCTAGACAAAACTAAGGCGATTGCCAACTCTTCTATAGAAAACTAAGACGATCGCCAACTTTTCTATAGAAAATTAAGGCGATCGCCAGCTTTTCTATAGAAAATTAAGGCGATCGCCAGCTTTTCTTTAGAAAATTAAGACGTTCGCCAACTTTTCTATAGGAAACTAAGACGATCGCCAACTTTTCTATAGAAAACTAAGGCGATCGCCAACATTTTCTATAGAAATTTATGGCGATCGCCAACTTTTCTATAGAAAAGTTGGCGATCGCCATAGTTTTCTATAGAAAACTATAGAAAAGTTGGCGATCGCCATAGTTTTCTATAGAAAACTATAGAAAAGTTGGCGATCGCCATAGTTTTCTATAGAAAACTATAGAAAAGTTGGCGATCGCCATAGTTTTCTATAGAAAACTATAGAAAAGTTGGCGATCGCCATAGTTTTCTATAGAAAACTATAGAAAAGTTGGCGATCGCCATAGTTTTCTATAGAAAACTATGGCGATCTCCAATTTTCTATGAAAACTAAGCCCAAGTAAAATCTTTTCTATATAATACAAAAATCGAGTTGTCCCATTGTGTAATTCGCTAAAGCTTAAATATCAATAATTTCAGTTGTTTTCATCATGAACATGATGCATTTTACGGTATATTTTTCTTTATATAAAACCTCAATAACTTAAAGATGCGGAAAAATAGTTTTCATCTTCTTAAACATAGGAATAATGTGTTTTTTTTTTTGTGTTTTTCTTTGAAAAGTTTCCATTAAAATATACTTTCAAAGCAACAATTTTCAATTTAAACACTCATGGATACCATAAAAAACGGCGACAACAATTAATAGACAATTTAAATGTTAAATGAAAAAGTCATTTTATTTATAATTGAACGGTTTACAAATGTCAAATAACTTGAGAATTTATTTTTAATATGTATAAATGTATGTATGTTTGTATATATATAAAAGCCAAATGTGTAGAGTAAATAATGTAAAAAATAAGAAAAAAATTGTAAAAGATTTATTACAAATCAAGCAACAAATAACAAAGTTTGTGTTAATTTCACAACAAATTTATTCAAAAAAAAATGTTCGAATTTGTTACAAAATTTAGAAAAAGTATATTTGTTTAATCAATGTCAGCAATATAACATGATAGAGTTAACTTGACCCAGATTCCGAAAAATTCTTGGAAACATGAGTAAGATTTACCAAAAATGCAAATTAAATAATTGCTACATATTTAAATATTTATCACATTTTAAATATCGAATATGTTTCTATAAAAATCGGCTACTAGCGCCTACATTTCCTTTTTAAATTTTTCAAAATTCTTGTTGATTTTACAATAATTTGTTTAATTGTTAAATTCCAATTAATTTTTAATTGCGGCCAATTTATTTCAATAAATCAAAATAATATATTATTCTACTTTTTTTCACTTTCGCTGTTATTTTAATTTTTTAAATTGATCTTATTGTAGAATTGCTGGTTTGGCAACTTTCAAAATATTTTCATATAAAATTTGTAAAATATTTATATCAGATCCAAAATCTTGAAATTGAATTTATGCCATAGCGAAAAAGTGTAAATAACATGAAAAGAATTAAGGTAAACTGCTCGTGTCAGGTATAAAATTATTCAGCAATTTGTAAAGATCATTGATATGTTATCAATGGCAAAGTGGAAAATGACCCAATTTTTTGCGTCTGAGTCAGAATTTATTGAATAAAATAGAAAGTTATGAAAATGTCTAGTGTAAAAGGTCAAAGTATGAGTCTATGTCTTAGTCTATGTCTTAGTCTATGTCTTAGTCTATGTCTTAGTCTATGTCTTAGTCTATGTCTTAGTCTATATGTTGGCGATCGCCTTAGTTTTCTATAGAAAAGTTGACGATCGTCTTAGTTTTCTATAGAAAAGTTTACGATCGTCTTAGTTTTCCATAGAAAATTTGACGATCGTTCAAGTTTTCTATAGAAAAGTTGACAATCGTTCAAGTTTTCTATAGAAAAGTTGACGATCGTTCAAGTTTTCTATGGAAAAGTTAACGATCGTTCAAGTTTTCTATGGAAAAGTTGACGATCGTTCAAGTTTTCTATGGAAAAGTTGACGATCGTTCAAGTTTTCTATGGAAAAGTTGACGATCGTTCAAGTTTTCTATGGAAAAGTTGACGATCGTTCAAGTTTTCTATGGAAAAGTTGACGATCGTTCAAGTTTTCTATGGAAAAGTTGACGATCGTTCAAGTTTTCTATGGAAAAGTTGACGATCGTTCAAGTTTTCTATTGAAAAGTTGACGATCGTCTTAGTTTTCTATAGAAAAGTTGACGATCGTCTTAGTTTTCTATAGAAAAGTTGACGATCGTCTTAGTTTTCTATAGAAAAGTTGACGATCGTCTTAGTTTTCTACAGAAAAGTTGACGATTGTCTTAGTTTTCTATAGAAAAGTTGACGATCGTCTTAGTTTTCTATAGAAAAGTTGACATAGAAAAGTTTTCTATAGAGAAGTTAGTTTTCTATAGGAAAGTTGACGATCGTGTTAGTTTTCTATAGAGAAGTTGGCGCCTTCGTTTCCTTTAAAAAATTGGCGATCGATTTAATTTGGGAATTAGGTGATTTTTCCAAAATATGTAAAAATATTTTTTTTCTTTGAAAAAATTAAATTTTTATTATTATCTAATATTATCGCTTTAATGAAATTACATCATAAAGACGTCATAACTTGAATTAAAAGTCGTAAAAATATTTAGAATTTAAATAAAGAAATTAAGTAGATCTAACCAAATCTTAGACAATAACTTTTGTAAAATAATACTTTTATAGTTAAGCGTGTAACCGTAAAACTTTTTTCAAATACAACGTCACATAAACTATAATTTTTTGTTTGTAATACAAAACATATAAATTTCATAGAAATGTAGAAACGTGGAAAAATGTTAACCGCCACAAAAAAAAAAGATATAAAAATGTGCATTAAACTTAAAGATAAAAATACAGCGAGAATAAAAATGTAAAAAAGTACAAAATTGTATTTAATGTAAAATTTAACTTTGTGTAATTTTTTAATGTTAAAAACTTAAAAAAAGAAATGTGACATGCATGAGTAAAACTTTTTAAGCTTTTAGTTGTAGCAAACTTTTTTTTGTATATAGCAAAACTTTAAAAAACACCAAAAGTCACTAAATATTTAAACATTTAACTCTTGTATTTCCGTTGTGAAATAAACAATTTCTTATTTTGTCGAATGTAAACCCCAAGTATTTGCGCCAGTTTTTACTACAAAATTTATATATGAAACTTGAAAAAAAGACGGCAACCAACAATGAACGTATGAATGGCAAGTGTGAAACTTTATACACAAAAATATGAGGTAACTTTTTTTATATTTCATGTGGTTGGACGGTATTTAGATGTGTTTTTTTTTTTTTTTTTTTTTTTTGTATTAAAATTTCTAGAGCACTTTTTATTTTGAAGTCAGTAGGTTACTCGTATTTGTTTAACTCTGGGAAACATAAATAAATTAGTACTGAAATTTTATAAAGTTTTGCTAAAATGTATTTGTTTGTGGGATTTGTTGACTTTTTTATACCCTTCACTACCATAAAGAAAAGGTTTTTTTACCACCTTCGATTTTTTTTAATTTAAAAAAAAATATTTAAAATTTAAAATTAAAAAGAAAAATGATTGTTTTAAAGTGCAATAACTCGGAATCCGGTAGACATAAAAAAATGTTTTAAAGCGTATTTGATATAATTATATTTACTATTATATTCATCTAGTTTCAACAGAATCGTACAACCCGTTCCAAAGATATATACAAATCGAAATATTATATTAAAAAAAAAAATCAAGCAATTGAAAAAAAAATATTCAACCGTTTTTATAATCAGAAGACCACAATGAATAAAAATATAGTGGTTATAAAATGTAAAGCGAAAACTTGAATTTTGTTAACTAGTGTAATTGAAATATTTTGCTAAATCTTTGCACAAATAAGGGAAAACAATGATAACCGAAATTTTGGTAACATTTTTTTAACTTTTTTTCATCCATATTTGGCTATAGTAGTGAAGGGTATTAAATAGTCGGGCTTGACCGATATTTATCATTTTCTTATTTGCTCTATTTCAATTTCTTATTCGTATGAAAAATATATGAATTAATATTTTTTTTTCTTTTTTTATATTTTCTAGCTCACAGATGAAGTGGTACGCAAAAAGTCCGAATATCAAAAACATCTTGAGGGCTACAAAGCCTTAAGGACACGGTTTGAAGAACATTATATTAAAGGTAGGTTGTGCTTAATTTTTTTATTTTTCATTTTGCAAATATTAAATGGATAAAATTGTTTTATATTCAAAAATGTTCAAAATTGTCTCATTAGTATAGCCTTTGAATGTCGAATTTCATAGCAAATAAATTTTACTAATGACAAGTTTTACTTCATCATACCCTTCACCACCAAAGGGTAGAAATATTAGTCTTATTTGTCTTGTCACCTTTTTAGTATACCAATAGGCTTAAAATCCCTTTCTGAGTCGATTTAGCGATATCAGTCCGTCCGTCTGGCTGGACGGCTGCACAGTGGTTTACGGACGCTTTTTTTTGGAAATAATTCTTTAACTTTTGAACGACTGGAGATATTTGAATGAAATTTGACATGGTGATAGTCAAGGAGTATTCGAGTTGGTTTTTAAAAGCACTGGTCCATGAGGGGTCGGGAGAGTGATTGATGGACCTTCAAAGTTGGTCACCTCGGGTGTTCGACTTTTTTAAAAATTCGCCAAAAATCCATTTATGTATGGATTGAAAAGAAATTTTAAACTTAAGTTGTCCTTGAGAAGATCTACAAAAAATACGCTTAAATGTGTAGGTTATCTCCTTTGGATTTCGAGATATTTGGGTAAAAAGGAATTTTTAGGTTGATTTTTTACCTCTTTTTTTAAGCTTTTTTGATCTGGTGGACGCATCTGAGGACCAAAAATTTTTTAAGAATATTCTTTAAATTTGTAATAAAATTCTAAATAATTTTTGTGCAAGTTAGTTATAGAAATCTTCTTTTGTTTAAAAGTTAAAAATATTCAAAGTTGAAACTTACAAAAAATTTCGCTTTTTTTTTAGTTTTTCCCCAAAAGATAGCTATATTTTTTCACTAATAAAAAAATATTTTCTTAAGAAACATAAAAAGATTTTTAAAGTTTTTAAAAGAAAACATAATGAGAATGCGTATAAAACAAATTTCTTGCTAATTGGACTTTTGGTCCTCGCACATGTCCTCTCCAAAAAATGGCAATTTGTAAAAAAAAAAATTAGTTTAAACAAAAATTTCTCAAAAGGCAAAGCACCGATTTGAAAAAAATTATAATGTTCATATTTTCCAATATATCTGTTATTGATTAGAAAAGTTTTTTCTGAAACGCGCTGCAAATAGAGACAGTGTTGCCATATTTGTAAAAAAACTCATTTTTTGAAACACCTTTTTCCCCAGTTGGGAATTGGGGAATTTTTAAGTTAAAATTGGGAATTTTTTTTAGTCTATTGCTTTTACATCTTATTGGTCTACATTACTACAAAATTTCATTGTAATATCTTTATCCATGTCATTTCCACAGAATATCAAAGATTAAAAATATTTTCCTTAAAAAAGCAGAAAAACATTTTTTTTTTGTTTTACGATACAAAGTGTAAAAAAAGTAACGCACTTAAAAAAAACTTTTACTTAGTGCTAATCTCCTAGTCTTTCCCGATCTAATGATACTAAACATGTATATAAAGCATTAATACCGAGTCTTAAAAAACTCTGAAAACTTTGGCCCCCGTAGCATTTTTACACTGTTTATTTAAATATAAGTGATGAATTTGTGCATATAAAATTAATAATCATACTCAAATATTTCACTATAAGATGACAATGATCCTTCGATAACAAACAAATATTTTTTTATTTTTTTAAAGAAAATATCATGAGGATTTATGAAATATCAAAATGTAAATAATTTGTACTTATATTAAAAGGTGAAATACATTTTATTGAAGTATTTGTAGTTAAAGTTTAAACTTACAGTTTTTATTACATATTTATATAAAAGTAGTTATTTACTTAATTTTTATTTTCAGTAAAATAATCAGTACAATCTATTATATCAAGAACCTCTTCCAGGTGTTCGTTTTCAGAAGTTTTTGTATAACTGCTCCACCATTTCTTTCTTATCGTTGATAGAGCAGGATCAGAAGACAACAAGAGATAATTTATTAGATCCTGATTTTGCGATTTTCTTGAGCATTTTCTGGTATTAAATAGTTGGATATACTTGAAATCTGAATTCCGCGCTTCCTGGGCCTCTTCTGTCAGTTCACCAAGTGGGAGAAGATTTGATTCAATTATTTCACGACCATGTTGAAGGACTTTATGAACTGTTGGTGTAATTTCTTTCCAGTGATACAAATGTCGTATACGAGTTAACGCGTTGAGGGCATAGCAATGAAATTTTTCAGCATTTATTTGATATTTGCTATTTATTGCCGATAATATTACGTAACATTTACGAAGAACTTCCTCATCAATTCCAGTAATCTTTGAAGTTGTTTCATAATTTTCAAAGAATCGCCTGGCCGTATTACCATCGTTTGTACTGCCATATCCTACAAGTGGTTTGTCTATGTTTAGACCCGTCATAGTTTTGAATTCTTCCTGAATCCTTTTTTTTTCACTGGATCTCATTTCAATCAGTTCCTTATTATTTCTCACGGATTTTAGCTGATTATCAGGTATATTCCTATATTTCAGATCATATGCTATATGTAGCATAAATTCTAAAAATCGGATACGTGCATGTAGGGGCGATATACCAAATTCCAGAACCTCTTGATTAATTGCAGTACTAGCTGATGCATCTTCTGAAGTTTGTAGAAATTCCGATTTCTTCTTTCCGCATAATGAGCATTTCCAAGTTGAATGGGTTTCCGTTATAGCGTTGCTTACTTTTCCATCTATCATTGTCAATTGAAGCTCAAAATTTACATTAATCAAATATCCATGTATGTCTATGCAGACTGGACTCAAATTGTCTATTGAATATTTGATATCATCAACCCAATTTTTTTGTGCTTGCTGCATTTTCTTTTAAATATTCGAATCTGATCGGTCTGCAAAATGCCTTTGATCCTGGAGATGTGTTAACCCACACATATTCAGTACGCTCTTTTGATGTGGATGGTTCAGAACGATTCTTTCTTAATCTTAGTGGTACTAGGGATGCCATAAAAACGCTTCTGTAGTCATTTGTGTTCTGATGAGATGTTGATTGTTTGTATTCCGGTAATCCAGATAAACCGTCACATCCCCATTTACATATTAAAGTTAAGTCCTTGTTGTCAAGTTTCTTGGCTTCTTCTTCAGACAATGTAGTAGATATCAGCCTTGATGCCGTATTTTCCAATAATTTTGATAAATCCACAGATGCACTTTCGTCTCCTATCACGTTTGTTGGTATTAAGTTTTTTTTGGTTTTTAATAACGCATTATATCCTGGTAAAATTGAGTGTCCTTTGTCTCGTAATGCCTTACAGAGTTTAATATATTTATTTTTACTCAATTTCAACTCGAGCATAAGAGCAAGTGCTTCTTCCTCCGAAAATTCTGATTGAGAAGAAGGAGTTGGTATACTCTTAATAATTCGCTTAAGACGTTTAGGAGAAGCCTCTGGGAGAATATCTGCTATTTGTTTAGCTTCAGCTGGTTGATTATTTCGTTTGAGCACTTCCTTAAAGGAATCTTTGATTTCAGTATCCGAATGAGTAGAAAGAACTTCGGATAATCGCATCTTTTTAGATCTTTCTCCGAGATCATCATAGTTTTTTAGAGGGGCTCCAGCACCAGAAGTTTTAAGCTCAATTGAGTCCTTCAGCCAGTCTTTAAATTTAGATTCAAATCTTTTTAAACAGTAATTAACCGACTTAATTTTAAGTTCAAATAACTTTACAAATTTTACGACTTTGTCTTCCTCACTATTGAGAATCATGGAGTTAGTTTGACTTTTAGCATATCGCATGATTATTTTAATTTTTTCTGCTCTCGAACTGCTTGGTTGTTCAAAAAGAATATCGCACAACACTTTAAATTCCAATGTTATAGCCATGATGTTTTAACTGTTAATAGCAGTTACATTTAAAACTTTCTTTTTTATATTAAAAAAAAACATTTTTTATATATACCTGTATCCAAAGAATAATAAAGAAATCAATGAATTAATGTATTTTTTACCTCTAAAAATAGGTGCATATATAACTCAACCAATATGTGCGTCTCGTAAAACCTACCTGTATGGAGGTGAGTAACCATATCCTTTCTGACCATTATGAAAAACCCAAGTTGTAACAATTTTTACCTATTGCATTAACTTTCAAATTAAAAAACATTTTATAACCTTAACATAATTTTGCAATTTTTTCAAATACACCAATTTTAAATACCGGAAAAATGCCTTTAAATCTTATTTTAAATAAATTGTCACACTGTTACTATAAAAGTACTCTTCTAATTAAACTTTTGCTACAAATTATGGATATATTACCTTTACACTGTTATCAAAATCGGTGCCTTACTCGTACTTACTTATTTAGAATCTTTTACTAAAATTTTATTTTTTAGCTTGGAACAAAAGGCAAAATCGAATAAAATTTTTTTAAGTCATTCTTATAATGTTTTCTTTAAAAAAATAAAAAACTATTTATATCTTTTTGAAGAAAATATTTGTTTATTAGCGAAGGATCATTGTCATCTTAAAAATAGTGAAATATTTGAGTATGATAATTAACTTTATATGCACAAATTCATCACTTATATTTAAATAAACAGTGTAAAAATGCTACGGGGGCCAAAGTTTTCAGAGTTTTTTAAGACTCGGTATTAATGCTTTATATACATGTTTAGTATCATTAGATCGGGAAAGACTAGGAGATTAGCACTAAGTAAAAGTTTTTTTTAAGTGCGTTACTTTTTTTACACTTTGTATCGTAAAACAAAAAAAAATTGTTTTTTTCTGCATTGATATTACAATGAAATTTTGTAGTAATGTAGACCAATAAGATGTAAAAGCAATAGACTAAAAAAAATTCCCAATTTTAACTTAAAAATTCCCCAATTCCCAACTGGGGAAAAAGGTGTTTCAAAAAATGAGTTTTTTTACAAATATGGCAACACTGTCTCTATTTGCAGCGCGTTTCAGAAAAAACTTTTCTAATCAATAACAGATATATTGGAAAATATGAACATTATAATTTTTTTCAAATCGGTGCTTTGCCTTTTGAGAAATTTTTGTTTAAACTAATTTTTTTTTTTACAAATTGCCATTTTTTGGAGAGGACATGTGCGAGGACCAAAAGTCCAATTAGCAAGAAATTTGTTTTATACGCATTCTCATTATGTTTTCTTTTAAAAACTTTAAAAATCTTTTTATGTTTCTTAAGAAAATATTTTTTTATTAGTGAAAAAATATAGCTATCTTTTGGGGAAAAACTAAAAAAAAAAGCGAAATTTTTTGTAAGTTTCAACTTTGAATATTTTTAACTTTTAAACAAAAGAAGATTTCTATAACTAACTTGCACAAAAATTATTCAGAATTTTATTACAAATTTAAAGAATATTCTTAAAAAATTTTTGGTCCTCAGATGCGTCCACCAGATCAAAAAAAGCTTAAAAAAAGAGGTAAAAAATCAACCTAAAAATTCCTTTTTACGCAAATATCTCGAAATCCAAAGGAGATAACCTACACATTTAAGCATATTTTTTGTAGATCTTCTCAAGGACAACTTAAGTTTAAAATTTCTTTTCAATCCATACATAAATGGATTTTTGGCGAATTTTTAAAAAAATCGAACACCCGAGGTGACCAACTTTGAAGGTCCATCAATCACTCTCCCGACCCCTCATGGACCAGTGCTTTTAAAAACCAACTCAAATACTCCTTGACTACCACCATGTCAAATTTCATTCAAATATCTCCAGTCGTTCAAAAGTTACAGAATTATTTCCAAAAAAAGCGTCCGTAAACCACTGTGGGCTGGTTGGACCTCCAAGTAAACCATCTAATTAAAGTACAGGTCGCAATTCTAAAGATAATTTGATGAAATTTGGCACAGATAATTTTTTTTTGATAGTGGGACCATGGCTATTGAAATTTAGCAAACCATTATTTATGGTACCTCTTATAGGCTCCACTTTCTGGAATTGATATTATGGCTACAAATATCAATATTTTTTCATGAAATTTACAACAAGCACTGCTTATGTAAACCAAAATCACTGTACCAAATTTCGGTCCACATTTGACCTTAGTGGTGAAGGGTATCGTATGGTCGGGCTTGACCGACTATAGCACTTTCTTACTTGTTACTTAATAATTACGAAATAGATCTTACAGGTTTTACTTATGCAATTAAGTTGAGCAACTTTTGTAGAAGATTTGTCAATTTATACTTAAAAACGTCAAAATTTATAAAAAAAAAAAAATGCTTACATAATTCTCTCACCTTTTTGGTGGAGGTGGCTCACCTACGCTAAAAGTGATATATGTTCTGGAACACCTTTCCTGTGTTCTTCAATTAATTTTTTACAAGAGTCCAGTACCTTTCCATAGGCCGAAGTTTTGAGCAATTGAATGGATTTGCCTCTCGTGTTACAACAATTATTTTTTTGTTTGAATACAACTCAAGTGCTTTTTTCCAAAGTGGCATATTGCCAAATCGAGCCAATTTCATAGGAAAAGCTTTAAACAATTCTCCTCTACTTGGTCTTTCCATCGAAGTTTCGGACGTCCTCGTTTTTGTTCTTATATTAGCTTTTACATAGCAATTGTTTTTTCCAGGACTGGGTTACTAGCCCGACGTCCTAACCCATTTTTTAATCGTTCTTATGGTAGAATTCGCAGACCATATCAGCTTATAAATTAACGGGTGTTATGTAGTTCCCCGGGTGATATCACGAGGTGTTCAGTGTTCACAAATGAGATGAAGGATAACCAAGGTAGGTCTGGTCTTGGCAAGTTAAGACCAATCCAACATCCCCTACATCACACGTTTTTGTAGGCAATCCGATATATAAAGTTTTGTGTTTATCGTGCCTGATGCAACAAATGCATGGCTTCTTTTGTCACAATTGCAAATATCTTGCCATACGAGAAATTTCTTTGGGAATTTTGTTAGTTTTTTTGCCCTGAACTCTTTCTGAACAGTGTCTCGTTCATCAGCAATATAAAAATCTTGGCCGGGAAGTTGCTCGTTCTTTATCGAATCGCGATTTAAAACTTTCTATGTCTTCGGCATAAGCTTTGTCTCAGTGGACAAAACTATTAGAGCATTTCACGGTTCAAAAAAAAAAAAACAGTTCCACGCAGACTTACCAAACTAAGTCGAAAACAAAGTTGGGTACACAAAAGCACAATAAAACAAAGAACGGTAAGTTTTAATAATGTACCGTTCTTTGAGATTTTAGAGTATTTTTTAGTTAACTTTAGAGTATTAAAAAGTACTAAGTTACGAATTTTTAGATAACTAAAGCTACGGTCACATTGATTAAACATTTAATCGAAATTATCAAATATTTGATCCTCGTAGTCTGACCACAAAATATTTTTGAGGTTCAAACAAGAAACATGTTGATTTGAACAAAACAAAATCATTTGCCAGCAAATAAAAATTTTCCTAATGTGACCACGCAAGAGCAAATATTTTATTAAATTTTGATCAAATAATTATTTAATCTTACAAAATTTTTGTAACATCAAACAGGGGCAAATAACAGCTGAGCATTTCTATTGTTTACTATTCAAACAGAAACAACAACATCAAATTTGAGAAACAACAACATCAAATTTGAGAAACAACAACTCAAATATGAGAAACAAATTGCTAGATACACAATTTTGTTTTGAAAATATTTGATCAAATATTTTTTGGGAAAATATTTAATCTTCAGTGTGACCATAAATAAAACTTGTTTTTTTGTTTATACTTTGAACGTATTTTTTCTGTATTTTATCAAATAAAAATCGTCAAATAAATGTGCAAGTGTGACCACAAATTTTTTATTATATTGTTTTGACAATATTTTACTCAAAATATTTGATTTAAATGTTTAATGAGTCTGACCGTACCTTAATATTATAATATATAGTAATATTTTGTCGAAGTATATTTTCATAAAAAATCCTATAGTTTCAAGTTGAAGAACCATATTCAATACCGGGAAAATGAGCTGCGATTTGAACATGGGGATATCATAGTGCTGGCTCATGGCTGAAATAAAAGCGGATATCAACCTACTCGAATTAGAAGTACATGTTAAAATCTTGAGGCATTTTTCCAATATGGAAACAGTCCATGAACTTGTAACTACTGGTAAATTCTTAAAATTTACATGCATAGTATGTCAATTGTGTTTGTGACAAAATTTAGTGACAAAATTTTAACATTACATTATAGTACTCAAAAAAGTACTTTATAGTACTGAAGGAAGTACGTTATTTTTAGTGTACTTGGTGAAGGTACTCTAAAATTTTAAGGTGCCTGGAATAATTTGTACACTTTGTTACGTATGCGGCTTTGTACCGAACTTGAACGGTACCTTAAAATACAGTATTTTAAAGAATTTTTTTCGAACCTTGACTTCTTTTGCTTTACTGATTTCCTTAAAACTTTTCTACTTCCGGAACGAGGATTTTTTAAATGCTCAGGATTTTCTTATACCGTTTAATGGCATTTGAAACAATTCGAGGGTCGGCTTTAAAATTTGTTGCCTATTTTTGAAAGTCCATGACGGATTTTTTAAAAACTTTAATTATATTGTCCCATACTTTTTTTTCGCAGTCCATTTTGATCGTAATAATAATTTAAAATTATTGAGTTTTAAAATAATAGTATCTAACAAATCTATAAAAGCTAACGTGATAACAAAAAAAATATTTATTGCGCTATGGATAAGTTTTGGCAAAATAGGAAATGAATATTTCGTTCGAAACAGTATTTATTGTAAAAAATTACTATCCGCTTCAGAAGCAATCAGCTTAGGGTTAATTACCAAGACAACTTACCGATACGTATTTCAAAATGGAACAAATAAGACAACCTCCAATTTCGGTTGTCATGGGTACACACATTATCTGTAGTCTCACACATTTCGACCTGTCTACGTATGACTTTTCTCATTTATATAACTATTTTGACACACACACACTGCAACGACCAATGAAACCATAAAGTCAGCATAAGTTCCGTTTTTTACATTAAATATAGATACATAAAACTTAAACCCCGATACAGATTCTGCAACCTACATACAGATCGAAATGTTATAATCTTATATTCTTAAACAAGCAATAATTGTATCTTATCTTTCTTATCTTTCTTATATTCTTAAACGAGCAATAATTGTATGTATATATATATATATATATATATATATATAGAATGGCTATCTCGAAAACGGCTCTAACGATTTTGATAAAATTTGGACAGTGGGTATCTTTTTTGATGTATAGGTCGAAGAAGAAGGGACTTTTGGAATTTTTACCTCTAAGAGGGTAAAAAGGGGAAAAAATCGAAAACGCTATGTCTCCTAAAGTAATAGGTATAGAAACAAAATTAAAATTACGTTTTAAACAGCTTTGAAAATAAGCGGACAGGTGTTTGGTACTTTTTTGAAACTATGTCCGATAGAGGGTAAAAAAGGGTGAAAATAGTTTTTTTGGCACCTTTTTAACCCACTCTTATATTTTAAACTAAAGAATATAGAAAGAAACTTGGTACTGCAATCAATAGATGTAAAAAAAACATGAAACACGTATTTGGTACTTTTTTGATTTTGGAGCCAAAATGGGTAAAAAAGGGATAAAATGATAACTTAACATCTCCAAAGTAATATGAATAGGAACATTATACATTATGTTAAATGCGTTTTAAAAAAATGTACCGAATTCAATTGGCACCAAAAAAGTACCAAATATACATATGGAACTTTTAGAAATTAGGAAATAAAAAGGGGGAAAAATTAGTATTATTTTAAACAAATGAATGTTTGTCTGTATGTATGTTCTTTATAGAATAGTAAACTGTGAATTTGATTGTGTTATGCTCTTTAGCGAAGATGTTGCGGATAAGCCGGCGAAGGTTTTAAAGTTGATAAGACTAATTTCCGACAGATGGCGCCATTGAAAATTACTAAAAATTAATTAAATCGTAAACTTTACATTTGATCATGCTATGATCTTTAGCAAAGTTGTAGCGCATGAGCCGACGAAGGCTTTTTAGTTGGTATGAATAATTTCCGACAGGTGGCGCTACAGAAACTTACTCAAAGTCAATTTAATCGTAATCTGTACATTTAATCATGCTACAATCTTTAGCAAAGTTGTTGCACATGAGCCGACGAAGGTTTCTTAGTTGGTATGAAGAAATTTCGACAGGTGGCGCTACTGAAATTTACTCAAAGTCAATTTAATCGTAAGCTGTACATTTAATCATGCTATAATCTTCAGCAAAGTTGTTGCGGATAAGCCGACGAAGGTTTATGAATTGGAATGAGCAACGTCCGACAGGTGGCGCCACAGAAAATTACTCAAAGTGAATTAAATCGTGAACTGTGCATTTGATCATGTTATAATCATAAGCACAGTTGTTACGCATAAGCAAGCGAAGGTTTCTTAGTTGGTATGAACAACTTCAGGCGCCACTGAAAACTACTTAAAATGAAATAAATCATAAACTGTACATTTGATCAGACTATAATCTTTAGCAAAGTTGTTGCGCATGAGTCGACGGAGGTTTCTGTTGGTATGACCAATTTCCAAAATTATTAAAATGAGTTAAACTGTAAACTATGCAAACTATGTGTTGGTCGGACAAAATAAATAAAATAATTCAAAATTAACTTTATAAAATAAAATATATAAAAACTTTCAAATTTGCCTCAAAATGCTTATAATAAAGCTCCGAGCAAGGCTCGGTCAACCAGGTACTATACTGTAATACATACGATGCAACCAACAGGTTAAATAGGTTTCAATGTGTGTAATCACCATAGAATATGTTAGAGTAAGAGTATGTTCTTAAGGTCCCATTTCGTATACCAAATGAAAATGAATTTTTTCGCTATACGTTTTTTAAAATTTTATTACCTACCGTTGACTGAGAAATAGGGAATTAACAGAATTTTTTTCTACATTTAATTTTCAATTGTATAATTTTCTAAACACTTTTCTTTTCATCTCCTTCCAGCCGGTCGTGGTGGACGAAAATTAGATGATGTTCGTGATAAATATCAAAAAGCCTGCCGTAAATTACACTTAACTCACAATGAATATGTTCTATCAATAACAGAAGCCGTCGAAGTCGAAAAAGATTTTCGCAACATACTATTGCCCGGCCTTCTAGAGCACCAGCAATCGGTGCAGGAATCGTTTATATTATTGTGGAAGAATATACTGCAGGAAGCCAGTCAACACAGTGATTTAACCTCAGATAAATTTAAAGAAATACAAAAACGTATTGACAGTGTGATAAACAGTATAAATCCCAATGAAGAATATCGGGAATTTACCGAGAAGCATAGGTGAGAAAACATAATTTAATAAAATAACACTATATCAAAATGTATTTAACAATATTCTTTGTTTATTATTTAGAACCTCCCCCACCAGCCCTTTAGTATTTCAATTTGATGAAGCTCTTATCGAAGATATACCCGGTAAACTACAATCCAGTACTTTGGCTGTTGATAATCTCACTGTCGACTGGTTGCGTACCAAGCAACTGGAATTGGAGTTGTCTGTCAAAGAATGCCAAGAAAAACAGTTAAAAATGATAGAACATGTCAATGGAGGTTCACCGATCATAGCCAATGGTACCATAACCTCAAATGGTAGTATAACATCAAATGGCATACAATCCAGTAAAGAGAATCAAAAGTTAGTCCTTTTTTTGTTTTTTCGAAATGTTTTTTTATTAAAATCTTTTTCTAAATTAGCCGCCAATCCAAGGACTTAAATGCTTTGAGATGCCAAGAAAAACAAAAACAGAAATTAGTTGACATGATCAAATTTGCCTTAAATGAAGTCGGCTGTGAAGAACTGCCTTCGGGTTGTGATGATCATCTGGATCCTAATTTTGAGCATGGCTTTAATAATGATAATCATCAGGTGAGTTTGAAGACATTTAATCATATCTTAGTGGTGCAGGTTATTTTTAGTTAAGCGTTATAAGATATTGTCTTGTATTGAGGCTGAGGTTGTAGTTTTTAGAATTTGTATAACGTTTCTAATCTTAATAGGTTATGGAATTTATTATGCATTTGAGATTAAGAGAACACTTAATTAGTTTTTTCTAAAATATTATCAAAAATTAAGAAATTAGATTTTCAACAAATATTTTACAAACGTATTATCATAACGCAGAGAATGAAACATGGTTGCTGTGATCATAATTTGTGAACAGACATTTTTATATGGACTTACGTTTGCATTATGATTGGAAAATTTGTGTGTTACGTTGTTCCCCATTTAAGATTATACTTTGATTAACGAAATTAGAATATGATCACACCATTACAGTAGAATATGATCACATCGAATTTTTAGATTATATTTAAGAGTGTCCCAAAAAATTAAAAGTTATTTTACAGAATAACGTGAAACACTTAAATATTTAAATACAATAATTTTACTTTCGACCCTGGCAATAAAAGGGGTTAATGACATCTGATTTCAATAAAATTTCTAATATCATTTCTATCTTTTGAAGCAATAATAATTTCAGTTCTGCTCATAAAAGCCAGGGACCGAAAATAACTGTTTTTTTATCAGAGACCGAATATTGTTTTACTTTTTAAATCTATGAAGTATAAATATCATTGCCGATGAAAATCTATTTTCATTTCGAACGATTATTATAAAAGAGGGATTTATATTTGAAATATAAATATCCCTCATGATGAAAATTTTAAAAATCGTTTATGATAAATATCCGAACAGAAAAATATTTTATTGATTGTTTTATTTTTGAACTTCTGTTTTGACTTTAAAAAAATAAAATATTTATGAAATTTCAAAATTTTCAACAATGAATGTAGGAACATGTTTTCAATTAATTGCAATGTTTTAGGACATCGAAGTTGAATCTGATAGTCCTAATGGAAACTATTAGTGGTTTCTTTGATTCGCGTCGCTTTACAGCGATACTTCTAAAAAAAGTTTTAAACGTGTTAAACGCATCTAGACAACAATCATCCGTTGCCCAAAACCATTTCAATATAAAATTTGCAACAATAATTGAATTTATTGCTATTTAAACGTCCTAAAGACGCTTTATATTCGTACAAATACAGAAATAAAATTTAAATTTTTTCTATCAAAATTTTTTTTTCATCGGATGAAAAAAGATGAAAATTATTTTGAACTGTACTGATAAATATCCCAAACGATTTTTTTATATATTATTTTCATCGGATTAAAAAACGATACAAATTATTTTGAACAAATAAAAATCATGAAGAATTTTTATTATTTTTTGAACTTCAATGATTGTTTTTGTATGGATTAAATTATGAAAATATTGTTTTTAAAGTATTAATATTCGGTCTCTGATTTTTATGTTTTAGAAAAAAATAACAGTTATTTTTTGATTTTTATTTTTTGAGCAAAACTAACAGTTATTTTTAATTTTTATTTTTTCGAGCAAAAATAGAAGTTATTTTTAACTTTTGTTTTTTCGAGCCAAAATAACGGTTATTATACCCTTCACCACCATAAGTGTACTCTACTATTTAACTCTACTTTTTCGAAATTGAAAAATAAATATTTATAAAGCCCTATCTCGCCAAATTATACGTCGTTGCATCGACAAATAATAGAAAACTTTGGAATCTTAGAGCTTTCAGTTTGATGTATAATGATTTCTTATATAAAACTTTTTCAACAAAATATTTCGTATAGAAAACTTTCAATATTAAAAGATTTCCTTTAGGTAACATATAATATCTTAGCTTTCCAATAAAATGCTCCCATTATCAAAATTTTTTCCTATATAAAACTTTCGATGTCGAAAGGTTTCCTATAATAAACTTTCAATATCGAAAGATAACTTATATAGAACTTTTTTATTTAAAAGCTTTTCTATAGTAAAAAGTTTTCAACTTAAAACATTCCACATCAAAAGCTTTCCAATTAAAAAGATTTCCTATATAATATTTTCGATTTCCTATATAAAACTTATATATAAATATACTTTTGATATTGAAATTTTTCCTATAGAAAACTTTCGACATCAAAAGATTTCTTATATAAAACTTTTGTCGTCGAAATATTTCGTATAGAAAACTTTTTATATCAACAGATTTCCTAAAGATTATTTTTAATATCAAAAGCTTTATACTGAAAACATTCAAAATCGAAACTTTTTTAATATAAAACTGCCAATATTTAAAAATTGACTTTATAAAACTTTCGATGTCGATGTTTGCTATACTAAACATTCGATATCGAAAGATTTTCTTAAGAAAACTTTTGATTTCCTACATAAAATTTTGAATATCGAAAGTTCTTATATCTCATTTAATGTCAGTCAGTCAGTCAGTTCTCATTTAATGTCAAACTTTTAATATCGAAAACTTTCCTATGAAAGGAAAACCTTCGTATCTAAAGATTTCCTATAGAAAATGTTCGCTATCAAACGTATTCCTTTAGAAAACTTTCGATATCAGAGGCTTTTCTATAGAAAACACTCTCCATGGAAAGCTTTAATTAATATAACTTGCTTTGATCGCTGCAGAAAAAAGCCCTAAGTTACATTTGTGTTCTTAAATAAAACTACAAAAAGCCTTATCTCTATTTAGTTTTTTATATGTTCAAAAATAAAAAAAAAATTGAAAAAAAATCAATTTATTAATAACCTGCATTTAAAGAAACGTAAAAATTTGTCAATTACAGTTTTAAATCTGTTTTTACCTTCTCCTGTAATGTTTCAAATATGCGAGTTAGTGCCTTTCTACATGAGACCAACGATAAATATGATAGCATAAATATATAACATTGAATCCTGATTTCCAAAATAATATTATAATTCTATTGTGATCACATTTAGATCTCGCGGGATTAACATTTCATATATACGAATAATAATTGGACTTAACCTCAAATTTATCATACCACATCGAATCATAGTTTGGTTTTTTTTAATACATATATTTTTACTCCAGAATCATATTTTGATCTTACCTAATGTCAATAGTATATTTTGCAGTTGACTTTTTTCAATCGATCCCATCCAATTATATTATGATTATGCAGTTTCTGATCTACATAATGAGTAACTCAAATATTATTTCTAAAAATAAACCTTTGATCATATTCAACCATGTCTTTTCTCTGCGTCTCCAATTCGAAATCAATAAGATCAATGAACCTACCCAGATCTACAATATCTAAACTTATTTTTCGATAATATTTGTAGTCAAGTTATAGAAATTTCCAGATTCATTTTAAATCGCAACTCCTAAGCATTTGTAACTGATTTATATAATGAAGACTAAATATCGATCTTATTTTTCTTCCTTAAAACAAAAACACACAAAAATCTTTTGCCCTTAAATTAAATCGCCAAAAAACTAACATACATATAATTTAAAACTAGAACTCTAATACTACTCCATCCGTAAGTATAATTAATGAACTAAGAAGACGCGGTGGTGTCCTAACTTTATTACGAGGACGTCACTTTAAACGCAAATCAACACCACAACCCACCACACCGACAGCCGCCACAAGGGCTAAACGTCTCAACAGTAAAATGAAACCAAGATCCCAAAGTTTGGGTTCATTATCGGTAAATAGTCCTACTGGTTCTGCCAGATATGAGCCTATTATTAACTTACCTATGCGCATGGCTGCCAGTTGTGAGACGCCCTGTAATAATCCCGGTTTTCTGCTGCATGATTCAAGTGATTTTGAAAAAGATTATACTTTAAGATTTGTGCCTTCTAAGTTAAGACGCAGCATGAGTCATGGTTCCATATGCCTAAGAAATCCCTTCAAAGAACAGGATGAGGATGATGAACTCGAGGATAATGCCAATACTAACAAAGCTTTTAATAACAATAATCATATTTATGCTGATTTAGATTTGAAAGAGGAAATAGAGGAGATTAACCAAAAAGAATTAGTTAAGGAGGATTTGAAGAAGGATATTCAAACGGTAGAAACAAAAATAGAAAAATCGCCTGAAATTATAATTGAGAATCTTCTGATTTGTCAGAGTAAAGTTGTTATAGAAATAAATAGAGTAGATGATAGTAGTAATCAGGAAGCGGAAACCTCTAAGGAATTAGAAAGTGAAACTAAGACTGAAAAAACTCCGTCCGAAATTATTCCCGAGGTTATGCAAAATTCCATTGATGCTCATTTGGATAAAATCGATGAACTAAATCGCACCTTGGATAATCGTTTAAAACGTAATATCACTACCCAAGTAACCGATTTAGATGCCATAGAATCTGCGGAAATTGTTGATGTTTTGCAACGCTCATTAGGTCTTAATGAGACTCAAACTAAACGCTGTTCCACTTCCAGTTCGGATAAGGAAGTGCAAGTGAATACCTCCAGTACTAATGGCAATCAATGTGACAAGCAAAAAAAGAGATCTCTGTCATTTTCCCAGAAATCTATTAATGCTATTTTGTGTAATATTAAAGAATTCTCCAAAAGTCCTTTAACCAAAATGCATATAACCAATCAGGATAAAGACAAGGACTCCAATACAGACACCTCAAGTGATATGAATTGTTTCAATTCACATACCAGCAAACATCCCAGTGAAACTAAATTATCGGAAATGGTCAATAGTAATAACACGAACTCATTATCAAAACCCCAACCACCAGCTCCTGCTCCAACTCCCACAGGAGATTTTAATACACCCTTAAATCAAGTTCCAACTTCACAATCTATAGCCCTCGCTAACGAGGAGAACTGCACACATATAACTGCCCAAAATGTTGGTGAAGAACTAACACCACAACAAAAAGTAAATGCCCTGGAAAATTCAAATTCTGCTAACAATTCCACTGCCAATTTAAATCCGTCCAAGGACTCACATATAATTACCTCAAAACTTAAGTTTAAAGTGCCAAAAATACAAAAGAAATCAAAAGCCATACGCCAAACATTCCGTACCAAATTTTTACATTTCCAACTGAGAAAAGGAAAGATCTGCAAACAATGCACCAAGCGACGACGCATTCACCCCAGTAAAAGTGTTTTCGATTTTTCCAAAGAATTCCATTTAAACTCGACCCTCGATCAAAATAACGAAGACAATGAGGAGTTTTGCACTTGTCCAATTGATCATCCTCCCTATCCGCCACCCTCTACTAAACGTATTAACATAACCTCATCGCACATTAACAATTGTTTCGATGATGAGGATGATGACGAGACAAGTGATGATGTCCTCTCGATAAAGGATCATTTCTATTGTGTTCCCAGTCTGGCAATGAGTGTGAGTAAATTGTTGTGTTTTCTTCCAGAATGACAAAAGGGGAGTTCAAAATTCCTCTTCAATTACTCTTTTAGAACTTAAAAAGTCGCTATCTCACTGTCTTTTATTATTTCTTTTTTTTCTATATTCTGAACTATCTAGAAGCACTTTAGTGTAGCGGAATGATCACTTGAATCCTGTATAGCAAATAATTTTAATTTTTATTAATTTTGTTTTAATTTTTTATTTTGTTGATTTTTAGTTAGTTCTAGCTTTTTGCCATTTTGTTATTTAATTAATTTTGTTATATTTAAGTATTTTTAACAATTAAACAATTTTGCATGATCTAATATAAGTTTTTTTTTTAATGTATGGCTATATCGTAAATCTTCTTCTGTTTGATAGTTTATCAACAAAACCAACAAAAATTAAGAAATTGGGCACAAATTGTATGATATGTGGAAAAATAACTCAATGAAGTGTCCCATTGGGTTATTCTTTTGAGATATCTCCATTGCAAATAGTAATTTTTCGTTTGTGTTATGTGATAAATAAATCAATAGCCGCTTATAAAAATCGCTAAAGAAATCATTGAAATTGGTTAGCAAATTTTCGAGATATTTATGAAAAGTAATAGCAGTTAATTTATAAGTTTCTTTATTTGTCTATGGTTAACACTTGTACTTATCCAAGACAACAACCATCAATAGCTGAGTAATACCATTACTTTAGGTAAAAGACATCAAAAATAATATAAAAATATTCCAGAACTGGGTTTTTCAAAAATTATGGGATGTCAAACGTTTTATTAAAAGTTTTACATTAGTGTATTGCACTCAGATCCCAATTTATTTAATAAGAAATGGTTTTCCCGTTTATCTTGTATTCAGTATCGAAAATATTAAAATTTATGTCATAACTAAATTTTTTGAAAAATTTTCAAAAACGATATTTGAAATAAACGATTTTATAAAGAAAACTGCTCAAAAACAACTTTCTATAGAACTATTTTTTATAGAAAATTAGTCAAAAAACAATTTTCTATAGACAATTAAAAAAAAACGATTTTTAATCAAAAATTGTTCCCAAAACAATTTTCTATAGAAACTTAAAAAAAAAGGATTTTCTATAGAAAAATGTTCAAAAACGATTTTCTATAGAAAATTGTTCAAAAAACGATTTTCTGTAGAAAATTCTTGAAAAAACAATTTTCTATAGAAAGTTTTTGAAAAAAACGATTTTCTACAGAAAATTGTTGAAAATACGTTTTTTTATAGAAAATTGTTAAAAAAAAAACGATTTTCTGTAGAAAATTGTTGAAAAAACATTTTTTCTATAGAAAATTGTTGAAAAAAACATTTTCTATAGAAAATTGTTGACAAAACGATTTTATATAGAAAATTGTTGAAAAACGACTTTCTAGATAAAATTGTTGAAAAAACGATTTTCTAGAGAAAATGGTTGAAAAACGATTGTCTATAAAAAATTGTTAAAAAAAACGATTTTCTATAGAAAATTGTTCAAAAAACGATTTTCTTTTGAAAATTGTTTAAAAAACTATTTTCTTTAGAAAATTTTTCAAAAAACGTTTTTCTAAAGAAAATTGTTCCAAAAACGATTTTCTATCGAAAATTCTTCAAAAAAAGATTTTCTTTTAAAATTAAAAAAAAAAACATTCTAAAGAAAATTGTTCAAAAAACGATTTTCTATAGAGAATTGTTGAGAAAATGACTTTCTATAAAAAAATTTTACAAAAAAACTTTTCTCTAGAAAATTGTTCTGAAAATGATTTTCTATAAAAAAAATTGTTGAAAAACCATTTTCTAAACGATTAAAAAATTTTTTTATATAGAATTTTGATGAAAAAACAATTTTCTCTAGAAAATGGTTGAAAAACGATTTTCTATATAAAATTGTTTAAAAAACGATTTTCTATGGAAAACTATTCAAAAAACGATTTTCTATAGAAAATTGTTCAAAAAACGATTTTCTATAGAAAATTGTTCAAAAAACGATTTTCTATAGAAAATTGTTCAAAAAACGATTTTCTATAGAAAATTGTTCAAAAAACGATTTTCTATAGAAAATTGTTCAAAAAACGATTTTCTATAGCAAATTGTTGAAAAAACGATTTTCAATATAGAAAATTCTTAAAAAAAAAAACGATTTTCTATAGAAAATTGTTCAAAAAACGATTTTCTATAGAAAATTGTTCAAAAAACGATTTTCTATAGAAAATTGGTAAAAAAAAAAAACGATTTTCTATAGAAAATTGTTCAAAAACGATTTTCTATAGAAAATTGTTCAAAAACGATTTTCTATAGAAAATTGTTCAAAAACGATTTTCTATAGAAAATAGTTCAAAAAAAAATAACGATTTTCTATTAAAATATTTTCAGAAAACACTTTTCTGTAGAAAATTTTTGAAAAAACGATTATCTATAAAAATTATTCAAAAACGATTTTCTGTAGAAATTTTTTGAAAAAAACAATTTCCTCTAAAAAATTGTTGGAAAACGATTTTCTATATAAAATTGTTCAAAAAACGATTTCTCATAGAAAATTATTCAAAGAACGATTTTTTATAGAAAATTGTTCAAAAAACGATTTTCTATAGAAAATTGTTGAAAAAAACGATTTTCTATAGAAAATTGTTGAAAAAATGTTTTTCTATATAAAAATATTAAGAAAAAAAAACTAGATAATCGTTTAGAAACTTGTCCAAAAAACGATTTTCTTATCAAATTGTTCAGAAAAACAATTTTCTAAAGAAAATTGTTCAAAACCCGATTTTCTGTAGAGCATTAAAAAAAAACGATTTTTATAGAAAAATTTTGAAAAAACGATCTTCTAAAGAAAATTGTTCAAAAAACGATTTTCTAAGAAAATTGTTCAAAAAGAAAACGATTTTCTATTAAAATATTTTCAGAAAACATTTTTCTGTAGAAAATATCTAGAAGTGCAAAATTTTACGAAATTATTTGCGTTGTGAAAAAGTTGTCTATTGAAAATAGGCGAAATCGGTTCACATTTAGTTTAATTACATATGAATTAGATATGACAACTTAATTTAGAACAGATAAGTTTTATGCAACTATTGGTCAGTATATCAAATTTTATAGGAATTGGTCCATATTTGACTATAGGTTTCATATAAAAACCAATCCTGGAAACCTCTAAAATGCAAAAACCGCCAGTTAAAAGCTATTCAATGATAAACTATGACAGCTGTAGCCCTTAAAATGTGCATAAATAAGCTTATTTGTTGCTTATTTGGTGGAATTACGCGTTTTTTTAACATTTAGTGCTTTTAAAATATAAAAGTTGACTACATTGGTTACAAGTTCAATTAAAAAAAAATCTCACAAAAATTTTGTATCTCTTGGAAAATATTCAATTAAGAGTTTAAAGAGAATTTTTTTGCAAAAATCTCTTTATTTAAATTTTAATGAATATCAGTGATGGGGTTTATTTTCTTGAGGTTGTATGATTTTTGTTAAAAAAAAATACCCAGAATTATAAATAAATCTGTCGAAAGTGTTTTAGAAATGATCCTTCGTTATATAGACCACATGATGGTCTTAGAGTATTTCTTAATGACATCATGTGCTATCATACTGAACACGGTTGTTTCTTTTGTATTTGAAAAAACCCAGAAAACTGATTCATTACGAAAAAATATTGTGGTTAATTATGACAATTTATTTTACTACTAAATCGGAATCTGATGGATTCCACTAAATACATAAGTAATTTAAAAAACAAGATATCATTGCGAATAAATACTTCTAAAGTTAACATATTAAACCGGTTCAATTCGAAAAGTGCCTTAAAAATGGGTCAATTGTGCCCCAAATCTCAACACTTTACTAGAGTAAGTTTTTGTTAATGAATTTATGGTTTTCTCGTCTCTTGGCAAATTTGAAAACAAAATAAAAAGAAAAATTTTTTTAAAAACAAAATTAAATTTTCCTCTTAGGAAACAGTTGTTTTGCGGCAGTTGTTTCTCAATGTTGTTCCCAATTCCACCTTTTTCACCCAAAAACCATCAAACAAATTAAAAGCTAAAGAATAACGCAAAAAAAAAACAGAAAATAAAAAAAAACGTGTGAAAAATATAAATTAAATGCAAACTTTTTTAATTTCAAAAGTATTATGTGAACGACATTAATTAAGATAAAACAAATATTTAAAGCATTTTCTTTAAAAGAAAATAAGCATTTATTTTACAAATCGAAAAAAATTTAAAAATATGAGTTCTTCCGGTCAAAGTAGTTGCAGTTCCCAGGCAACCCATGTACCCATGTACTTCTTGAATAGTCACAAACTAAATGGGCCACCTAAACCGCCGGCTCGAAAACGTAGACCCAAATCCATGTTGGGAGTAAGTACTTTTTAAAAATACCTACTAAGAAGTAGCTACTTTTTTCTTAAGATGATTCAGTTTTCTTCAAAAAATTTTCCATTTATTATTTTTTTTTAACAATTTTTGCAAATAATATAAATATTTAAATAATCCCACACATTTCCTTAAAAAAATAATTTCTTTTATTTTTAGTAAATATTGGCTTTTTCTCAAATTTGGAGAACATTTTTTTTAATTACAAAAAATTATCTGTTTTATGAATGAATTCTAAAAATAAAGGGCAAAATTTTTATTTGCGTCAATTTATCTTATCTTAACTTTTTTTTTTTTTTTTTACAAAATTTGATTTTTTGAAAAGGCTTGTATTTACATCGATTTTATCATATCTTTAGAATGGATTGTTCGATTTTGAAAAGTTAATAAAATTATCTCTAAATTGCTTTAAAGATATTTTTCATATGTTAAAAGGATTCTGAGTTATTTGTGCTTTAAAGTAAAAAAAGTAATTTGTTATGAAAAATTTTATTTGTTTAATGATTTGATTTTGAGACAAAAATCACTTATTTTTTGCATACATAATTTTTCTAAACACTGTAATCAATTTGCCAAATTTCGAGATAATCGGTCCACATTTGAGCCTTGCTTTCATATAAATCCAAATGACGGAAACAGCTTAAATATATAAGTTTTGAAAAAAAATGTTTGTATGTTGGCAAAATTTAGCAAATACTTGTCTTTATATAGGAAAAAGAACACCTTTGACCTCTGTGGTGAGGGGTATCGTATGGTCGGTCAACTTTAGCACTTTCTTACTTGGTTTTTTTTATTCAATCTGTCTTCAATTTTTTCGCTTCCAAGTTAGTTCCGTTTGAACCCATTTTTTGTCCCCAGTCACAATGCGATGCTGAAATCTCTCTCCGTCGTTGACTTGCAAGCAGCTGTTACACGCAAACAAACGCCGTTCAACATTTCACGGCTTTAAATCGTACAGCAGCCAATTTCCTTAATTCTGAATCATCACTTCCAATTATTCTGCCTATTCTTATTGCATTTGACACAAATCTTGCTCAAGTAACGCCTCCATTTCTGCATTCTTAAAAAACTTCTGTCATCCGCCGCCATGTCGGTCTTCGACATCAAAGTAACCGTTTTTGAAGCGTTAAAACCATTATCGTCATGTTCTTTCACTAAAGACGGCCTCGACATAGGTATTTGAAAGCATTCGATAAGCCTCTGCCGCAGATTTTTTCACATTAAAATAACGAGAATTTGGCTCGTACATGTTTAATCTAGAATAACTTTCTAGATAAATATTTCGATAGCGTTATGTTCACAATTACCTAAAGATATTGTATGACATCTACGTTCTATTCATTTCGACTACCACTTACCGCAAAACGGTGGAAGATAAGTTGTACCAAAGACTCCATAATATAAAGATTTTACACTTCATACATTTGATTTCTGTCAAAACTAAAAAAAGTGCATAAAGAGCAATGAAAAACGCATAAACGCTCAAATAGACATATGTATATTTTATGAGCACGTGTGTGTGGCTTAGCTTTCTCCCATTGAATAATCATCTCCATCAGTTGTTTCCGAATTAGAGTAAAAGGGGTATACACTATTTATTGTGGGACTTATCGAAAAGACCAAACGGCAAATCAATGTATGAAAGTGCAACAACATTTTATTATAGATTCTTTGGTTGTACACTTAATAGTTTAACTAAAATGTAATTTTGGCTGTTGTCCAGTGTAACTATATATTTGTTAGCAACTGTTAAGTAGACTTGAATATGTTTTTGCGAAAGGCTACCTTTATGTCCATTTAAAGCTTGTAATCAAAGTACAGGTCACAGTTTTAAAGATAAATTGATAAAATTATTTTTTTTAGTTAAGCTACCGATATTGATTTAAATCGATTCACATTTGACCCGTTCTTCCACATATGTTATTGAATGCTAGAAATAAATAAAATCTAGGTAAAATTCTTGTATGATGACAAAATTTAGTAAAATACTTATTTTAGGCATTAAAAAGTCAGGCTTTTTTTGTGAAAACTCTAAAAATCGGTTTTTCGAAATAAAAATTTAAAGAAAATCATTTTTTGGAGAATTTTCTTAAGAAAACTGCTTATCAAACGATTTTGTAGAGAAAATCGTATTTATGAACAATTTTCTATCGAAAATCTTGTGGAATGTGAAAGAATATGAAACTGAAAAATGTTTGTGTTTGATTTACAAACATAATTCGTAATGATTGTGTTTGCAAAATATGTAATAATGAGAGATTTTCGATCTGTCTTAAAGTAGAGATACTCCTCCTAAAAATGACGTCCTAACCAACCATCGAAACTCGTCGAGGAATTGGTTGTCCCCACAAACATTTTTTTTGTTTTTATCACTAAATTGTCTATTATATTAATAAATAAGTGTAATAAATAGGCTGGAATTAAGTCCGAATAATATTTCTTTTGAAAAATCATTTTTTTCAATCGTTTTTGGGAAACATTTTCTTTAGAAAACATTTAATAGAAAATCAACAGCTTTAAAAAAATTATTTCATCTTTTTCAAATTAAATTAATTCTTTATGTTTTTCAGCATGACCTTAATATTTTTAATTTAATATAATTTTTTAAAAGTAGTTTGTTAATTTAATTTAAGCTTCACTAATTTGAGTTTTGTGCAATTGCTTTAATTTTACAAATGTTAAACTAATGCCTTAATATTGTAATTATACCCTTTTTATAAATATTAACATTAAATTTGTACCCATTTTCTTCCCCCATAGTTGTCCACCTCCACAAATCGTCCCCTATACGAAGAGGAATGGTTCCATGGTGTGCTGCCACGCGAAGAAGTCGTACGTTTATTAAATAATGAAGGTGATTTCTTGGTACGCGAAACAATACGCAATGAACAAAGTCAAATTGTCTTGAGCGTCTGCTGGAATGGTCACAAACATTTTATAGTCCAAACCGCAATAGATGGTCAATTTCGGTTTGAAGGGCCACCCTTCCCCAGTATACAAGAATTAATTTTACATCAATATCAGTCGGAATTGCCGGTGACCGTTAAGTCAGGAGCCATTTTAAGACGACCAATATGTCGCGAAATCTGGGAATTAAGTAATGATGATGTTGTACTATTGGAGAAAATTGGAAGGGTAAGTCTGAGAAATACTTCTCTTAAAATAAACTTGACTTGAAAATAATTATCATGGCTTTTTTCTCCCAGGGCAACTTTGGTGATGTCTATAAGGCGAAATTAAAATCGACAAATTTAGATGTTGCTGTCAAAACCTGTCGCATGACCTTGCCCGATGAACAGAAACGCAAATTTTTACAGGAGGGCCGCATCTTAAAACAATACGATCATCCCAATATTGTAAAATTGATTGGTATTTGTGTACAGAAACAGCCGATAATGATTGTGATGGAATTGGTACCAGGTGGGTGTGAAATGGTGAAATTTATATTATTTTCATCTATTTATTATATTTTTTCTCTTAATTTTATTAGGTGGTTCTTTGTTGAATTATTTACGCAAAAACTCAAATAATTTAACTACACGCCAACAAATGGGCATGTGTCGTGATGCAGCTGCCGGTGAGTGTTGAGAAAATTATATTTCTAATAAATTTTATATAAAGGATGGCCAAATTTGAGGTTAGGAAGTAAATTGACTTTCACATGATGAAATATGGAGACTTCAAATATAGTCGAGATTCCGAATATAGTAGAGACTCTGGCCTTTGTTTGCTTGTGAACAGCAACAAGGCAATGTTTGGTCAGGTTAGATAGGAGGCAGACCATAGGGTCCGCTTCACTTGGGTCCAAGATGAGGTCCCTTTGTAATTCCTGCAATGGAGAGAGAAAAGTGAAATTTCTAATCTATCGTATATAAAAGGCTCAGTTAGCCAGCCGGATGCACCAATAAAAGATCCTATTTTACGAATGTTGATGTTAGAGATCTTTGATAGATAGTGCAAAAATGGAAATGCCAAATGGAGGACCCTAATATCAGCAAGGGCTGGGCAGTGACAGAGGAGATGATTGATGGTTTCTTCCTCCTCAACGTTTTGAAAACTTCTGCAGTCATTACTTTGAAGATTAAGTCTACTAGCATGTAAACCTATTAAACAGTATCCTGTGAGTACTGAGATAAGGGTGTCTATGGCGTGAAAAGCTGACCAAGATTGCATAACGCTTACTGTCGCAAGATGGCCATGTAAGTCTAGCGATCGAACAGATCGTTTTTGTGGACCAGTTCGACTGTGCGGACCTATAAAGAAACTGCTTAATGAGCAGTTTGCATGCTGATAGCGGTATACCAATAAATTTGTCAATGTTCTCCTGACTAAGGAGAGTACCACCTTTTGCTAGATTGTCCGCAGTGATGTCGCCTGGTACATTGCTATGACTGCGTGCCCAGAAAAGTTCAATGTTGGAATGTCTCGCCATTTCATTTAGGGAAGCCCAGCATTCACGAATAAGAACGAATGTCGTGTAGACCGATGTTAAAGAATGAATGGCGGCAAGACTATCCGTATAGAAACGAATATCGTCAGAGTATATTCGATGGTACGTGAGCCACTTGCTCGCCCTATAGATAGCTGAGATTTCAGCTTGAAGAATACTATGTACCGATTTGGATCCTTCCGAGTAGATCTCTAGGGTCCCGTCTCTGGATGCGATTTGAGCCCCACAGAGAAAGATTGCTCGAAAACGGGTGAGGGAATGCAGTAATCAATGTTTTCGGGTAGATTTTTAAGTTTATACAGAATAGTAGAGTGACCTTAAGATAAAGTAGACCATTCACCGGTAGTTCTTTACCTAATTGCTGAATTAAGTGCTACGAATTGGGCCATTAGCTCAATCGGAAGCCAGTTGAGCATAGCAAAGAGTGCCTTTGAGTGCGTAGTCCTTAAAGCATCCGTAATCGTGAGGGCAGCAGATCTGATTAGCCTTATTCAGGGCAGGCCAGCAGGCAAAAGCGCCATACATGAGTATAGGTTTAGCAACCATTTCAAAGAACCATGCGTTTTAGTAGGGGACAGGCCTCACATGTTGCCTAGGGCTCTTCTGCACGAGTATAGTGCAATGGAAGCCTTAGACACCCTAGATTGGGTGTTTAAGTTCCATGACAACTTAGAGGCCAGAATCACTCCTAAATATTTGACATGATACGTAAGCACCAGTTCAGTCCCATCTAGCTTTCTGAGGGTGAACTGGGGAATCTTATATTTCTTGGTGAATAGAACGAGTTCCGTTTTGGCGGGGTTAACTCTCAAGTCATTGGAAACTTCCAGTCGCGGCGAAATAGTGTTCGGGTACTTGCTTGCAAAGACAGAAAAGAATTTCTACATCGCATTGGGACTAGGGGCGAAAATTGGGTTCATTACGATAATCTAAACCCTAGAGTTTCATGGGGATATCCCGGCCATTCTTCCACCTCGACAGCCAAACACAATATTCAGGGTTTCTATGTTATGCTTTGTATTTGGTGGGACCAGCTCGGCATAACGTATTAAGAATTGTTAAAATCGACTAAACCAAACGCTGGCGATCGTTATAGAACTCAATTAATGCATTAAGGTCGAACATTGATAAAAGCAAACTGTCGCAAAACAACAAAGGACATGATAAAGTGAAAAAACGTCGGAAGCAAAGTTGAGAAATCTGTTTAGAAAATAGTGAAGTTTTAAATTTATTTTATAAAATGTAAGTAATTTTCTGTAGAAAATCGTAATTTTGGGCATTTTTTTCATAGAAAACCTATATGTGACAGCGCATAGAGAAGGGGCCTAAGGGTATTTTGCGCGCATAAGGGTTCTAGGGGTAAAAACGGTTTTGTTCAGGAGTGGCATTTTAAAGATCTAAATATTATTTTTTTACCTTAATTTTTACCCTTAGGCCCGCGCGCAAAATACTCTTAGGTCCTTTGCTCCATGCGCTGTCACAGATATTATTATATGTAGCCTTCACCACATTAAGTGGAAATCCAATATATCCTGGGTTTGTGTTGATGTAAGTAACGCATAGAAATATTAGTCTGACACTTTTTATTATGCCGATCGACTCAGAATCACTCCCTGAATAGATTTAACATATTTTAGTCCAAAGATGATCCCTATATTTTTTGGCCAGAATCGGATTACTATTTTGGGTACCTCCCATAGGAATGCCAAACATTGCTTATAGCAACCTAATCAGTGTACCTAATTTTGTAGGAATCGGTCCATATTTGACCATACAAGACGCTATTTCCATGACTTATATTTTCCAAACTAAATTCAAAGCGAAAATTCGTTTTATATATGATTTATGTTATGTCAATACATATTCTGTACAAAAATTTCACTTTGTTGGTGTTTATTAAACCACACGTCAGTCGCAAAAGGTTAAACAAACTTATATAGAAATTCTGAAAAACATACTTTTTTTCAGATTAATTAATTTTAACTTTTTCGGTAAAATTTTAGGCATGCGATATTTGGAATCTAAAAGTTGTATTCATCGTGATTTAGCAGCCCGTAATTGTTTGGTGGATTTGGAAAGTTCGGTCAAAATTTCCGATTTTGGAATGTCAAGAGAAGAAGAGGAATATATAGGTAACTTATAGTCTTCAATTTAATGATTGGTTTTTTAATAATCTACTAAATTAATAATTTTTCAATAGTATCGGATGGCATGAAACAAATCCCTGTAAAATGGACCGCGCCGGAGGCCTTAAACTTTGGCAAATACACATCCCTCTGTGATGTTTGGTCTTATGGTATATTAATGTGGGAAATATTCTCCAGAGGTGATACACCCTATTCTGGCATGACAAATTCAAAGGCTAGAGAAAAAATTGATGGAGGTAAGAAAAAGTTGTTGAGATGTTATCATTGTCTTTTGATTATTTAATTTTCTTTGTATTTAAAAGGTTATCGCATGCCAGCTCCTTCAAATACTCCACCCGAAATGTATCGTTTAATGTTAAAATGTTGGACTGCCGAAGCCGAATCTCGTCCACATTTCGATGAAATTTATAATGTCGTCGATGCACTGATTTTACGTTTAGAAAATAGTCATTAACTTTATTTGAAATTAATGTATTTATACAACATACTCACTTTACTATAATTTACTTTATCATACTATAATCTGCTACTATAGCATATTTACAAAGCCAATCACAAAAACCCACATCCATCATTTACACCATTTACTGCATTATAAATATAATTATTATTTATTAATATTTATGCCTAAATTTTAGTTTAAGCATAAACAATTTTTATTAACAAAAAAATATTTTAAGGTGATACTCCAAGTAAAACTGAAAAACTAATTATTTAAAACATTTGTAAAAAATTTTGCAACAAAAAAATTGTCATATTGCAACGAAAATTTAAAAGATTTTTGAAAAACTAAAAACTCAATCAAATCAATCTCTTTTTTTTGAAACGATCAAATATTTTTTTAAAGCACTTTTTTATTACAATATAAGAGCATTTTACTCATAAATATCAACAAAAGCAAACTCAATTTTAAACAACAAGAAATCTACTAGAAAAGTAAAAGAATCAAAAAAAAAGAGAATTTATTTATTTTCTTAAAGCTTTTTTCAGTCTAAATGATAAAAGATAAAATGTGCCAAAACTTTTGAAAAAAAAATCATAAAAATGTTTCTTTTGCAAGATTTTGAATAGAATTTTACTTAGTTTTTTAATTTATCATTTAAGTTTTGTTATTTATTTTTTGTATAAATAAAAGCCCTATTTACAATCCGTTGCAAATAGTCTACACCATTTTCAATTGTAATTGAGAAATTTTTAAATTAAATTGAGAAACTTTCAATTGGAATTGAGAATTTTCAATTTAAATTGAGAAATTTTCAATTCAAATTGAGACTTTTCAATTGAAATTGAGAAATATTCAATTGAAATTGAGAAATTTTCAATTGAAATAGAGAATTTTTCAATTGAAAATGAGAATTTGTAAATTGCATTTGAGAAAATCCCAATTGAAAATGAGAAGTTTTCAATTAAATTGAGAATTTTAAAATTTAAATTGGGAATTTTTCAATTGAGATTGAGAAAAGCCCAATTGAAAATGAGGTTGAATTTTTTAATTGAAATTGATAAATTTTTAACTGAAAATGAGAAATTTTTAATTGAAATCGAGAAATTTTCAATTGAAATTGAAAAAACCCCAATTGAAAATAATGTTGAAATTTCATATTTGGTTTTCTCAATTTCAATTCTAAAACTTTCAATTGAAAATTTCTCATTTTCAATTGAAAATTTTCTCAATTTCAACTGAAAAATTCGCATCTTAAATTTAAAAATTCTCAACTCCAATTGAAAATTTCTCATTTTCAATTGGACTTTTCTCAATTTCAATTCAAAAATTCTCAATTTCAATTGAAAAATTCTTTATTTCAATTGAATGTTTCTTATTTCCAATTAGGGTTTTCACAATTTCAATTGAAAAATTCTCAATTTCAAATGAAAATTCTCAATTTCAATTGAAAATTTCTCATTTTCAATTAAAAAATCTCAATTTCAAATGAAAATTTCTCAATTTCAAATAAATATTCACAATTTTAATTGGATATTTCCCAATTTCAATTGAAAATTGTGTAGTAAATTAATCCCCTAATTCATTAACAAATTTTAAAATGATCAAATCTTATATATAATTTTAAATTTGTATGGAAAATTTGAATTATAAGCTTTCTGTAGCTTTATTTTTTGATTATGAATTAGGGGTATAAGTGTCGATTAAAATATTAGTCCAGTTCACAATCTGTTGCAAATAGTTTAGCATAGCAATATTTGCAAATCGATATAGCAAATGAACAAATTTCTATAAAAATAATATGGAAACTTCTTCATTTGTCATATTGATTTGCAAATGCTTCGATGCTAGACTTTATGCAACGGATTGTAAACTGTACTTTAGATAATATTTAATTTGCTTGCTACGATGCTTAACTATTTAACATTTGAACTGCTATACCGACTTGAAAATGCTACGAAGCCAAACTAATTGCCACGAATTGTAAACTGGGCTAATATTTTTATTGCTTGTTTTCATTGTATAATAATTTCCTTAAGAAGTTTTTTTTAAATAAAATCTATAAAACGAATTTTTATATTTAAATTTTGTTAAAAAAGAATATTCAAAATCATTTATTATAATTGTATAGAATTATATATTTTAAATAGTTTTATTCGCTTTAATTTGTTGTGTATAATTTAATATTAAAAAAAACAGAACTCGTAAGTAATAATTACAAATTTTATTTTATTCTAAGTTAAATGTTATAAAAATTATAATAAAACAAATAAAATATGATATATATACAATACAATTTTAAAATATATAAATAAACAATAAATACTATTTGCCTTTTTTATCTGTAACAATAAACTCTGGTAAACCTATTAAACTGAGCCTGAACTGAATTTTTTGGTTTTGCAGGAAATCAATTTTAAGTTTTGAAGTAAGTTTTTAAAAAATTAGTCCCTTTCTAATGTAGCAATTGTGCTACAACTTCCTGAAAAATTATACAAAATAAATTAAACTTTGCCCATGGGTTCTTTCGAATATGAAGATTTCGAAGCTGTCTTAATTCAAATGTTGCTTAAGTCGACTTAAACACTTTTTTTTTTGCCACAGATTTAAATGACATTTTTAAACAGCCATTTATGAAACTGTATTTTCAATTAAAGTATTAATCGTCGGAAAGAAGAAAAATTTTATAGAAGTATTTGAACTTTAAAAAATTTATAGAAATGTAAATTTTTAATGCTAGTTAAGAGGAGAACATAAAGATACTTGTGATACCTATTTATTGCTAAATTTTTATCAAATTATGTTTATAAGTTTTGGAGTTATAGCGTTTTAAAGTTCTCTTATCTTTTTAGAAATTTTCCCAATCTGGCAACTCTATAACAACATTAAAATAGCGCCATCTATTAAGAACCATTTTTGAAATTTAAAAACAAAAATATGATTCTCAATAGATGGCGCAATTATTATATAAATATAGAGTTGCCAGATTGGGAAAAAATAAACTTTGCCATTAACATTAATATTCTATCGAAAAGTTGACGTTTGCCTTAGTTTTCTATACAAAGGTTGGCGTTACCCTTAGTTTGCGTTAGCCTTAGTTTTCTATAGAAATGTTGGCGTTCTCCTAAGTTTTTTATAGCAAATTTGACGTAAGGCTAAGTTTTATACAGACAAGTTGGCGTTAGGCTAAGTTTTCTATAGAAAAGTTGGCGTTAGGCTAAGTTTTCTATAGAAAAGTTGGCGTTAGCCTAAGTTTTCTATAGAAAAGTTGGCGTTAGCCTAAGTTTTCTATAGAAAAGTTGGCGTTAGCCTAAGTTTTCTATAGAAAAGTTGGCGTTAGCCTAAGTTTTCTATAGAAAAGTTGGCGTTAGCCCAAGTTTTCTATAGAAAAGTTGGCGTTAGCCTAAGTTTTCTATAAAAAAATTGGCGTTATCCTAATTTTTCTATTGAAAAGTTTGCGTTAGCCTTAGTTGGTTGGCTGGACGTTGGCCTTTATTTTAATGTAACAATCTATATATGCATTTATATAAAAATAAGTTTACATTTTGATGTCACCACTAAACGAGAAAACAGGTGGACTGATTTTAATCATTTCAAAACGTTAGAAGAGGTCTGTAGATGGTTTATGTAAAGTTTGCATGAAATCGGCCCAGTAGTTCGGGAGATATAGCATTTAGATTTTCCAATATATTCATTCTCATACAAATATGAGTCTCTTTATCTATGCCTAAAACTATGCTAATGTTTTTAGCAGATTTTATATTTAAAACTGTTTTATTTTTAAATATTGATCTTGCTGAAATTTCTGGTCGCCTGGTGTTTTCATCAAAAATTGCGAAATTTTTAGTTTCGACTCTGAAAAATTTTTTTGTATAATTTTTTTTCTTTAATATGGCGTGTTATTTTTAGTTGTTTTATTAATTAGTTTTAGAGTTAATAAAAGAAAATCAAAACATTCAATACAAAAACAATTAATATTTTCTTCCTCTATAAAAATCCACTATTTCCTTTTGTAAACTTCTCTGCATCTGAGGGATGGCTCGATGCAGGATAATCCCCATTATTAAAAAAATCTTCGGCATAGTTACAGCCATCAAAACTACAAAAAATTTCGAATCCTCTTATATTTAGATTAGGATTGGCTCTATCTATTCCATCAGAACAGGCACGATCAACTTCAAATCTTCCTAGGATTGATTCTTTTAATAGAAAGACAATAGATAAGTTTTTTGTTTAAAGGAATGAATTTAAAATATATATCGTATCATGTTTAGAACTTACTAAATTGAAAATGTATTACGGTGCAATATCGTACTTTTGGGCAATCATCTAGATATCTTTGTTGCCCTGGGAAAACATGCTTGCAAGATTCATCTGTTGAGTTAGAAGTGCACTGGTAGCACTTTATTCCAGAACAAGGCTTTATTATTAAAAATATTAATAATATCCATGAAAACCAAATTCCTATAGACATTTTGTGTTAACGATTTTAAATTTTCAAATAATAAAGTTTGAAGCTGAAAATTAAACTGATTTACAGGAAAATTCAATTTTTTTTTGTAAGTCTTCTTTTACATTAGTCAGGTTTGACTTATTAAGTCTTGAATTTGTATGAGAAAAAACTGACAGAATTAAAATTGAGCAAACCTGACAGTACTATCAAGTTTACGAAAATTTTTAAAATTTCTATGAAATTTAAGGAAAATAAAATGAAAACTGATGAAGAAAATGTTCGTGTGTGAACGTGAATGCAGGTTCAAAACAAATTTAAAAAAAAACTGATCAAGTAAACCTGATTCGTGTGAAACGGGACTAATATTTAAAAAACATTACCCAGCGAGCTTTTTCTCTTTTCACAGTATTAGTATTACCCTTGACCAATTTTGTTTAATACTAATGAAAATTATTCTTGCAGAAAATATTTAAAATTAAAATTTCTATATATTTCTTAATATGCAAACTTGCTAACTCACTTTCAGCAAATTTTACAGGTGAGACATATAAAATTACAAAATTATATATAATATTTTTCACATTTCAAAAATTTAGCAATTTTAGCAGATTTTGTACAAACATTTTCTATTGGTGGACTAATTCCGCAGTTAAGTAACAGAGGAGCCCACCTTTAAATTCAAACAATTTGAAGACTTACTCAAAAACTCAGCTTATAAAAAAAATTTCTAGTCGGAACTAAAATTTTCCCAAATTTTGAGGTAAATACCAGTCGACCAGAAAATTCAGCAAGATCAATATTTATATAAAATATGTAGTTTTGTAACGACAAAATTTACTGAAAACAAAAGCATAGTTTTAGGCTTAGACAAATAGATAGACTCATATTTGTATGACTATATATAGGAAAATCTAAATGCCATATCCCCGGAACCACTGGGCCGATTTCGATCTAACTTCACATAAACCATCTACTTTGGATAAAATCAACATTTTTTTAAATACTTTTTTGTTTACTAAATCACTTTTCTTTTGCAAAGACTAAAATTAAAGAAAACTTATGTGCTTGGTCTACATGACATCAAAACGTCAATTTTCCTTAAAATTGGACTTAGCATGTTTACATACTTTGTATATCTTCCATCTAAATTATATTTAATTTCCTTAATATTGGCTCAAAAAGGGATATATATTCTAAATCCCTATGAAATTCTAAGACGATTGAGCGATGTCCGTCTGTCTGTTGAAAGCACGATAACTCCTAAACGACATGACACCAGAACCTCAATTTACCTTAAAAGTGGACTTAGCATGTTTACATATTAAAGTGACGACATATTTAGACGGGTATATTGAGATTGTCATTCCGTTTGTAATTTCCTTAATATTGGCTGAAAAAAGGGATATATGTATATTCTGAATGCTTATGAAATTCTAAGAGGATTGAGCGAAGCCCGTCTATCTGTCCTTATGTCTGTTAAAAGCACGATAACTCCTAAACGAAATGAGCTAGGTCACTTAAACTTGGCAAAGACATTCTTCATTTCTGGGATTGAAATTGGGCAAAATCGGCTTAGATTTGAACATAGCTCTAGTATTATTTCGCCTAGCTGACAAATTATAATAGCTTTGATGAAAAAAATTGGTATGTAGAAGTTATACATAAGCATAGGCAGCATATAAAATGTTATCGATATCGGTTAACATCTAACCATAGCTTTCACACAAAACACCTAAATTCCAGTCCATATGTATGGCTGTTGAAAGCACGATAACTCCTAAACAAAAAGAGCTATGTCATTGAAACTTGGCAAAGACATTCTTCATTTCCGGGAAAATTTTGGTATTGAAATTGGGAAAAATCGGTTACATTTGACCATAGCTCTGGATATAGCTTTCAGGATAAAATTTGGTATGTAGAAGTTATACGTAAACACTAGGCAGCATATAAAATTTCATCGAAATCGATTCACAATTAACCATAGCTCCCATAGAAAACACTTGTGGAAACAGTATAAATTTCACCTAAAATACATTTAAATGCCAATAAATGATAAACTATTATAGCTATGGCCGCTATGCCACTAAGCACAAGGAAGTCTTACGTCAACGCCAGCCAGTGTGCAAAATTTTGTAGCGATCGGTCATCATTTGACTATAGCTCCCATATAAAAAAACTTACGGAAACACAAAAATACAAAAAGAAAGGGGCGTTTATGTCAGTCTGTCTGTCAAATGAAAGCACGATAGTGCCTAACAAAAAAAGAGCTAGAGGGACAACATTTTACAAAAATATTTTCGATAACTTGATAAAGTTGTATATTGAAAATGGACGAAATCTGTTCACATTTAGTTAGAGCTCCCATATAACCCCGCCCCGGGAATCACATTAATGCTTATAAATTAAATACAATTATAATAGCTATGACGACAAAATTTAGAATAGAGGTTTTATGCAACTATTGGTCAGTATATCAATATTCATATAAAAACCACTCACGGAAACCATTGAAATGCCACAAACGCTAGTTGAAAGCTATTAAATTGTATACTATGGCAGCTATGGCCATACAATTCTGCATTAATAAGCTTTATATTAATACCAGCCAAAAATGATTGGGGACCTCTTCAACTTTCTCTGGATGAGTCCACTAATCTTCAGGACTAAGTGAAGTAGGGTTGGCAGTACAGTTGAAAATGTGGCAGGTATCATGAGGAATCTGACCAAAAGGTGGGCATATGTTGGGGACTTCACGGTCTATGCGGAACCAAAAGATATCTAATCTGTTGCTCCATCCCGATCTCAGTTGAGCAGAACGACTCTCGTTTTCCGCTGTAGGTTCTATTCTATTCTTCTGCTATGGGCGATAACCTGAAATCGCGGAGTTGGTGGCGTCTTTATGAATGTTGTTTAATGCTGCCATGTACGAGGTATGATCTAAGGGATCAAGTACATATCTTTGTATGTTATCCTCATACACTCGAATATCTTACCTGACATGCCTCTGGGAAGATGCCAACTTTGTGATGTTAAAGCTTGGATGATTTCTCCGATGAAATCCCAAAAGGAACTGCTGAGATAGCATAATGTTGTGTTACTTTACTGGAAGGATCTTTGTTTTCACATGAAGATGATGTGTTGAGGTAATTTATAGGCAGCCTGTTATAGTTCTTAGGGCTGCTTTTTTGGCAGCATTGAATACTTATTCACTGAGTATTACTTAGCGACGCTGATCACACTGAAGCAGCATAACCACCAATAGCTTTGTAGGTAGACAGCAAGGTTTTTTGTCCATTCCCCAAGTACTGCCGGCTAGTGCTTTAAGATTCTTGTTTCTACATCACAATTAATGCGCGACAGTTGTGGGCGGCATGTGCTAACGAAGTAAAAAGGCTGTCGAGTGTTATTCCCAGGATTTTCGGGTGGTTCACTGTCGAAATTGGTACACCATCGATCTCGACGCCAAGTTGTAGGCTTATTCTTTTGTACAGGTGGTAAATAGGGTCGCTGAAGATTTAATTGCTTGTATCTTCAAGTTATGTTCAGTGAAGAAATTGTGGATGATACCGAGATAACGATTCACCTTACCACATAGGTTTTCCACATTATGGCCAGTTGTCATTATTGTGCAGTTGTCCACACATGATATCTTTTCAACGCCTTGCCGTGGAGCTGGGAGTTTAGAGAGGTAGAAGTTAAACAGGAATGGCGACAAGACTCCACCCTGAGGAACTCCCTGTTTGACTCTACTGTGTTTTGAGCGCTGATCTCTAAACTCTACGAACGACTGATGACCACTCAGATAATTTACTAAAGAAAAGTATTTAACATCTTATTTATATAAAACTATACTCGGTTATGAGACTAAATTTTGTGAAAAGTAAACCAAAGGGAAACCACTTAAATAGATACTTTTAAATGTTAAACTATAAAGCTACTTACAGCAACAGAATTTAGTCAAAATGTTTTAAAAATAATACCAACACCAGCGTACCAATTTTTCTATATTGGTCCAAATTTTGAATTAGCTGCACTGTACCCTAGTATATAATGGGTGTTTTTTTTAGAGGTATAGAACTTCGAATTGAAATAAAACACAAGAAAATCGTTTTAATGTCCATCAATTTGGCTTTATTGGAAGGATAATTTTATGCCATTAATGTTTAAATATGATTTCGGGCATGTGGCCGCCGCGGCTGGCTCGAATAAAGCCAATTCTACAGGTACAATTTTCAACTACTTTTTCGAGCATATGGGGCCGTATGTTGGCAATAACGCCACGAATGTTGGCTTCCAAGTCCCCTAACGTTTCTGGTTTGTTGGCGTAGACGAGCGACTTCACATATCCCCAAAGAAAATAATCCAGTGGTGTCAAATCGCACGATCTTGGTGTCCAATTGACAGGTTCATTCCGCGAAATTATGCGCTCATCGAATGTTTCCTTCAATAAATCAATTGTGACGTGCGCTGTGTGGCATGTAGCGCCGTCTTGTTGGAACCACAACTCATTCACATTCATGCCATCCAATTGGGGAACAAAATAGTCGGTTATCATAGCTCTATACCGGTCTCCATTTATGGTAACTGACTCTCCAGCATTATTTCGGAAGAAGTATGGCCCAATGACTCCACCAGCCCATAGAGCACACCAAACAGTCAGTTTTTGTGGATGTAATGGCGTCTCAAGGGTCTCATGTGGATTCTCTTCACTCCAAATGCGGCAATTTTGCCATTCAACCAAAAATGAGCCTCATCACTGAACAAAATTTTGCGATGAAAATCAGCATCGAGATCAATCTCATTTTCGGCCCATATACCAAAATCACGACGCATTGCATGGTCTCGCGGCTTTAATTCTTGCACAAGCTGGATCTTGTAAGGTCGCAAGCCAAGATCTTTGCGCAAAATCTTCCATAAAGTTGATGGACAAAGCTCCAATTGCTGTGAAGTGGCGAATCGATTCATTCGGGTCCTCTTCAACACTTTGCTCTACAGCGGCAATTGTTTCTTCGGTGCGCACTGTTCGACGTCGCTGCGGATGCGTATTATCACATAGAGTAAACGTAGTGCGAAAACGATCCATGGTTAACCGAATTAATTGCTCTGATGGACGATTATGTCGACCATAAAATGGACGGAGCTTGCGGTAAACTTCGCGAACTGAACCATTATTTTCGAAATAAATTTGCACGATTTGCAAGCGTTGTTCTTTTGTCAACCTGTTCGTGATGAAATGGCAAACCAAACTAAATATTAATCACTTGACAGCTGACAAAATGGCCGCCAGTTAAAAAAGTGATGCCAACTTAAAGTTCTATGCCTCAATAAAAAACACCCGATATATGAAATATGTTTTTAAATTTAATGGTGGTAGTATATAAGATTCGGAACAGCCAAAATATATATATATAATAAAAAAATACAAACAAACAAAAAAAAAACAAACAAAATTTTTTTATTTAATTCTAAAAATTTGTCAAAGTCCGATTAAAAAAATTTTTACGAAAATACCAGTCGATCAGAAATTTTAGCAAGATCAATATTTAAATAAAAATGATTTTTAACATTCAATTTTATTAAAAACAAAAGCATAGTTTTAGGCTTAGACAAACAGACAGACTCATATATATATGAGAATATAGAGTAAAATTTAAATGCCATATCTCCGAAACCACTCAGCCGATTTCGTTCAAACTTCACGTAAATGATATAAATAAGGAATTGTTTTAATTGAAGAATTAAATTAAACATTTTTTTATATAAAATAGTTAAATTGGTAATTTTAATCTATATCTATAAAACAGGATGAGTGTAACGTATGGACTCCAAAACGGATGGACCGATTTTGATAAAATTTTCAGCGAATTTTCTGAATATCCAGGCGGGTGACATTGTGAAGTGTGATTTTTCGGTCTGCGGGCGGAGAGGCGTGGCAAAATCCAATTTTCATATTGCACCACCAATGACATATACATAAACAAAACACTAATGTTTGCTTAGTACCAGCAACGCAGCCCGTGTCAGCTAGTTTTTTTTTATAAATTTCAATAGAAGTTTCTTTGCATGGTTGATTTTCTATAAAAACAACTTTTTCAATGGATCGAATTTATTTGAAAAATTGATTTACAGAAAATTTTCTAAAATATCAATTTTTATAATTCGATTCAAAAAATCGATACAAAATGATTTGTTTTGTTTTTTTTTTTTTTTTTAAACTATTTAATATTTCTTTAAAAGATTTTTTCCAAATTGACTTTTCTATTTAAAAGTCAACTTTTCTATAAGAAAAAACGGTTAAATTTTTTATTATATTAAAAATTTTAATTAAATTAAAATTTAAAAATGGTTTTTAATACTAAAATAACAACAGAAAATGTTCAAAAGTCCAAAAAATTACAAATTAAATATAAAACTCCAACCATTTGGCGGGATTTATGACAGTAATTTGTTCTACCTGTTCCACAGTTAAACCTTTGGCGAACATGCGAGGTAATATATTCATATGGATATGATGATAACCATGACCACCATAGGAAGTCTAAAATAATTAAAGAAAGACAAAAATATACAAACATTAAGTCCAAAATATTAATAGCTCTTACCAAACGATGTTTTGTATGGACATCGTGAGACATTAGCACACGATCAATCAAACCCTCTTCTATAAGTTTCATTAGATTGTTAATACGTTGGGCATCCGAGGGCATATCCACATTGGCATTGAGTTGATACAAAGAGCACTCGGTACCAAAGAGATCATATTGTAGGTAACAGCCCAATTTCGAAAATTCCAATAATTGATCCATATCGTAAATGGTGCGATCCAAGTGGGACATAACACATTTGTTGGCCTTGCCACCTGCCTCCAAATATAAACGTACGATTTCGAAAGGAGCTTGAGCATCACGGCCAGGGTGGAAGGATACCCCGCATCCGAGAACTTCTTGGATTTCACCGGTGGCTCTGATGGCACGTTTTTCAAAATCTGCGAAATTAAGTATTTTATTAAAAAATGTAATCCAATAACAAACAGATATCCCTTATTTACCGGTATGTGATGGAAAACAACCGTTTTCAAATCATTCGATTTCAGATATATTTTTGAGGTAGTTTGAGGTAGTAATGGAGGACATTTCCACAAAAAATTCAAACGAAATGAAAGATAAGATATCAGTCAAAAGGATTAAAGCCCATTTTTTTTTTTTTTTTTGAAAAACAACTGAAAATTATCTCAAAAATATATCAGGAATCGATTGCTTTGAAAACGGTACCCTTTTCAATTATAATACCCTTCACTATTACCTATGGTATGGGTATATTGGGTTTGGCTTAGGTTTGTAACGCATAGAAATATTGGTCTGAGACCCGATACCGAACGACTCAGAATCACTCCTTGAGTTGCTTTAACGATGTCCGTCCGGCAGGCAGACTGGATATCCATGTATGCTTGGTATCAAAGTACAGGTGGTAATTTCAATGATAACTTCATAAAATTTGGCACAGACTGATAGTTTGGTCCAGGGGCGATACCTTTATATCTCTATTTCGGGTCCTTCCCATATAGATATCTTCCCGGAATAGAATTTTTGGTCCTTTACAGACATAAATTAAGTTGTTTTTTAATAATATTCAGCATAAATTTTGATAACCTTAATCAGAATGTCCAATTTTGTAGGAATCGGCCTACATTTGACCACCCCTCCCATATAAGACACATTCGCAAAATCTTTTAAATACCTAGAAAAGCGCAAAAATGCTTATAAATCTAAAGATATTTGCACTTCCTAACTAAAACATTGCACAGATAAATATTTTGCATATGTAAATCGATAACCGAAATTTGGTAACAATCGATCCACAATTGACCCTAGCTCCAATATCATGACCTTAGCCGGAAATGACATAAACCTACTTAAATCTTGAAATTAAAAAATATATATCTATGTATATATATCTCTTAAGGAAAACTTGTTAAATTGTTGGTGCATATTTGACCTTAGTAGTGAAGGGTATTGTAAGGTCGGGCTTGACCGAATATAGCTGTTCTGACTTGTTAATTATTGTAATAAATAATTTTTGATAAAACCAAAAAATGTTGGTCTGGACAACGCCTTTTGATGGTGCGTTAGGCCATCATCATCAGGAGGATTATCCAGGCACATTGAAATCCAAGCATTTTATCTCAATTGCGAGACAGAATAAATACGAATTATAAAGTCTAAACAAATATCAAAATTAAGCGAAACTGAAGCACATAACATTTTTTAGTTTTCTTTTTTACAAATACTTGTTTTTTTAATAACTCACCGTGTATTGGATAAACACTGCCAACTTCACCAATAAATCCACATTTCACCATGCCCACACCCTCAACTTCCACGCCCGTTATAATTTCCCTCGAATACAAATCGGTCATTTCTTCAACGCTCATTTTCAAATGATTCGGCTCTTGTAAATTATTTACATAATGACCAGTACCAGCCACAATATGAACACCTGTTTTCTTGGAGGCCTCAACCATAAATTCCAAATTTCTCTTGAGGCCATGAGAACTATTTTCCACTATGGTGCCACCGCCAAATTTCTTATACAATTCAATATCCTTGACAGCAGCTGCTCGTGAGTCCTCATCATAAAAACGTACATTATCCAATGAAGAATAGGGATATTGACGTACGTAGCCCAAAGTTTCAAGAGTAATTTTCTTTTCGAAATAGGGCTTAAAATCCACTGGCGGTTCACAATGGAAAGCTTCAAAATCGAGAGCGATATGTTCGTGGGTAAGAGTACGACCCAAAATATTGGGATCTACGGCACCCAAAACTAAAAAAGAGAGTTCACAAATATATAAGTAAGTTATATGTGGTATATAATAGTAAAATTTTAAAAAGTAGTTAGAAAAGAGAAGCTGTTGGAGTTAAGATCATTAAGTAAATCATGTGATCGTACTGTTTTATTTTTATATGGTTTCCATATTATCTTAATAAAAAATATACAAAAAAAGTTAGTTTAAATTTATTTTAAAATACATATTTAAGAAAAGTTGGATTCATTAACACAATTTACAGTAAATGAATTTTTTTTATAAAATTTTACTAAATATTATAAAGAAAATCTATTTTACTTCGTATTTCAAAACGCACCAGTTTGAACAATTGGCATTTTATCCACTTAGAATATAGCTCAAATAAATATTTAACTCGAAAAAATAAATAAGAAAATAAAACAATTAAAATTACGAATAACTACAAGACTTGACAATTTAGCAACTGCACAACAAATGTTTGAAGTAAACTGAAGCTTATCAGATTAATAACAACTCAAGACCCAAATATTGGGAGTAAATTTATATATGCAATAAAAATTTATATATGCAGCGAGAAAAAAAAACAGATTATAAAGAATGTAAACATTTTCAGGGGGAATAAATTAGGGCCTTCACTGAAGATACCTTTTTATAACTTTCCTTAAGTTTCTGTAAAGTATCTGTGTTCCATTTTACTACAATACACTGACATAGGTGGAAATGGTACATTGGGCCTTTTTATACCCTCCATCAAAAATAATGTAATTTCCTTAAAATTGTCTTAAAAGCGATACATATTCTGAATCCTTATGAAATGTTAAGACGATTGAGCGATGTCCGTCTGTCTACTGAAACTTGGCAAAAATATTCTTCATATCTTTGAAAGTTTTGGTATTGGAATTGGGCAAAATCGGTAAATGACAATTTATAACAGCTATGAAGATAAAATTTAGCACAGAAAATTGAATCAAAACCGGTCCACATTTAACCATTGCTACCATAAAAAATCTTAATAAACCAGCCTAAATTCCACCTAAAATACACCTAAATACACCTAGTACAAGGAAGTCTTATGGCAATGTGAAAAATTTTGTCGCAAACGATCATATATAGCTCCCATATAAAAACTTACGGAAACACAAAAATATCAAAAAGAGGGTTTGTGTCCGTCTGTCCGCCAAATGAAAGCACTATAGCGCCTTAAAGAAAGAACTAGAGGAACAAAATATTACGAAAATACTTTCGTAATATTTGTTAAGTTAAAATGGGCGAAAAAGTTAAAATGGGCGAAGTCGGTTCACATTTTTTATAGCTCCCATATAGTCCCGCGCCTGGAATCACATTAAAGCTGATATATTGAATACAAGTGTAATAGCTATGTCGGCTTAATTTAGAACAAAGAAGTTTTATCCAACTATTGCATAATTTTATAGGAATTGTTTCATATTTGACCATAGCTTAGCGCCACTAAGTTTAGCATAAAAAAAGTTTTATATAAATATCAGCCGGTGTATACAATTTTTTGACAATCGGTCAACATTTGACTATAGTTATATAGCTATACCTACAATCAACGAGATTCAGAGGTATATTCGATATATTAAGATAGCTACCAATCAATGTTAAATCCAGACTTTATATACGGTGGATGCATTAGGAACTCCTAACCTGATATATAGAGTCTATATATCAGGTCTATATTATAGACCTACCGTATTGCTATTAACGTGTTTGATCTAAATATACCCGGTTTTTGGGACCAAATTTTGTGCAAGGTACATTCCAGGTATTTGTAACATTATGTCTCCGAAACTAAAAGTGATAGAACTAGGAAATCCTGAAAAAGCTGGACATAAGGGAAATAAAAGCTTGACAACCCAAATATTAGCTAGACATTAATAATAAAAAACTTGTTTTTATAATTTGCTTCGATGAATCTTTCAACTTTTGATAAACGAATTTCCAACAGAAAATACGTACTACCTGCGTTTGTCGATGACATTGATATCATGGGACGGACGCACATTTCGCAATTCGATTGCCGCCTTTTCAAGTATGGAAAAGGAATGTAATAAAATGGGTCTAGTTGTCAATGAATCAAAACAAAACTGCTGGTTCCTACAAGTAGGCAATCCTTAAGAATTGGACCACATGTGATCGTTAAGAACTATGGCTACGAGGTTGTAAAAGAATTTGTTTACCTTGGTACCGCCGTCAACATAATTAACGACATAAGTTTCAAATCAATCATACTTGTCAACAATGGGGACATTTGATAGAGGGTAATTTTATTACAAAATTAACTTGATCAGGCAATCACTTAAGTGAAATAAAATACACTTTTAAAAAAATGTTTCATAAAAATAGTTTTTCGTTAAAAATATTCAATTTTTCACTTTTCAGCTGGACAAACTTAATTTAAGCTTGACACTGGACAAGTATTAAAAAAACTGGACAATCCAGTCGAATCCAGTCTGACTGGCAACCCTAGATAGAACCAATGCTGAAATTGGGTTTGGATATGGTACCAAAGTAAACATTTTCGGATATGGGAGGTAAGAGGGGATGAAAAATGATAAAAACAAATTTGTGGTACTTATTTTGGGACATTAGTATCTGTAGAACTATTACGTATAGAAATTCAATTTATACCGTAATCCATAAAAAAAGGGGTCTTCGGTGCTTTTTAATTTTTAGGTAAAAGCGAAAAAATAATTTAAGGTTTGAAATTGTGTTTTTAATATTATTTTTGTCAATTTAGGGTGTAAAAAATAGGGAAATCTTTAATGTTATTTCCCCTTAACTAAAAGGTTTAGAAACAAAAATAAAATAGCGTTTAGGTTAGTTGTGAAAGTTGTTGAATACGTTTTTGGTACCCTTTCAAAATTTGGTCGAAAGAGCAAAAAAACATTTAGAAAGTGATGAACTAGAGAGCAAATAACGGTAATAACCAATTGTTAGGAAGTTATCCAGTCCGTATGCCAGAAAGTAAGCCATGGAGGTAGAAGCGTAATGTTCTGGGGATCCATTCCCTGTAATGGAGTGGGAGACATGGTTCCTGTTAACGGTTCCATGAGACAACATCAATATTTAAGAAGCTACCAATTATAAGTTTGCAATAAGTGCTGGCATACCATTCGGCCCTGAAGACTTGTTTAAGTTGAGGTTTACTTCCTGAGATGATTAAATCATCGGGCTTCTGATCGTCTTAATATCTATCCAAAGCTTTTAACTTTAAAGATGAACGGATACAATTTGACAGAAGTTTTTTGTGTACTAGAAATTTGTGCTATTTTAGGTTAAAACGGGGAAAAATTTTAAGGTTAGAAATGTGTTTTTATATTATTTTTTCAATTGAGAGGGCAAAAGAAAGGAAAATAGGTAATATTATTTCTTCTAAACTAAATAAAATGCGTTTTGGTTAGTTGTGAAAGTAATTGGATACGCTTCTGATATCCTTTTACAATTTGGTCGAATGAGAGCAAAAAATCAAATTATCACTCACATTTAAATTAAAAACGGAAAGGAACAAAATGTTTAAAGCATTTAGGTGCTTTTTAGAAAGTGATGAAGTAGAGAGAAAATAACGGTAAAAACCATTTTTGTGCTTTTTGAAACCACTAAAGAAGAAGTGGGTTAAAATTCTAGTCAAGTAATTTCTTAAAGTAACCGGTCTACATAAAAAATTTAGGAAATTATTCTCGAGTCAATCGGTATACATACAATTTGGTGTCGGGACAATATCTCTTTCCCATCTGCAAAAACTTATAGTAACCATACCCCCTATGGTGACATAGAGTATAAAAATATAAGAATAATTGTAATAAGATAAAAAAAAACAAATCTTATTAGAACAATGCTATGATAACAAAGATTTGAGAGTGGACATTAAACTTATATTTTAAAATTTAAATTGAAATAACCACAAAAGCAGAGATACTTTCAAAGCTCTGCTAGTATTTGAAAGATCTATGTATAATGAAGATCATAATAAAACCACATAAATTATGTACAAACTAAAAAAAACATTAATTTTAGTTCAAGTAGACAATGTACTAACGCCCATGCATATATAGATATTTAAAGTTTTATCATAAGTAAATATTTTGCATTTTAAATGTATGAAATATTAACACTTTGTATATCTTATCTAGACATACAGAAAATATTTACATGTTTCATTTTAAATTAATCCTCTTTACTTTTTTTATCATATGATAATTGCACTTAACGATTAATAATAATTTTGAAATATTTACGTACATACATACATAGAATGTATCTACAGATATTCGTTCGTTCGTACCTTTCTTTGTGCCTAAAAATGTTGTTGTATTAAATTTCACTGCTTATTCAAATCTTGTTTAAATTTCTACTTACGAGTATAAATTTTATTTTATTTCAAATATTTACCTTTTAAATTATATTCTCTTTAAGAGCTTGTACACCAAAAAAGATCATAGATCATATGATTTTGAAAAATTGCAACAGCCTTCATTCAAATTAATGCAAATTTGTTTCGTTTATCTTATTACTTCTTAAAAATTATAAAGGGTTCACTTGGTGCAGAAAGTTAGTATCTAGAACAGGGATGACCAAAGAGAGGAATGTGATTGTATTTGTGAGCGAAAGAGAGGATACACAGGCAGAAGCAAGAATTGACATAAATTTGGTTGTTTATTTCTATTTTGTTTCAGTTACCGCTGAACCAGCGTGAAATGAACATGCGGAGGAGTATTACTTACTTTTTCTATAGAAAAACTTACTTTTTCTATAGAAAAACTTACTTTTTCTATAGAAAAACTTACTTTTTCTATAGAAAAACTTACTTTTTCTATAGAAAAACTTACTTTTTCTATAGAAAAACTTACTTTTTCTATAGAAAAACTTACTTTTTCTATAGAAAAACTTACTTTTTCTATAGAAAAACTTACTTTTTTTATAGAAAAACTTACTTTTTCTATAGAAAAACTTACTTTTTCTATAGAAAAACTTACTTTTTCTATAGAAAAACTTACTTTTTCTATAGAAAAACTTACTTTTTCTATAGAAAAACTTACTTTTTCTATAGAAAAACTTATTTTTTCTATAGAAAAACTTATTTTTTCTATAGAAAAACTTACTTTTTCTATAGAAAAACTTACTTTTTCTATAGAAAAACTTACTTTTTCTATAGAAAAACTTACTTTTTCTATAGAAAAACTTACTTTTTCTATAGAAAAACTTACTTTTTCTATAGAAAAACTTACTTTTTCTATAGAAAAACTTACTTTTTCTATAGAAAAACTTACTTTTTCTATAGAAAAACTTACTTTTTCTATAGAAAAACTTACTTTTTCTGTAGAAAAACTTACTTTTTCTGTAGAAAAACTTACTTTTTCTATAGAAAAACTTACTTTTTCTATAGAAAAACTTACTTTTTCTACAGAAAAACTTACTTTTTCTATAGAAAAACTTACTTTTTCTATAGAAAAACTTACTTTTTCTATAGAAAAACTTACTTTTTCTACAGAAAAACTTACTTTTTCTGTAGAAAAACTTACTTTTTCTATAGAAAAACTTACTTTTTCTATAGAAAAACTTACTTTTTCTATAGAAAAACTTATTTTAAGAAGGTTTATCATGTTTTTATTTTTAAAGAAAAAGTTTGTTTTCCTTAGAATATGTATTTGTTATTAAGAAAACGTTTTTTTTTCTTTAAAAACGTGCTTTTACATAGAAAAAAATTTAAGTTTATTTTTCTATAAAGAAAATATAAAGGTATTTTTTACTAAAAAAAAATCAAATATTTTCTATAAAAACGATTGAATGTTTAGCGTAAAAATAATTATTCTAACATTCAATCTCACAGTGTATCTGAAAAAAACAATAACAAAAATACAAAAAAATTAACAAAACTTATAACAGCCTCCACGCGTGTGCATCTGTCAAAGGTTGAATGACGACTAAATAAATGAGAATAAGAAAACTTCTGGCAAGCACTTGCTTCGCGGTGGTCGCGCCTGATCTAGAACATCGAAGGGCATAATTTATGTTTTACTATCACCAGTGCACAGTAGGAAATTACGACCAAAACCCCCATAGATGTTTTTATTTTTTTTTTTAATTTTAATGTTAGATTAGAGCTGACATTTCAAAACATATAATCCCAAATTTTTACCTTTCTGCATTGTCTACTAAGACTGTAATAATTTTTCAAAGTTTGAATATTTATTTATATGTTGTTAATAAAATTTAACCCATAAATAAAATTGGGCTAATTTTTGAATAAGTGTAAAATTTTAAGTTATTTTATTTTTGGATATAGAAGTAAATACCTTGTGCTAACTAACGTCGTCAGTTTCGATATTTTTTAACCTATGCTTCATGTAGTATTCTGGTAGTTAAAACCACTAAATTTAAAAAAAAAACCTCTAAATTTTTAAAAAATGTTTATATACAAAGTTTAATAGACCGCGAATTTTTGTTAGAAATTTTGAGAGGTTGGAGCGCAACAGCCTCTTATAGCTGAATTGAATCAATATTAAGCTATTTGAATTTCGCATCCCATTTTAAGAATTATAACGTTTTTAGTGACACCCCTTTTTCGCACTTGTATGCAATTTATCGCGAAAAAATCACTACTTCAAGGGAAATATAGGCGTGATGTAATATATTTATGCAATTTTCTTTAGCTTCCTTTCTAATTCTATGCAAAATTTATATATAAAGATAAAAAACCAACCAAACTTTAAATTTTGAGTGACCTTTATATAGTTTATTTAAGTATACAGGTAGTAATCACATAATTGTGGACGCAATAAAAATTTTAAAATCCAAACAAACAAATTTTATATTATTTAAGGGCTCTTAATAATTTGTATAAGAATATTAGATATTAATAGATTTTCTGTAGATTTATTAGAAGCCTACAAAATCTGGTTATTAGCTCATATTATGAGCCCAATATATTTAAAATGAAATGTCCGATTTTGACAAGACGTATATCGTAGGATAAGTATTCTTTTCATATATTATCCCATTAAAGTAAATAATTTTTATAATCGCCAGCAATGATTTTTAAGCATGTTTAGTAGTCCAGTTTTAAGTGGCCACAGCCTTTATATTTTCTTAAAAAACTATTTCAGTTTAACTTAAGATATATTATTTACACAGAAAATTTCAAGAAAAAAGGTCAAGAAATGACCAAGTTATTGAGTTTTGGCCGTATTTTCCCACTGTGCAGTGGTAAGATTTGTGTTTGTCATGTATGTATGTAATTTGTTATTGTGATGCCCATCACTGATCTATAATCAACTTCCGTAATTCTCTACTGGGCGATGTTTAATCTTCTTAGGGTACATGTATTCTCAGACCGGCTTGAAAAGTACTTTCAAATTTGTTGAAACGAATAAGAGATACTTATATATAAGAGTGTCCCAAAAAAATATTTTTTAATGCATGTTAAGGTGTATGTTTTAAACAGTTTCGCTGTACATGCAATTTGCAGCGAAACTGTTTAATTGAAACTGTTTGATTTAAAAAAAAAACAATAGTGACTCAGCAGTTTAAGGATGACTCAGCAGATTTTAGATGATTTAGCAGTTTTTGGATGACTCAGCAGTTTTATAATGGGCCAGCAATTTGAAGATGACTCAGCTGTTTTAGGTTGACTTCGAATTTTCAAGATGAGTCAGCAGTTTTTGAATGAACCAGCACTTTTAGGATTACTCAGCAGTTTTAGCATAAGTTAACAGTTTCAGGATGAATCAGCAGTTTCAATATGACTCAATAGTATGAGCTTACTCAGAACATTGCCTCTGACTAGAAATGCTACTATTTAATACTATTTTATGGCTAGTGGGCCTTTAATGATGCTATCAATAGTCAATATCAATTAGTTTCTCCAATATCTTTAGACAACTAGGTGATGGCTCAAATCGTTCGGTTCCATACAAGAAGGTTTGCCCGATTTTAGAATAAAAACTACCTTGGCCTCTCTGCACATAGTACAGAATGTATGTTAGGTCGATACAGTAGATTTATAGTTTACTATACTGTATACATATATACAGTAGATTTATAGTTTACTATACTCTGGTTTTGGCCTTGAGGCCCTATGTTCGACTGAGAGTCAAGGAGAGCATAAGAAGAAGAATACTCTGGTTTTATACCAGCAGAAAGTTGACTTGGTGCTGTTTTGTTCGCAGAGGTCTCACGACGGTATCTGCCACGAAAGGGAGTATCTAGATGCAAATTTGTGCAGTAATCCTTTACAGGGTATTATCCAATCCTCTTGATATATGTACATGTACGAGGTTTTTTAAAAAAATAAGGTGAATTTTTATTTTTTGTCAAAATATAGGCCTGTTAAGGCCTTTGACCTTAACAGGTTGTAAATGTAGGCCATTTAAGTAAGTACAATGGCCTATATTTACAACCTGTTAAGGTCAAAGGCCGAGCATATTTTAGAACTCCATGCGCTTCGATCTTGTGTGCATATTCTCTAATTTCGTAGCAAAGCTTTGAAAAATTTTCCTCCTCTGCTGCACATGTTAGCTCACTACATTAACGAGTGTAAACGTAGTTCCCCGGGTGATACCACAAGGAGGTCAGTGTCAACAGTTGAGAAGATGGGTAACCAAGATTAGTCTGGACTTACCTAGTTAAGGTCAATCAGAACCGTTGCTTGATATCAAACATACCCTACATCACCCAATATTTATTCATCAATTTTTTCCTCCCTTGGTCCCCCAGTTTTTCACTTATTTTTCTTCTCAATATAAAACCCGCAATTTTTAACAGAATTTAATGAAATTCGGCACACTTCTATTATTTGATCCAAGAAAGAGTTCAACTTATTTTGCTTAAAATCCGTATAATCCTTGGGGTACCTGCCTTGGACTCCATTTTTTTTCATATATTTTTATTCTCAATGTTTAAGGCGATCTTCTCAACACAATTTAATAAAATTTGGCACACGCATATAAGTTGACCTAAGAAAAAGCTTGGCTTACCTGCCTTGGACCCCATTTTTTTCTAATATTATATTCTCAATCTAAAAGGCGTAACTTTCAACAAAATTTAATTAAATATAATTTAATTCAGAAAGGGCTCTACTAAAGCTGTACTAATTTAAATTCGTTAACTCCTTGGGGTACCAGCCTTGGACCCCATTTTTTATGTATACATTTTTTTATAATATAATATCGTACGATGTCTGCCATATCTTCTCTGGCCTGTCAACCTCATTTAAAAAAATATATGGACCGATTGCCTCTATCCAAAATTTTACACCAATCAGTGACTTTTCGGGATTGATATTATTTACCGATGACTCCGCCAGCTCAAAATTCACTTACAAAATTCATCATACGCTTTTGCATCTCATGTGGACTGGTATCATCCCAAAGATAATAAGTTCTTTGGTTCACAAACCTATCTATTTTAAAATGGTATTCAAAATATTAAATTTAAAATTCTATGTTGAAAATTTTTTAAAAGTACAATTTTTATCGAAAATGTTCATATCACAATTTTTTTTAATGAAAATTATCTGCCCCAAAAATATACTACAAATTTAATGACAATTTACATTAAAACAAAACAAAAAAAATTCATTAAAATATCGGGGAAAATTTTAGAAAATCGAAATGAATCCAGAAGCATATCTATCGTGCGATGATTTTGTATTGCCGAAGTCTTCTAGTAGTATTCTAGCTGGGCATGAACCAGATCCGTGCCGTAAGGAATTAGAACAGCGAAAGGAACAGAAGTGCACACCTGAACAAGTGAGGATTCCGAGTAGCAGTTCGTCATCAACAATGTGGAGTGGTGTGAGATCTCAAGATTTCTGCGCACATAAAGAACCCATAATGAAAACGCCAAATATAGGCTATGAAGTGGCAGTAGCCAAATCTATAATGCAACAATTCAGTAGCATTAGTGGAGATAATTTGTATGTACCGAGTATATCAGTAAAGAAAGGTTGTTTTATCTTTTAACTTTTAAAATATTCCAGATTCGATCACATCTCAGATATTATAAAACGTGTCATAGATGAGCGTCCACCTAATGTTATAGATTTTTTCGAAGAGTTTAGCCGTAATGTCAGAGAACAAAAATTCCATTTGCCAGAACGTTTTCCACCGAGTGCAGTCTTTGAAGAGTCTCGCATGTTTAAAGTGGCTAAGCAACAATTGGAATCCATGAAGTTGCCATATCCAAGCGATACCATAATCCATTTAGCAGCAGAAGATCTCGAAGAAGAACACGCGAAAAGCGAGCAATTGAAGTTGAATTTAAAAGAGGAACAACTGATTAAATTTAATATTTTCCATGAACGAGTTCAACATCTACAATTCTTTTGGAACCAATGTGGTTTTAGCATAAGTTCGGAAGATATTTTTCAATTAGCCTGTTCCATGAATCGTTTGCAAACTCATCCCGCCATAAGATGTTGTCGTTTTTGGGGTATAATTAATGGTTTAAAGGCTTCCTATTATATTGTAGAGGCCTCCTTGTCCCCTGAGGAATATGAATCTAGATATCAGCAAATGGAGAAAGAAATGATAGATAGCTTAAGACTACAAGACACGGATAGTTTAATAACTAAAAAACAATATTCCCACATTGGTCCCGAACTAACACCCGGCGCAGTTGGCTGGGAAAATTATCCAGAGCAAGAATTATATAAAATGCAGGCATCAGCCTTTAAGCTAGTTCCTGTAGTTAAAGTAGTCGAAGTTTTTGATGTACCTCCTGAACCGGTAGGAAGAGGTGTAAATCGTTTTACATATTTTGTGGTCAATTCCCTGAGCGACGAATGGATCGAATTGCCCATAGTAACGCCAAGACAAATTATACTTTCAAGACAAATAAAAAAATTCTTTACCGGTGATTTGGAGTCGGATATATGTTCCAATCCATATTTTTGCGGCAAAGAAAAACACTACTTAAGGGCTATGATTTCTCGTATAACAGCTGGTTCTTATATAGCCCCAAGAAATTATTATCGTAAAATGACGAAAAAAGAGACGGCTTTATATGAGGGTTATCCCGAAGATGAGTTGGAGGCTGAGGAAGAAGAAGAGGAGGAGGAAGAGCCACCAGTAGGCGAAGGTGAAGAGGAAGATAAGGAGGCTGGTAAGTGTGAACGAGAAAATTTTTGAAATTTAAATACCTGCTGTCAAAGGTTCATTAATTTGATAAAGTGTTGAGAATTTATTATGCCATTCGAAAGTCAGTTGTTTAGGTAAAAAACACAGACACATTTTGAGGGTGATGATCTGGGGTAGGGTTGGCGGTACAGTTAAAAATGTGGGGGTATCATGAGCACCCTGAACACAAGCTGGGCTTATGTTGGTTACGGCGCGGTCTATGCGGGACCAAAAGATATTTCATCTGTTGCTCCATCCCGATCTCAGTTGATCCAGAACGACTCTTGTTTTCCGCGGCAGGATCTTTTCATCTTCTGCTATCGGTGGGCGACCTCTTAATGCAACATTCAAGTGATAACCTGAAATCGCGGAGTCGGTGGCGTCTTTATGAATGTTGTTTTATGCTGCCATGAACGAGGTATGATCTAAAGGATCAAGTACATATCTTCGTTTGCTAACCTCATACATGCGAAGATCATTCCTGACATGCCTCGGGGAAAACGCCAACTGTGTGATGTTAAATTTTGGATGATTTCTCCGATGACATCCCAAGAGGAACTGCAGAGATACCATAACGTTGTGTTCCTTTACTAAAAGGATCTTTGTTTCCTCATGAAAATGATGTGGTGAGGTTACTTGTAGGCAGCCTGTGATAGTTCTTTGGGCTGCATTTTGGCAGCAATTAATATTTCTCCACTGAGTATCACTTAGCGACGCTGACCACACTGGAGCAGCATAATTTAGCACTGACCGATCAATCGCTTTATAGGTAGCCAGCAAGGTTTCTTTATCCATTCCCCAAGTACTGCCAGCTAGTGCTTTAAGGACCTTGTTTCTTCATCGAAATTTATGCGCGACAGTTGTGGCATGTACTGACGAAGTAAAAAGGCTGTCGAGTGTGACTCCCAGGATTTTTGGGGTGTTCACTGTCGGAATTGGTACACCATCAATCTCGACATCAAGTTGTAGGCTTACTTACCAGGTGGTAAATAGGGTCGCTGAGGATTTAGTTGGTTGTATCTTCAGGTTACGTTGAGTGAAGAAATTGTGGATGATACAGAGATAACGATTCACCTTACCGGAAAGGTCTTCAACATTATGGCTGGGTGCCATTATCGTGCAGTCGTCGGCATATGATATCACTTCAACGCCTTGCGGCGGAGCTGGCAGTTTTGAGGGTAGAAGTTAAACAGGAGTGGCGACATTACTCCGCCCTGAGGAACTCCCTGTTTGACTCTACGGTGTCTTGAGCGCTGGTCTCTAAACTCTACGAACGACTGACGACCACTCAAATAATTGGTGGTGCTGTGCATTTTGCGAAATCCATACTGGTGGCGAGTTGCTGGTGGTTGGCTGGTCAGATGGGAGAGGAGTAGAGCCTCGAGTGTTTCCGCGACTGGTGACAGGAGGGATATCGGCCTGTACGATGATCCCTCATTAGCGGGTTTTGCAGGTTTTAATATTGGGATCACTCTACCAACCTTCCAGACATCGGGTATAGTGAGGCTGGTCATAGATCTTTTGACCGGTGCTCGACTTCCCACTCATCTAGGTGCTTTAGCATCAGAATGGAAATTCCGTCAGTACCAATTGCCTTTAAAGGCTTACCTGTGCAGATGGCCTTTGCAACTTTCGCAGGAGTAGAAAGTTGTGGTGGGTCTGAGACTGGGAGATCATGCAGTTTGCATGAAGGTAGAACCTTTTGGTAAAGTTATAGCTTTTCCATCAAGCTTTGGGAGTTCGTAAATATCATTTCAGTTTTCGATGAATTAATACCTTACCAACATTGTTTAGGCCAACTATTATCCCGGTTAAAGTAATGAGAAATTTACAGCATACTATTGTACATCGTCAGCATATCGTCGTGCAGAAGTTTATGTGCTCTATCTTCCATTTTACACATTTTGAATTAATGATGGCACTTTAGGTTTTCGACCCTAAAATCTGCAATCCGTTTTCGGCTATCTCGTCTACTTTCTGAGATAAATAGTGTCTGTCTTGTTCTATATCCTTCAAAACTGATTTTTTTGAGCTATTTTGCTCTATACGCCAAATATATGGTGTAAAAATCCCAAAACTCTATTGTATAGTTTTTTTTTTAGAAAAATTAATTTAAAACTTCAATATCGGTTTTTTTCAAAATGCATTTTTGGCGTATAGAGCACATAAACTCCCGCACGACGATATAGTGCTGAATCATGGGAAATTGCACAGGCAGATGAAGCTATTCTTGGAATTTGTGAAAGGAAGAATTTATAAAAAAATCTTTGGGACAGTTTGCGTTAATAATGAATATCGATATTGACTGAACCATAAGCTGTATAAGTTGACATTGACATAGTAAAATTTTTTAAACAGCAGCGGCTGCCTTGGCTAGGATATGTTGTGCAAATCAAAAAAATACTCCAGTAAAAAAGTTTTCGAAATATATCCCGAGGGAACTCGTTGAAGAGGACGTCCAAAACTTTGATAGAAAGACCAAATAAAAGGAAACCTTTAAAGCTTGGCCTACGAAATTGGAGAATATGCGCACAAGTTCGGCCTTAACAGGTTGTAAATATAGGTCATTTTAGTAAGTTATCTCAATAGATTTTTGCAGCATTATTGGATATACGCAAACTGTATATTGTGAATTGTAAGTTTCAAATGTTTCCAATGCCCATTTGATTTTTTAAAAAATTTTAATTACAGAAATTTAGAAACATCACTTTATGAGCTATGATTATTTCTGGGGTGCTACTATCACTGTTGAGAAGTGTTGATATTGAGATGTAAAGCACGACTGTAGAGTAAACCCTTTCTTTTTTTATATGCACTAAAAGAGTCGACTATTATCGGGAGTTCTTTTTTTTTAATAACCTATAACCTTCTGAATGATATACCCGAAATGGGATTTCTAAGATAAGCTAGATTGTCAATCTATGGGTCACTTTTTTAGACTCTGTCATATTAGAAATTCTTGGTTTTCTAGATTAAATAGTACGAACAAGATCACGATTTTTCGTTTGTTTTATATAAGATAACATCGAAGCTTCTTTATTTATGATATTAAAGATCCAAACTTTTATTTCAGATAATGATTTAGTTTTACTGATAAACGAGAAGTATGACTCTTCTATACCTCTAAACTCATTAAATAACACCGATAAATGGGTTCATATACGGCCCAATATTCTCTTGCAAGGTCGCGTGTTGTGGTTCAATGAAGCAAAGGCAGGACGTGAAAGAGAAAAGGAACATAAACGTTTAGAAAATAAACGTCGACTGGCAGAAATGGGAGAAGAAGATTCGGAAGAAGGTGATGAAGAAGAAGAGAGTGAAGCAGAGGAAGAGGCAGAGGAAATACCTGAAACAGGTCCAGCAATATTAACCCCCTGTTCAAGAGATACAAATACCGAAACTTCTAAGCCCTGGGCTTCAAGTTTTACCAGTAAATTTACAAACGAAAATGAAAGAATCCTAATTATGAAATCAAATGTCTGGCCCGGTGCTTGTACCTTTGTTTATAAAGATCTTTGTGAATCTATATATTTGGGTTGGGGTCATAAATATGTAGCACGTAATATGCCTTGGATACATATGGATCCCATTGCTGATGAATATGCTCATAAGCCGGAAGATTTTATAGAAAGTAACGACCCCACAGTACAGGACGAGGAGTTGTATCAATTGAGTTTAATGAAAAAACAAAGAAAATTTGTATCAGGAGACGATATGGGAGAATATGAAGGATTGGAGGCGACAGATGAAGAAAATGATTAATTGAGGCTTAATTATTGCTAATTTTTACATATATATTAAATACATGTTTTTAATAATGTTTGAAAATATAAATAAATTTTAGATATGTTTATAAATAGTTTTGGTTTTAATGTTCTCCTGCTGCTCCTTTACTTTTTGCCTTGAGTGTAAAGTTCAGAATCTATAGCTAGGGGTATTTCCGAAAATTGCACCCTGGAATAATGTTGTTTTAAATGGTTTTTCAACTCCATACTATGCGTCCAGTTTAGAGTCTCACAAACTACCTTAACCTGTAGAATATTTAAAAAAATATATACATTTTATAGTTTTGTGGAATTTTTGGAGAAACATTATCAGCCCAATTACGAATAACAATTCCTGGTGAACTTTGTATTATTATATTATATTTTCTCCGTTAAAAAGAAAAATTATTTGCACTTGATCTCAATCTGCTACATTTTTTATTAAGGTAACAGATAATTTATTGATAAAAGCCAAAATATGTTTGTGGGGACAAACATTTCCTTGACGCTTTCCGTTGATAATTTGATCATTTACCTTTGGCTTACGAACATAATTCGTAAAGATTGTGTTTGAAAAATTGATTTTCGATCTGTCTAAAAGAAGAGATACTCCTCCTGAAGATATGGCCCTATCAACCATCGAAATGCGTCTAGGAATTGTTTGTCCCACATCAATTTTTTTTCTTATTTATTAATGTAATAGATTGGAATCAAGTCCAAATAATTTTTCTTTTTGAATAATATTTATATCCCGACAATTTTGATATTTTTTGAAATTTCTTCGTTAGTTGATAATAGGGGAATTACTTTGCCCTGAAAAATAAGCTCACGGGGAATTGAACCCGCCGCGAATGTTTATAATTGGGCTGTATATAAAAGACAGACATACCTCTACTGTATAAATATCCTTAAGCCAAGCTCGTTCATGCATAATATCCTTAATGGAAACACCTAAAGAGTGAAGAACTTCGCATAATTCATGAATACCGCCAGGTCTATCCGAAATTTCCACATTAAATTTCACTAAACGTCCCTCAGCCGCTAAACCTCTTTCCAGACAACGGCCAAAGACTGTAGTATCAATATTACCACCACACAAAAGGATAACAACTCTGAATAAAAATGTAAGCATTAAAAAATCAAAATTTGACAAATTTTTCTATAAAAAAAGAAAATTTAAAAAATTTTTTTATTAAAAAATCAAAATTTAAAAAAATTTTCTATTAAAAAATTTAAATTTGAAAAATTTTTTCCAATAAAATTAATATTTGACTAATTTTTCAATAAAAAAAACAAATTTTGAGAAATTTTTGTATAAAAAATCAAGTTTTCTATAAAAAAAAAAAAATACATTTTTACAAATTTTTTTATAAAAAATCAAAATTTAACCAATTTATCATGAATATCAAAATTTGACAAATTTTTCTATTGAAATCAAAATTTGACAAATTTTTCTTAAAAAATCAACATTTGACAAATTTTTCCATAAAAATCAAAATTTGACAAATTTTTCAATAAAAATCAAAATTTGACAAATTTTTCAACAAAAATCAAAACTTGACAAATTTTTCTGTAAAAATCAAAATTTGACAAATTTTTCAACAAAAATCAAAACTTGACAAATTTTTCTATAAAAATCAAAATTTGACAAATTTTTCTATAAAAAGCAAAATTTGACAAATTTTTCTACAAAAAGCAAAATTTGACAAATTTTTCTATAAAAAGCTAAATTTGACAAATTTTTCTATAAAAAGCAAAATATGATAAAATTTTCTGTGAGAAGCAAAATTTGACAAATTTTTCTATAAAAATCAAAATTTGACAAATTTTTCTATAAAAATCAAAATTTGAAAAATTTTTCTATAAAAATCAAAATTTGAAAAATTTTTCTGTAAAAATAAAAATTTGACAGATTTTTCTATAAAAATTTAAAAAATTTTTTCTGAAAAAATATAAATTTTATAAATTTTTCTATAAAAAGTCAAAATTTGAAAAATTTTTCTGTAAAATCAAAATTTATCAAATTTTTCTTTAAAAATCAAAATTTGACAAACTTTTTTGTAAAAATCAAAATTTGACAAATTTTTTTATTGAAATCAAAATTTTATAAATTTTTTTATAAAAAATCAAAATTTTACAAATTTTTCTTTAAAAATCAAAATTTGACAAATTTTCTCTAAAAATAATACCAAAAACAGATATAACCTACTTTTTGCCCTGCAGTTCTGGCAGCTGACCAGCCAATATAGCCGCCAATCCAGAAGCTCCAGCTCCTTCTACTACACATTTTTCCTCTTCTACTAAACGTAAAATAGCCAAAGCAATCCATTCTTCCTGTACCACAACCATTTTATCAATAAGCGGTAAGGCGGTGACATAGGCATTGTAGCCTACTTTAGGTACAGCCAAACCATCGGCCAAAGTATTTTTTATGGGCGTATGAATGGGTCCATTATTTTCCATAGCCGCAGAAAAACTGGGGCATTTGGCGGATTCTACACCCTAAATATTTAAAAATAAAATTTAAAAATCTTTCGTGAATTCTTAAAATTTTTAACTTACAATAACTTTTGTTTTTGGCGACAAAGCTTTAATGGCTGTAGCAATACCCGCTATCAGACCACCACCACCTACGGGTATTATGACAGCATCGGGATTTGGTGCTTGCTCTAGTATTTCCAGGCCAATAGTACCTTGACCCGCCATTATGTGGGGATGATCGTAGCCGTTGATGTACAGTAAACCCTTTTCTTTGGCCATTTTCATGGCATATGCTTTAGCTTCACCCATATCTTTACCCTCGACCATAACATTGGCTCGATAATTACGGCATTTTTGAATTTTCATGATGGGAGCTGCCTTGGGCATAACAACAGTGACGGGTATATTTAGCTTCCAACCATGAAAACTAAGGGCCTATCGATATGGGAGAATATTAATAATGAATAAGGGTGAGTAAACTATAATCTAAGAATATATGTATATAGTCAATACCTGTGCATGATTTCCAAGCGATGCTGAAATAACACCAATTTTCTTTTGTTCCTCTGTTAGTGATAATAGGGCATAACGGGCTCCACGTTCTTTGAAACTGTAAAAGCAAGAAAATGTTTGTTATTTTAGCATGATAAATAAAAATGGTCATCAGCCAAAATTGCATTTTCGTTAAACTACTTTTTAGTGTTCCATAATTATAGTTCTCAAACATCAGAGATTTTTTTCATCGTTTAAAAAACTCAATTGTGTTCCCGCACTCTGTTTTGGTTTGAGTCTTAACTAAAACGAGGGAGTAATTTTACTCCCTCTAACGAAATTACCCAAAACAGTCCGAAGTCGTCAGAAATTTCTCAAAACACAACAATTTTTATTGCACGGGAACACGTTTGAGTAAGTTTCGGTTGTTTTCTTAAAGTACAGGAACAAATATTTTGTTTTTAACTAGCGGGCCCCAGTTTACGATTTAATTAATTTTAAGCAATTTTCAGTGGCGCCACCTATAGTAGCTTGGTTATACGATTTTAGTTATGTTCGTTAAGATCATAACATGATCAAATGCATAGTTTAATATTCTATAAAGGACATACGGACAGACGAACATTAATGTGTATATACATATCGTCACCTGAAATACAAAGGGGCGTAACTGACGTAAAAATAAAAAATTGTTCCTTATTTTTGATGTCCCTAATCAAAGTAAGTCCATAATCAATAAAAAAATCAATGACTAATTTTTTTGTCACTTACGCCCTTTAGCATTTCAAGTGATGATATATACATAGATAATATTTCTTTGTATGAACTACATCAATTTATTCTCGAAGTTTTTACTTAGGGACTTCAGTGTTGAACTATTTACACCACCTATATCCGACCGTAAATGGAATACAACTCTCATGTATGGGCTGGTGCTTCAAAGTCTATCTTAAAGCTTCTCGACCGAGTATAGGAGAGGGCGAAGGTGCTTATTGGTGACAGTACGGTATCCAACTCTATTGACTCACTTAAACACCGTCGAAGTGTGGGTTGAGTTTCACTGTTTTCAGGAAACTTGTTTCCGAAACTCGAATTTTCATGTGCAACACAAGTTTATCTGTTAGAGCTCATACCTTTGTGGTCGATTGGCCAGTTGACCGAACAACACATTGCAGAGAAAATTCGTTCTTTAGCCGTAATGTTCGTATGTGAAAATTACTTCCCGTAGAAGTTTTCCCTTCCACTTACAATATAGGAAAATTTAAATCAAATGTCCACAAACACTACTCCTTCTATCCTCTTTCCCAATACCTATTTTCCTAGTTCCGGGATACGGCATAAGCTATCGACCCAATTTTTTTGTGTTTTTATACCTAATGCATTCGTAATAAATCACTGGAGTCCGAAGTGGAAATTTCCAAAATTCGCTTAAAAAATTGTTTAAAAGCATAAAAAGGTCATTTCCAAATGTTAATGTTTAACACAAAATGACACAATTATCCAACCGGACCTTGTCTCATTTAGTGCGTTTTTAAAGAAGAGTTTGAATGGGAGCTATGGTCAAATGAGAACCGATTTCAACGAAATTTGGTACAGTAATTTTGGTTTACACTTTATTTTGGTTTAAATTTCATAAACAAATATTGATATTTGTGGCCAAAAAAATCTATTCCGGGAAGTGGGACCTATGGGAGGAACCATAAATAATGAACCGATTTTGATGAATTTCAATAGCCATGGTCGCACTACAGATTACGATTAAATTCACTTTGAGTAATATTCAGTGGCGCGCACACACAAACTAAGAAACCTTCGTCGGCTCATGCGTAACAACTTTGCTGAAGATTATCAGGTATGTGATGGAAAACGATCGTTTTCAAATCGATCGATTTCAGATATATTTTTGAGATAATTTTCGGTCATTTTCCCAAAAAGTTCAAACCAAATGAAAGATAAAATATCAGTCAAAAGGATTAAAGCCAAAATTTTCATTTTTTTGGAGGAAATAGCCAAAAATTAGCTAAAAAATATGTCTGAAATCGATCGATTTGAAAACGAAAAATGTCCATCACATACCTGTATATTATGATCAAATACACAGTTTACGATTTAATTCACTTTGAGCGCCACCTGTTGGAAATTGGTCATACCGACTAAGAAACCTTCGTCGGCTCATGTAGCTCATGAACTTTTCTAAAGATCATAGCATAATCAAATACACAATTTACGATCTAAATCATTTTGAGAAATTTTCAGTGGTGCCACCTGTCGGAAATTAGTCATGCCAACTTAAAGGCCTTCGTTGGCTCGTGCGCAACACTTTTCTAAAGAGCATAGCATGATCAAATACATAGTTTACTATTCTATAAAACACAAACAGACAAACATTTAATTTGTTTAAAAGTTATAATATTATTAATTTGCTCCCTTTTTATCCCCTTTTCTTAAGAAAGTTCAATCTGCGTATTTGTTACTTCTGTGGTACCAATTGAATTCAGTGCATTTTATAAAAACGTAGTTAATATGTTATTCCTATTCATATTACTTTATAAGATTTTAAGTTATAATTTTATCCCTCGAAATCCAAAAAGTACCAAATACATGTTCAATATTTCTTTCACATTTATTGATTGCAGTACAAAGTTCCTTTCTATATTCTTTTTTTTTTCAAAAGATAAGAGTGGGTCAAAAATAGTACCAAAAAAGAATTTTCAACCTGTTTTTCCCCCTTATGGTCATATATTCAAAAAAGTACAAAACATTCTATTTTTCCCCTTTTTACCCGTTTTTACACCGTCAGTGGCAAAATTTCCAAAAATCCAATCTTAGTAGAGATACGGCAATAAACGTACTCATCGTCCAAATTTTATCAAAATCTTTAGAGCAGTTTTCGAGATAGCCATATATATATATATATATATATATATATATATATATATATATATATATATATATATATATATATATATATATATATTTATATATATATATTTATTTATATATAAAGAGATAAGATAAATTGTAATTAAACTGAAAATCGGTCCTCATTTTAAACCTAGCTCCCACATAAGATAAAATAACTGAAATTGCTTAAGTGTAAAATTAGGTTTTTACTTCATTGGTAAAAAAAATTCCCATTTATTTATGGATTTTCAGGATTTAAGGCTTATTTTCTAGGAATCTTTCCAGTTTTAAGATCATTAATAAAAATGGTCGGCTTTTGAAATTTTCGAATTTTTATTAATTTCTCATCAAAAAAATATATTTTTTTATTTTTGAATGCAAATAACTCAGAATCTGTTAAAAAGACATAAAATTGGTTTAAGGCGAGTAAATGATAATTTCGTTAATTATTATATTCGATAACTTTCAACAAAATCGAACAACCTTTTCAAAAATATAAAATTTAAAAAAAAAAGAAATTAAATCAACCAATTAAAAAAGTGTTATTGTAGTTATAAAATTCAATATATAAAACTTTTCCATATTAAGAAAAAAATAAAATAACATACGTTCATAAACAGTAGAATAAATAATGCTAACCTATATAGGATCCGTATTAAAATTAATGATAAGATCCGATAAAAAATAAATTGGACTTTCAGTTTAGCTTTTAAAATATTTATCTTCAAAATATTTAAGTAAGAAAGTCAAAATATAAGCTTTACGTCATAGCTTTTACATATAGGATGCAAAGGTTAAATTCTTTGACCAAATGGAATATTTTTAATACAAATTTGTTATACATATTATATTAAATAATTATAACATGCGCAAAAACTATAAAATAGAATTTTAAGAACAAACAATATTTAATACCTAAGTCAATTCGAAATATTTTAATTAAATTACTTTTAGTTAATCACATTGACAAATTAAACATTTATATTTATATATTTTTTCTAATTGAAACAGCAAAAAAATTTTCAGAAAACCTCACTCAGATCAAAGGTTTTCTGATGATTAAACAGAAAGTTAAAAAATCATATCAATCCGCATAATACTGGAAATTTTTTAATAATGAACTATATATTGAGACCATTATCATTTTATTAAAAAAAAAAATAAAAAAAAAATATCATAGTCTGGCTTTTTCATATGAAATCAGTTTATGTTAAAATTGGAATAGCAGTGCCCGCCCGGTTTTTTTTTTAATTTTAAAAAGTATCATATATGTGCCTTTTTTATTTTTGTATTTGGTTTTACTTGGTCGAATCAGACAAGATAACATTTGTTATCGTCCAGCAAAGCAGGCGGGCCCAGCTCGTATAAAATTTTTGTTTCTATCCTATTAAATTATAAATATTTTATTAGCGAATTTTCCACATTTTACCTCTTAAGTTAATAAAAGCAATAAATACACTGTAAATCATTTGATTATAACCACTTAAATTTCAGTTTTTAGCAGGCCATATTTTTTTAAGCGTTTTGTCTGCAACTAAGATTGTAGTACCGTAGCAAAGGTAATTTTCTAACGATAGTGTAAAAATGGCCTTTTTCCAAAAAAAGTCAGAAAAAAGCAAACAAATTACCGTTTATATGATTAGAACCACTTAACTAATCTTAATTAAAAATGCGGTATTTTTTTATTCGGTAATAATTATCATTTATCACAAGTTTATTGATAATAAATAAACAATAACATCAAATATGCGATGTTTTATTGAGTCATAAAGTGATTTTAAATAATCCAAAGAAATATCATTCCAGGAGTCCTTAATAGCTAAAATTAATAATACCTTATTATCGAATTGTCTTCCTCCCTCATAGACATTTCGGGACAGCCAACCCCAAACGTTTTCAATTATGTTTAGATCGGGAGAATAGGGGGGCCAGTTAAGGATTCGAACATTTTGGTTCGAAAGAAATTTCTTTACCACCCTTGCATTATCAATTGGGGCATTATCTTGTTGCAAAATCCATTCAACAGGCCCAAAAATTTCACTTAGTTTAGGGAATAGGTTTCTCCAGTGATTTTTGAACTTTGAAATTTTAAAACTATTGTGCCGTAAAAAGTTATCGCATCCCAGACCATAACTCCACCCTATCTTCTGTGATGTCGGTTCAAAAACAGTTCCTCTTTACTGGTATCATGAAAATAATAGTTATAGCCGTCCGGTCCATCAAAATTAAATTTCTTTTCATCAGTAAAAACTTTAGTACGCCAGTCATTAATATGACCTCTAATTTGAACGTCCCAACTCATATCGTTGTGCGGTAGTTTATGTGCTCTATACGCCACAAATTCATTTTGAGAAAATCGATCTTGAAGTTTTAACTTAATTTTTCCAAAAAAACTACACGATAGAATTTTGAGATTTTTACACTATATATTTGGCGTATAGAGCAAAACTGCACAAAAAATCTGCTTTAAAGGATATAGAACAAAACAGACGCTATTTATCTCAGAAACTAGACAAGACAGATTTGAAAAATTTAGGGTCGAAAACCTAAAGTGGCATCTTTAACTCAAAATGTGTAAAATGGCGGATAGAGCACATAAAACCTTGCAAAATGTAATCGAGTTTCTTTGCGTATATCATTCAGCGGCAGCTTTTTCACCTTTTTTAATTTTAGATACTCACAGCTTACAATGGCTCTTGATATTGTTGAAACACTTGCCTCAACACCTGCTCGGGTCCTCATTTGCGGTACAATTAGTACAGAATTTGACGCAATTCTCAAGAATTTTTTTTTATTTCTAGTGGCGTTAAAACGCTATGAATCCGTCCTCTGTAGTTTTTTCCATAGTTTTTATTTCATCACAGTTTTGTGACTTCGCCCAATTTTTCGCGCAATAGCGCGGTAAGAATGCTGTTCCGAACAATAAGCGTCAATTTTGTCTCTTTCCGCTATGATTAAAATACTTTTTTTACCCATTTTCACCAATGTTCACTAAAACGCAATATTTTTTTTATATTACAGGTATAACGTGCTAATCAAAGCCAACTAATTGCAAAAAAATTAAAAATGCAAAGTGGTTCTAATCATATGAATTGATTTTTTTTTGGCCTTTTTCTGACTTTAAAAAAAGGGCCATTTTTACACTGTCGTGGAAAATTGCAATAAAGGTGCTATAGGTTCCTGCAGTCTCAGGAAAATTATCTTTACTACGATACAAACATTTTTGCTGAAGATGAAACGCTTAAAAAGATATGGCCCGCTAAAACCTAAAATTTAAGTGGTTCTAATCATATGATTTAGAGTGTATATATTTAATAGCACATTTTTAACTTTATAATCTTGAAGCATTTGTTTTTCTGATTTTATCTTAAGGGAAAATGTTTAGACCTAATTAAGAAGTAATTTGCTGAAGAGAGAAAAGCTATATTTCGAATAGTTCACGAGATATTGACTTAGGAAACAGTAGATGATTTTTTAAAAATCCTACTAAAATCCACCCCGAAACTTAAAAAATGAATTAAAAAACAAGTAAGAAAGCGCTATAGTCGGTCAAGCCCGACAGTGTGATACCCTTCACCACTAGGGTCAAAGGTGTTTTTCTTGTGTATATAGACAAATATTTGCTAAATTTAAACATAAACATTTTCTCAAAACTTATATATTTAAGCTGTTTCCGTCATTTGGACTTATATGAGAGCTAGGGTCAAATGTGGACCGATTATATGAAAATTCGGCAAATTGATTACAGTTGTTACAAAAATTATGTGTAAACTTTAAATTCTCATTATCTTTAGATTTACGAGCGTTTTTGTGATTTTTGTCTTATTTAATGCATTTTTAAAGAAGTGTTTATATGGGAGCTATGGTCAAATGTGGGCCGATTTAAACGACATTTGGTACAGTGATTTTAGTTTACATAAGCAGTATTTGTTTCAAATTTCATGAAAAAATATTTACATTTGTGACCAATATATCAATTCCGGGAAGTGGGAGGTACCAGAAATAATGGACCGATTTTGACGAATTTCAATAGCCATGGTCCCACTATCACTATCTGTGCTAAATTTCATCAAATTATCTTAAGAATTGCGACCTGTACTTTGATAACATGGTTTACATGGGGGTCCAGCCAGGCAGATGGACGGACAGACGGACATCGCTAAATCGACTCAAAAAGTGATTCTAAGCCTATTGGTATATTAAAAGGTGGGTCTAAGACAAATATTTCATACATCATACATCTATGCGTTACATACATCAGCACAAACTTATAATACCCTTTCCATCTATGGTGGTGAAGGGTATAATTATATTATATTTATCTATATATATAAAAACCAATGCCACTTTTCGTTGTAACTCTTAAACTCAAGAACGGGCTGACCTATCCAAACCAAATGTTTAGGCTTTGTTTGGACTATTAAGTAGATGGTTTATGTGAAGTTTGCTCAAAATCGGTCAAGCGGTTCTTTATTTATCACATTTTTTGCAACAAATTTTTTTTTTGGATTTTATAAAATCCATGGAAATTTTTTATATTTACATACATTTTGTATAAAATAGTTTCCATATATTGTATAAACTCTATAAATTATCTTCTTCTGTATACATAAAAATTTGATCATGTATGTAATGATCTTTAGCAAAGTTGTTGCTCATGAACCGACTAACATTACCATGTTGTTATGACCAAGTTCCGACAAGTGGCGCCACTGAAACTTACTCAAATTGAATTTAATCGTGAACTATTAATTTGATCATGCTACAGTGTTTATAAAAGTTGTTTCACATGAGCCGACGAGGGTTTCTAAGTTGGTATGACCAATTCCCAACAGGTGGCGCCACTCAAAATTAATGTATTATAAATTACCTGCCGGTATATTGCAAAAAATCCTTTTTCAAATATAAGTCCATTCCATAAGAATCAGAAGTGGTGGAACGCTAAAACATATAGAAAATATATAAATAATTTAATTACTCAGGTCCACAGTCAAAATTACATATTAGTTAAACTATTTTTTTAATGTGTTATGACACCCTAAGTACAAAAACATCCCACTTTTTTGTCGATTTTTTTTTTTCTAAAACTTGAATTTTTGGAAGAGGTTGTCCTAGTTATTTTACCATATATTAAAAACGACTTATTCAATTTAATTGAAATTACGTTAATGGATTAAAAACAAAATTTCCCTTAAGACGTGCTAACACAAGATTTTTGTGTGATTAATGGTTTTGGAGTTATTTACATCACAATTTAATGTTTAGCTTTTTTTGCAAAATCTAATTTTTTTTTAATTCATTAAAAATTCAAAAAGACAAAACGTTATTATTTATCGTAAAACTATGAATATTCCAAATAACTATAAGAATTATACTATGGAAATCCATCTTTTATCTATAATTTTCATAAAAAATAAGTACAGAACACGATCTTTGAAACTTTCATGAGACTTTGTATGAAGTATATTTTTGGTACTGTTAAAATTAAACAAAATCGTTCAAAATTTTGGCGTGCCTATAAAACAATTATGATCGCGGAATATAGTTTAGAGTTCCTCAAAGCCACTATTGAAATTATCCAAAATGGATACCTCAAATAGGTCTTATTTGTCGGAATTCTGAGTTTTCGATCGACATCGAAAACTCAGACAAATTTGTAAAATCAGTGTCATTATAAATCTTGAATTGTAGAACTTACCGGGCATGGTGTTCTCTCTACACCATCCTTTATAAGAAATGCCGCCGATGTTATGTCATGAAAAGAAATTTTCTGTGGTTTCTTGGGATCACAAAATGGGTCTATGATTTCATCACTTCCCTCAAATACTTTAGGTACAGTTATGCTTTTAGTAGGCGTCAGCGTAAAGCCATTATTATTTGTTTCTTTTGATATGGACTTGGCAGCCGCTAAAGTTTTAGCCTTGCCATTGGTAACAGCAGCAACGCCATTGGCAATTTCTGTGCCATTCTGCCCTGTAGACATTTTGTAGTTTTTCTTTTTTTATAATTTTTTTTAGTTTAAATTTTTAATTTTCTTGTTAATTAACGAAAACTTTCGGGAATTATAAAATTCTGTCTTCACTATTGCGATTTTTAAAATATACTGAAATATATACTTCGTAATACTTTAATTGTTACTTAAGATTTTGTTGTATTAAATCGTAGAAAAGATTTCAGTAGCAACAAATAAAACACAGGAAATCATACTATATTAACCCATGAGGAGGGTGGCGATTATTCAAAATTTAAAGAGTTAAAGTTTTGAATATTTTATTGTAAAAATAGAAAATTTGAAAAATTTTGATTCAAAAACGTATTCAATAAAGTATTTTATGCTTCCCTCAAGTAGAGGAGGAAAGTTGACTTAAAAACAGTTTTGTATGAATCGACCGATTCTGTTTAGATGATAATCTTTGCTTTATGTTGATATTTGCTTAGACATTATAATTCGTATTTAGTTTGTCTCGGAAATTAGAAATAAAAAAAAAAATTTCAAAATTTTTGATTAAAACACTTATTCGATAAATTATGCTGGGCTTTCTTTACTAGAGAAAGAAAGTCGACTTAAGAAAAGTTGTTTATGATTCAATCGATTTGGTTTAGAAGATAATCCTCGTTTTATATTGATATGGACACTATTACATAAATTGCGTTGTTTTTAATCTGTCTACAAAAATATACGATTCCTTATGATCAAGGCCAAAACAACCATCGAAGCGTATCGAGGATATAATTTATAATAAATTGGAAAACTAGTGCAATACACTGTAAAATTTTTAAATACAACTTTTTTATTAAACAAATTTTATATCGATTAACTTTCAAAAATGTTTTTCATTAGTCCGAATTTTCAACATGGGTTACTATTCCCTTATCACGGTATCAATATACTTATATTTTTATATTTTGTTTATTGATTAGTAAATTATCTTTGGATTCTGTATATTAGGTTTGTTTTGGTGATAAGAAGAATTTTTTTTAACACGAGTTTGGATTATAAAGCAAAAATATATAACCGAAATTTTGTTATAACTTTTTATTTCAGAAATCTTAAGTTATAGATAGAAGAGCTCTATTTCAGTACCAGCTGTTTGCCAACTTCTTGAGCATGTTCGTTAGCATGTTCAAAACTAATCAGAACAAAATTTACAACAAAAATTTGTACCTAAAGTTACACTAGTCAACAAAATTAATTTTTTTGTCTTATATTTTATCACCGCTATATTTTTATACCCTTCACCACCAGAGGTGGGACCATTATTATTGAAATTCGTCCATATCGGTATATTATTTAGGGTACCTTCCATAGGTCTCACTTCCTGGATTTGGTATTTCAGTATACTTTCATGAAATTCAAAACAAATACTGCTTATGTACACGTAAATCACTACACAAATTTTGTTGAAATCGGTCAATATTTGCCCATAGATCCCATACAAACTCTTCAAATTCAAAATTTACTTAATGATACAAAAATCACTTAAATGCCATAACTTGACGAATGTTGGTTTTTAAGTACTCAAGGGTTAAAGGTTTATCTGTATAAACACCGTATTTCGCGTTGCCCCACAGTTGATATCGCCACGAAGAGAAATTACGCTGCCTGAAAATGTCTCTTGCAATAAAGCCATATTCGTTCGAGTTGTGTGGCACGTGGTACCGTCTTGTTGAAACCACATACTCCCCAAGTCGTATTCTTCAATAGCAGGCAAAAAAAAATCGGTTATCGTATGACCATTCCTGAGAACGACGAGGAATTTACACATTCGGGTCATCGGCAACACTTTCACTTACAACAGCGATATTTTCAGTGGAACGAGCGAAACGATGATGCACAGGCCTTACAATATTTGTAACCGCTCCAGTCTCTTCAAATTTCTTCACAATTTTCCCAATTCCTTGCGTAGTTGGACGATTATGCAAATCATAACCTCCTCTTAAAGCACGATATGTGGCTGTTGCAGAATCACCATTTTTATACCCAACATCAAAAAGAATGTGGGGTATATTGAGATTGTCATTCCGTTTGTAATTTTTTTAATATTGGCTCAAAAACCAAAAGCGATATATTTTCTGAATCCGTCTGTCTGTTGAAATCACGATAACGCCTAAAGGAAAGGAACTATCTCACTAAAATTTAGTAAAAACATTCGTCATTTCTGAAAAAATGTTGGTATTGAAATTGGGCAAAACGGTTAATATTTGACCATAGCACCCGTATAACCTCGCCTAGACTTATCGCTTATTTGCTAATAAATAACAAACTATAATAGCTGTGATGATACAATTTGGTATATAGAAGTTTTACATATGCCCTGGGCAGCACATACAAAATCATCATAATCGGTTTACATTTAGCCATAGCTCCCATACAAAAAAACTTACGGAAACAGCCTTAATTTCACCCATAATACACTTAAATGCCGATAAATCTAAAACTATAATAGATTTAACCACTAAATTTAGCACAAGAAAGTCTTATGTCAATGCCAGCCAGTCACAATCAGTCACCATTTGACTATAGCTCCCATATAAAAAACTTACGGAAACACAAAAATACAAAAAGAAAAGGGGGTTTATATCCGTTTGTCTGTCAGATAAAAGCGCGATAGCGCCTTAACGAAAGGAGCTATAGGGACAAAATTTTACAAAAGTATTTGGGATATCTTGAAAAAGTTGTGTATTGGAAATGGACAAAATCGGTTCACATTTAGTTAGAGCTCCCATATAACCCCGCCCCGGGTTATAAATAAAATTGAACACAGTTGTAATTGCTATGACCTAAATTCAGAATAGGGAAGTTTTATACAACAATTGATCAGTATATTAACTTTTATAGGAATCGGTCCACATTTAACTATATCGTTCATATAAAAAACACTCCCGGAAACAAAAAAAAAATTTAGCAAAGGCCAGTTAAAAGCTATTAAATTGGAAACTATGACAGCTATGTCCACTAAATTTTGCAAGAATAAGCTCTATGTAAATACCAGCCAGTATGTAAAATTTTGTTACAATCGGTCAACATTTGGCTATATATATATATAATTCCCCGACAACATTCCAATTGGAACAAGGAGTACTTCTCTCAGACAATGAGCTGCATCCGATTCTATTTTTAGACTCATTGAAAGGGACCTACGTTTTAACGACGGCTCCGAACGGCAAATGCATTAGTTAGAGAAGTTTTACATAGCCTAATACTCAATAACCAGTGGCTAGCTGAGTTATGAGGTGAACCGCCGCTTTTTTGAAAATTTATTTTTTCAAGTGAGTCTGGCCAGGGATCGAACTTGGGCCTCTGGTATGCTAGGCGGATGACTAACCTGCTATACCACGGCGGTTCACACATTTGGCTATAATTCTTATATATATATAACATCCCCTTTATAAATATATACAATCAAAATGATTCGGAGGTACAATCGGCATATTAAGATTGAACCAATGTCTAGACTTTATATACCGTAGATGCATTAGGAACTCCTAACAAAATATATAAACCTGTCGTATTGCTATCAACAGTTTTATCCTAACGAAATATTAAGATAAACGAAAATATTTAACAGATTATTAATGCTAAACTATACCCGGTTATGAGATTAAATTTTGTGCAAAGTAAATACTAGGGAAAAAAACTTAGATTCTCTTAAATGTTGATTTATAAAGCTACTGTAATCGAATTTAGTCCAAAAATTTTACCAACAAAACCAATAAGCTTAACAATTTTTTCAAATTTGGTACACATTTTGAATTAGCTGTAACCTCGTAGATGTATGAGATATATTTCTAAATTTAACACAACTTGATGATGGTTATATAAGATTCGGCGTAGCCGAATATAACACTCTTACTTGTTTAATTTTATTTCAAGGCAAAATTTTTAGATCTTAAAGAGTGCTCTAAATAAAATTTGTAGTTGGATTTTCTTAAATAAAAATCAAACCTTTTAATATAAGAACTCTACAAAATACGCAAATATAATGACATATTATACAAAATCATTTAGCATTAAAATGTTTACTTAGTACTCGGGTTTTGCAAAATTATCGAGTTTTTTCGGAAACCCTCCCATTAAAGATTTTACAGTTGTTTCTGATACCTTTTTGGAGCATGTGTTCCACCTGCGCTTAAAATCGGACATGTTCCTGGAAATCTTTCCTGTGTTCTTCAATTCCTTTTTTACCAGAGCCCAATACCTTTCCACAGGCCGAAGTTCTGGACAGTTAGGTGGATTTGCCTCTCGTGGTACAAAAATGACATTATTCTTTGACTACCACTCAAGTGCCTTTTTTCCATAATGGCATGATGCCAAATCGGGCCAAAAAAATGTAGTCACTCTGTGCTCTCTTAAAAAGGGTAACAACCGTTTTTGTAGGCACTCCTTTATATAAATTTCTGTGTTTTTTGTGCCAAATGCCACAAATACTTTACTTCTTTTGCCACAACTGCAAATAGCTTGCCACACGAGAAACTTCTTAAGGAATTTTGTTTGTTTTTTTGTGCGAAACTCTTGCCGAACATTGCCCCGTTTATCAGCAACGTGAAAATCTTGACCAGGAAGTTGAGAAAAGTCTGCACGTACGTATGTTTCATCATCCATCACACAACAGGTGTATTTTTTTATAAAATTAGACTTCAATTTTTTCGCTCGTTTTTTTGCTTCTAAGTTCTTTATAGCATTGCGATCTGGAATCTTTTGGACTTTTTATGTCTTTAGTCCAGCATAAGCTTTGACTCTATGTGCAAAATTCGTAGAACATTTCACCGTACGAGCTGCTTTTCTTAAAGAAGTGTTAGGCGCTCTTCGAAAGAGTCGCTCGACTTCTTTTGCCTTACCAATATCTGTAGGACCTTTTTTCCTCCCTGATCCAGGTTTTCTTTCAATGCTCAGGTTTTCCTTATACCGTCTGATGGCATTAGAAACCGTTCGAGGGTCAACTTTCAAATTTTTAGCTATTTTTTTAAAAGTCCATGACGGATTTTTTTGAAAAGTTTTAATTATATTTTCACGAACTTTTTTTTTCGCAGTCCATTTTGATTGAAATAACTATTGAAAATTAATAATTTCTAAAATAATAGTATCTGATATATCTATAGAAACTAACTTGATCAAAAAATAAATTATTTCTTGCACTATGGATAAATTTTGTCTAAAATAGTAAATGCATATTTTTTTTAGAACACTCTTTATTAAGAGTTAAAAATTTGCAGAAGAGAGAAAAGCCATATTTTTAATGGTTCACAAGATATAGACTAAAGAATCCCAAAAAACCTTAACTGTCTGAGAAATATTTTAAGATAAGCAAAACTATTTACGATAAGCCCAAAATCTAATTTGTCAACATAAAGCTACGGTCACATTGATTAAACATTTAATCGAAATTATCAAATATTTGATCGTCGTAGTCTGACCACAAAATATTTTTGAGGTTCAAACAAGAAACATGTTGATTTGAACAAAACAAAATCATTTGCCAGCAAATAAAAATTTTCCTAATGTGACCACGCAAGAGCAAATATTTTATTAAATTTTGATCAAATAATTATTTAATCTTACAAAATTTTTGTAACATCAAACAGGGGCAAATAACAGCTGTGCATTTGTATTGTTTACTATTCAAACAGAAACAACAACATCAAATTTGAGAAACAACAACATCAATTTTGAGAAACAACAACATCAAATTTGAGAAACAACAACTTAAATATGAGAAACAAATTGCCAGATACACAATTTTGTTTTGAAAAAATTTGATCAAATATTTTTTGGGAAAATATTTAATCTTCAGTGTGACCATAAATAAAACCTGTTTTTTTGTTTATACTTTGAACATATTTTTTCTGTATTTTATCAAATAAATATCGTCAAATAAATGTGCAAGTGTGACCACAAATTTTTTATTATATTGTTTTGACAATATTTTACTCAAAATATTTGATTTAAATGTTTAATGAGTCTGACCGTACCTTAAGTCTATTACTTTTTAATTTTCAATATCAGAAAATACTTTCGCTTTTATTAGCTGGTAAACATCAATCAATGGTCAAAGATTAGATTACAAAAAAAAAAAAAAAACTAAAATTGGTCACTGCAAAAAATAAAAAAAACATATTATTAAATATTTTATATAATTAGGTTATTTGTATAAAAAATATAAACAAACTAATAAAACACACCCAAAATTAAAATTAAAAAAAAAACCAAACTTATTTTGAAGATATGAATATAATAGTGACGACATTCTTAAAAAAAAAAACATAACAATATTAAAGATTAGATGAAATCGAAATTTGATTAAAAAAAATTACGAAGTAAATTTTAAAAGAATTTTTGTGTTGCTAACAAACATCGATATAAAAACAATCGATTTATATAAAACAAGTAAGAAAATGCCATAGTCGGTCAAGCCCGATCATACGATACCCTTCACCACTAAGGTCAAAGGTGTTCTTATTCCTGTATAAAGACATAGTACCTGGTAGACCGAGCCTTGCTCGGAGCTTTATGATAAGCATTTTGAGGAAAATTTTAAAGTTTTTATATATTTGATATTATAAAGTGCTAAAATAAATTTAGAGGAAAGACATTGTAGAAATATTCAGTTAATTTTGAATTATTTGATTTATTTTGTCCGACCAACACATAGTTTGCATAGTTTACAGTTTAACTCATTTTGAATAATTCTGAAAATTATTCATATCAACAGAAACCTCTGTCGACTCATGCGCAACAACTTTGCTAAAGATTATAGTCTGATCAAATGCACAGTTTACGATTTAATTCATTTTGAGTAGTTTTCTGTGGCGCCACCTGTCGGACTTTGCTTATTCCAATTCATAAACCTTCTTCGGCTTATCCGTAACAACTTTGCTGAAGATTATAGCATGATTAAATGTACAGCATACGATTAAATTGACTTTAAGTAAATTTCAGTAGCGCCACCTGTAGAAATTTCTTCATACCAACTAAGAAACCTTCGTCGGCTCATGTGCAACAACTTTGCTAAAGATTGTAGCATGATTAAATGTACAGATTACGATTAAATTGACTTTGAGTAAGTTTCTGTAGCGCCACCTGTCGGAAATTATTCATACCAACTAAAAAGCCTTCGTCGGCTCATGCGCTACAACTTTGCTAAAGATCATAGCATGATCAAATGTACAGTTTACGATTTAATTAATTTTTAGTAATTTTAAGTGGCGCCATCTGTCGGAAATTAGTCTTATCAACTTTAAAACCTTCGCCGGCTTATCCGCAACATCTTCGTTAAAGAGCATAACACAATCAAATTCACAGTTTACTATTCTATAAAGAACATACATACAGACAAACATTCATTTGTTTAAAATAATACTAATTTTTCCCCCTTTTTATTCCCTAATTTCTAAAAGTTCCATATGTATATTTGGTACTTTTTTGGTGCCAATTGAATTCGGTACATTTTTTTAAAACGCATTTAACATAATGTATAATGTTCCTATTCATATTACTTTGGAGATGTTAAGTTATCATTTTATCCCTTTTTTACCCATTTTGGCTCCAAAATCAAAAAAGTACCAAATACGTGTTTCATGTTTTTTTTACATCTATTGATTGCAGTACTAAGTTTCTTTCTATATTCTTTAGTTTAAAATATAAGAGTGGGTTAAAAAGGTGCCAAAAAAACTATTTTCACTTTTTTTTACCCCCTATCGGACATAGTTTCAAAAAAGTACCAAACACCTGTCCGCTTATTTTCAAAGCTGTTTAAAACGTAATTTTAATTTTGTTTCTATACCTATTACTTTAGGAGACCTAGCGTTTTCGATTTTTTCCCCTTTTTACCCGTTTTTACCCTCTTAGAGGTAAAAGTTCCAAAAGTCCCTTCTTCTTCGACCTATACATCAAAAAAGATACCCACTGTCCAAATTTTATCAAAATCGTTAGAGCCGTTTTCGAGATAGCCATTCTATATATATATATATATATATATATATATATATATATACAATTATTGCTCGTTTAAGAATATAAGATATTTGCTAAATTTTGCCACCACACAAACATTTTCTCAAAACTTATATATTTAAGATGTTTCCGTTATTTGGACTTATATGAGAGCTAGGGTCAAATGAGGACCGATTGAAATTTGGCAGGCTTACAGTTTTTATTAAAATTATGTATGCACAAAATAGACTCAAAATTCTAATTATCTTCAGATTTATTAGTGTTTTAGAGATTTAAGTCCCATTTAGTGCGTTTTTGACAGAAGAGTTTGTATGGGAGCTATGGTCAAATGTGGACCGATTTCAACGAAATGTGGTACAGTGATTTTGGTTTACATGAGCTGTATTTTTTTAAATTTCATGAAAAAATATTGATATTTGTGGCCAAAATATCAATTCCGGGAAGTGGGACCTATGGGAGGTACCAGAAATAATGACCCGATTTTGACGAATTTCAATAGCCACGGTCCCACTATCAAAAAAGTGATCTGTGCCAAATTTCATCATATCTTTAGAATTGAACTTTGATTGCATGGTTTACATGGGGGTCCAGCCAGACGGTCAGACGGACTGACATCGTTAAGCCGATTCAGAAAGTGATTCTAAGCCTATTGGTATGCTAAAAGGTGGGTCTAAGACAAATATTTCTATGCGTTACATACGTCAGCATAACTTTTTGATTGTAGATATAAAAGGAAGATGTTATATATCGTTACTTTAATATATTTTTAAACTTTATCTTATGTAATTTTATTAATATTTTTTTGATTTCAATAAACATTATTATGGCATAAAATTCTTCAGAGAATTTAGTAAGAAACTGCGTTTACAAAATTTCTGTATCTTCAAAAGTTAAGATAACTGTTGAACGATTGCACGGTGGTCGAATACGGCCAAAAATCAATAACTTGTTAATTTCTTCATATTTTTGACTGAAACTTACTGAGCTGACATATTATGGTCCTTTCTTTATATTGTATTAATTATATGGTAAAATTAAAAGTGGTTGGCCAAATAAAAGGAGACATATAAGATACAATAATAAAATGTGTTTAATAATTTTCATTTATGTACAGGCCTTTTGTCTGCCTTATTATATATAATTTGTAAAATTTGGATGAGCAGTTTGAGAGATATATTTAAATTTCTGAAAAAATTTGTGCATTAGTCAAGTTTTATTATTATATAAAAAAAAAACATAAAAAAGCTCAATATTTCAATAAAATGTTGAAAATTCATGAAAAAATGTTCAAGACTGTGATTTTCATGTTCTTTCTGCATTTTTTTATTTGTTCATTGTAATGTGGCCACCACCTGTGTAAATGTATTGCATACAGAATTTCCCTAAAAACAAAGTATTGTTCCATTTTTCTCAATCTTATTGTAAAAATTTAAATCAAGAATATGTTGGCTAACAAAGAAGGCTGAAAAATTCAACGCCACGCCCAAATTTTCATTATATAGGTAATTTATACTTATTTGAATTCATTATATAATTTGTTATTCTAAATTGGTTTTTTGGTGGTAACTAAAGTAAATTTTAATCTAATAAATTGGATTTTTATGATTTTCAGTAGTTATTTAACTATCTCAAATTCACTTCAATTTTCGAAAAAAACCAAACCATAGAAATTTCTAAAAACTGCACAAAATGACTCACTAATAACAATATTTAAAAAGTGCTTAAAAATTTAGAACAAAAGCTTTAGTGGAAAAATTATATCTGCTTTTATTCAAAAGTATATAAAAATTAATTTTTTTAATTTTAAAATTGTAGGCAAAAAAGTATAGACTTTGAACTAGTATAAAAAACGAATTAGTTATCCGATAGTCAAAGATAAAGTTAAATTGGATACTTTACAGTGTTGGCTATAAACTACCATCAAAATTTAATAAAAATTATAAAATTAAGAAAAATCATTTTTGGCCGCTTTTTACCAATGTAGATTGTCACAACACACTGGCTAGTATTTTGGTTTCCAGGAGTGGTTTTTATATAAAAGCTACAGTCAAATATGGACCCATTCCTATAAAATTTGATATACTGACCAATACGAGTAGTTCCATAAAACTTGCCTATTCTAAGTCTAGTTGTCATAGCTATTACATTTGTATTCAATTTATCAGCATTAATGTGTTTCCCTGAGCAGGGTTATATGGGAGGGTTATAACTAAATGTGAACCGATTTTGTCCATTTTCAATACACAACTTTTTCAAGATATCCAAAATTTGTACCTCTAGCTCTTTTCCTAAAGGTGCTATCGCGCTTTTATTTGACATATAGACGGATATAAACCCCCTTTTCTCTTTGTATTTTTGTTTTTCCGTAAGTTTTTTATATGGGAGCTGTGGTCAAATGTTGACCGATTGTAACAAAATTTGGCAAACTGATTTATATTGACATAAGACTTTCTTGTGCTAAATTTAGTGGCCATAACTATTACAGTTTATCATTTATTGGCATTCAAGTGTATATATAGTGGAATTTAGGCTGTTTCTGTAAATGTTTTGTATGGGAGCTATGGTTAAATGTGAACCGATTTCAATGAAATTTTATCTGCTGCCTAGTGCATATGTAAAACTTCTATATACCAAATCAGAGCAGTTAAAGTTTTTCATTTATAAGCACGTAAACGATTAGCCTAGACGAGGTTATACGGGAGCTATGGTGAAATCTAAACCGATTTTACCCGATTTCAATACCAAAATTTTCAAAGATATGAAGAATATTTATGAGAAATTTCGGTGACCTATATCTTTTCGTTACGGTTTTATCGTGTCGACAACTGACAGTCAGACAGACAGATAGACAGACAGACAGACATCGCTCAATCGTCTTACAATTTGATGAGGATTCAGAATATATATCCCTTTGGGGCTAATATTAATTCTTTTTGATGGTGGGTATACAAATAATATTTTTTTCCCGTACTTTAACAAAACAACCCAAACTTACTCAAACGTGTTCCCGTACAAAATTTTCAATACAAATTTTTGTTTTTTGAGTAATTTCTGACAACTTCGGACTGTTTTGGGTAGTTTCGTTAGAGTACGGGAACAAACATAATTTCAGATAATTTAATATTTTTTAATCTAAAGACATTTTTTAGTGTTATAAATAGAAAAAATATTGAAAATTTCGAACTTGGCACCATTTTTATTCCTGCTTAATTTTTAAGTAGCTATAAATTTGGTAGTGCAAGTTTATATATACTTCGAAAAAAACACAGCTAATATCAAGTGAAATTCCTTCCTCTCAAACTTTATTTCAATCAAAACAATTTGATTTTGTGTTTTTTTTTTTAGTTTTTAGAATAAATTTCTTTATTTTTTTCTTTTATTCAATTTCTTTTCTTTTTTCTGTTTTTTTTTTTTTGAATACTTCTATATCATGATCAGTTATCGGATGCTAGGGTCATTTGTTTAAATTAATATATGAATTTTTTACATAATTTTTTTGTTTAATATAATCAGTATTTTTTTTTTTTTGTTGTGTTAATATTATTAATTATAATATTTGTTGTAATTATTAATTATTTAGTTTACAAATAGCATAAAACTTATATTATAAATTAATATTTTTTCTTTTCTTTAATTTAATTTAATTTTTATATATTAATGTATTTTATTGGTAAGTCTTAATATACAAACGCCTTTTGTTTAATCTGCTATAAAAACCGATATTAACTAAATTTATTATATATTTTAAGATTACAAAAGAAGTTTTCTTTATTTTTAATATTTTTTTTTTTTGCTTTTTTTGTATCATTTTAAATTTTTCTTAATATTTTCACTCATCAAATTAGCACTTTTTATCAAACCCTTTTTTTTTAATATTTTTTTGTTTTCTGTTATTTTCGAATATTTGAACATTCCATTAACATTTTTTATGAGTTGCTTTATTATTTTAAATTGTTATATTTTCTAATTAAATTAAATTATATAAAATGAGTCAAATCAAATTTTTTCGAATGACAAATAGGAATTTTGAAACATACCACTTTTTTTTAAGTTTTTTTTCAATTCACTTTGTTTCATAGCGCACAGTGGTTTAAAAAAAAGTCGTAATATCTTCTAAACTGTAAGTCTGAATAAAATTGTTAAGGAGGACCCAAGCTTTCTGAATTTTGGATTTTTGGTTACCCTGTATTTGCACAAACTGAATTATTGGGCGTCAAAGTAGACTACCTCAGAAGTAAAAAATCTTTCGGACCTTGTAGCTCTTTCAATTATTGTCCAATATGGTTGATTTCTGATATTTTAGAATGGCCTTAAAGAAACAAAGAAAAAACATTCCTACTTCACTATAATAATTGTTATAGGTTTTAAGTTATTTCATTTCAAAAATAAAAAAACTAATTTTACTCTTCGACTTTTTTTTTAGTTTTTGACCGATTGTGTATTCGATATTAAACCGATAATTTTTTCAAAAATTCTGGCATATAGCTAACAGTTTCAGAAATAAAACTGTGAAAACTGTTTTTTAATATATTGAACGGTTTTGTGTTGAGAACAGATATGAGAACTTAAATGACTCAATTTTTTTTTTTTTGAAAATTTAAATGTTTTTTTTATTTTAGTGATTAATTTTATTAAATCTGCTTTAAAACAATTTTGGCGATTTCCCTTCATAAATTTTCGAAAAAAAAAATGTTGGGTCATTTTAGTCCCCATATCTGTTAAGGGTTAAAAAACATATTTTTAATAAAACAAAATAACCATTCTTAAAAATATAATATAATTAAAAAGATGTATATCTTGTTGTATGTGTTAATCAAATATGAAATAAATAAATAAATAAAAATAACTATTTTTATTAATCGAAATTCGCCACTGAATTCATAACATTTCGTATTTTTGCCAATAAAAATCCAAATTTTGACCTTTGACCCCTATTAAAAAAAGGGTTAAACTCACCCAATATCAAAGAAAGTTCTAGTGGACATTCCTCAATGTCCGGACAATAAAATTCAGTATTAGCTTTATCAAAAGAAAACTCAAAATAAAATTGACTATGCATCTGCATAAATATTGTCCAAAAATTTAGTTTTCGCGAAATTTTACGATCTCAAGTCGCAGGTACGGCGAAACCATATGAGATATTAAACTGAACTTTTTTAGATTTTGTTACCACATCTGTCTATTTTAACATAGCGATCAAAAGTTTTTAAGTTTTGAATATTTTTCAAACAAAATTTTCTTAAACTTAAAAAGTATGTTTTGAAACGGTCCTTAAAATAGTACCATTTTACAGTATAACAAAAACTTAATTTAATTATATTTTAATCGATATCGAAAATGGTAAGAAGGTGTTCAAAAAACTTTGATTTGACTCAAAAAATGTCACTTAATTATTTTAGATTTTTAAATGATTTTTCTTAATTTTTTAATTTCAAAAATATTTTTTTTTTTCATTTTTTTATAACTACAGTCATTTGATTTTTTTTTTTTGTAATTTATTTATGCAATTTTTTTGTAAATATTTTTTTATTTTTTTTTCTTTTTTTATTTATATTTATCAAATTCTTGGCTTAATTATTATTTTTTATTTTTTTAATTTATAATTCCTTTATTTTGGAGACTTTACATTTTGGAGTTTAAAAAAATCTTTGTATTATTGCACTTTTTTTTATAAGTTTTTAAATATTTTTAAAATTAAGCTTTTTTTAATATATATAGTAATTTATATTAAGAATTCAATTGATTTGTTTTTTAGTGGGTCCCTAATTTATTTATATGTTGAAAAAATTTAAATTCTTTTTTAAAGCAGTTTTCATTAATTAGTATTTTCAATATATTTTTTTTTTTGGTTTCAATTTTATAATATATGCGTGCATCTGAAGCAAGGTTTGGTTTTTTTTTAAATAAACAAAAATTTATATATTTTATAGTAAAGCCTAATTCATTTTAATAACTTAAATAAATTAGTTGAAAAATCTTTAAATAATATATCTAAAAATTAAGGATTTATATATATATACAAAATTTCGGTACAAATTTTGTTATAGATAATTTCGATATAAAATTTTTTATAGAAATTTTATCGACTGAAATTATTTTTAGAAAATTTTTTGATATAAAATTATTCATAGAACATTTTTTATATATAGAATTTTTAATCGAAAATTGTTCGTTTTTTTCAAAATTTTTCTTTAAAAACTTTTTAAAGGAAAATTTGTTGTTAAAAAATTTTTGATGGAAAATTTTTGATATAAAATTTTTATCGAAAATTTTCCAAAACAAAATATTTATAGAAAATTCTATTAATAATGTTTTTGGATTTTAAAATTTTATAATATATCTAAAAATTAAGGATTCAAAAATGTTACCAACTACAGATAACATGCCTATACTTAGTAGACACGAACACCAAATTTCGAGACAATTCGTCGGCTATTTCCGATGAAGTAAAAGTTTTTTGAAATACTCCGAATTTGAAGAAGTTTCTATTGTATAATTGTATTATAGGCCGACTATCATAATTGCATATGAGTAGAAAACAACTTTTAAATAGAAAACAACAAATCTAGAGTATTTACACTAATCAACAAAATTCAACTTATCATCACTTTATTTTATTATTGATTGCAAAAACGGTTTAACATTTTTTTCAATTGTTTGATTTTTTTTACAAAATTTGGTATTTAGAAAAAAAGTGTGGTTTACCGATTTCCTCATATCTTTGAAATAAGTTGTTCAATTTTGTTGAAAATTACAGAATAGAATAGTAAATAAAATTACCTTAAAGTCGCTTTAAAACATTTTTTATATCTTAAACGGATTCTGAGTTATATGATCTTTAAAGTATATACAAAATTATACAAAATTTTGGTTCTATGATCTTTGTTTTTATAAGCAATATTTCGTCTTATATCGTCTTGTAAATTTTTAGCCAAAATCTTAATTCTGGAAAGTGACCACAATAGGTGGTGCCCAAATAGTTATACTGCACAAAAATATCTGTGCCAAACTTTATGAAGATAAAAACTTATTTGTATCTATGAGAAACGTAAAACTATATTCCGGAAAGAAAATTGTTTCGGAGGTACCCGAACATTTTAAAGGATTTTGTTTGTTTTAAATAATATAAGACTTATGTTATTTGGAATATTCATAGATTTCCGATCATAGAAGAATATATAGAAGGTCGTCAGCTGATCCACTAAAATTTAGTATTCTACTAAATCACACGTACACGAAATGAAAGCTTTTTTGACAAAAAGAAAAGCTTTTTGTACTCAAAATTTTGTTTGAAAAATTACGCGTTATTTTGAATGAAACGCACTGTTCTAAATTGCACACATAAAATGTTATTTTTTTTTAAATATTTTAACATTATTTTGATGTCGAAACACTTTTTATTTTTTACAAACTGAAAATTTTTTATTTTGTTTTCTTTCGACATTCTTTTTTTTGTTTTTGCTTAATTTGTATTGAACAAGTAGGGCTGCAATTTTTGGTATTAAAAAAATAATGAAATTTAGAATAAAAAATTGTTTATAGATTTTAATTATCCTAAAATCAAGTAAAACTCATTCTATACCTTAAAATATGGATTTCTCAAGAAAATTTCTTAAAATTACGGAGAAAATCTTGAAGAAAATTTTCGTCCCATCATATCATACTTTTTTGTGCAACTGTTTGTATTCATTAAGAAAAGTAAAAGCTCTTTTTAGGCTTACCAATACACTATTACTGATCCGTACTATTGACAGGTCCCAGGTGTACTTTGACGTTTCGTTGACTTTCTAGGTATTTATTTATTCTATGTTTCCGATCGCCTTAAAATTATGGCAAGTTTTTGACATATGTTTACATTTCTTATGAATTTTTAAAAAATGAAAAAATTTTTTCGATTTTTTTGAATTTTCTTTTTTTTATAACTCCAAAACCGTCGATCACACAAAAAACTCGTGTTGGCTCGATTTAAGGACAATTTGATATTTACTTATTAATGTGTTTTTCAATAAAATTGTATAAATCCATTTCAATATATGGTAATATGACGAAGACCACCTCTTTAAAAAAATCACAAATTTCAGAGGGGAAAAACTCACATATTAAAATGTAAAACTAAAATTGCTTCGTGGTATTTAAGTGACTTCAGAGAGCATGTGCTACATGGAAGATGTGACCACATATGGGCCGATTCAAACAAACACAAAGGCAATATATTGTCCTAATTTCATTAGAAGACAATAGGAATTAACAATGGACCAATTTAAGAAATGCCATCCAGCCGTCCAAGTGGAAGGATATGCCAGCCTATCTGTGCGATATATAATAGCTCATTCACATTGAGCTCGAAAACTAGTTAAAGTAGTTTTCGCCTCAAAACAATATTAAAAACATAGTGTAATTATGAAAGTGATATCAAGAGCCCAGCTGATGAATTCGCCTGGAAATTTAACATACAAAAATTTGACAAAATGTAAGCAAACCTACAAAAACAACATGGGGTTTCATTTTGTCATGTTGTATTTGTTGTATTCTTACCACCACCTGTAATGAATTCGCCTTGATTAAAAACTTAAGTTTTCACATACAAAACGAAAACTCCTTCTGTATGAGTTTTCAATGAAAACTTATTTGAAAACTATTAAAATACCGATGCAACATTGAATTGATACCATTTATTACAACTCTAGATAAGAAAAATGGAAAAATATCAAAAATAAATGTCAGTGTAAAATAGAATATAAAAAACAATAATTTTAATTTTAAAAATTTCGGAAAAAACGATATAAAAGTGATGAAAAAGTTATAATTTTATTGTGTATTAATGATATCTAATAAGTCGAAAGCATTTGGTGTTCGGTTTTTCAAAATAATCGCGAGTAAAACATCCGAAAACTTATGAAATGCCAAATTTCCATAATGTGAATGGTAAAGTTTTCGATGGTGTTTTCATTTCCGAAAACACCTAAAAACGTATAGTGTGAATGGGCTATAAAACACATATAGTAGTGTAGGGTATAAATATCGGTATGAAAAACGTCGACTAAAGGAAATGGAATAGATCAAAAAATACCACATCTATATTTCCCAAACCTCCCAAAATGTCCTTAGTTTGGTCTGAAACTAAAGCTAGAGATCTTCAATTTTAAAAGCATATATCCTTTATAATTCTCTCTTTATGAGATAAAACAATGAAAATCAAATTAAAATTTCATTCAGAACAAAAATACGGGAGCATAGTACTTATAGTATATCCTTTATCTCAACTGTGAACACTAACCCCCTATCACCCGGAGAACTACTTCAACACCTATTAATGTAGTAAGCTAACATGTGCCGCGATACAAACGATAAAGATATGGGTTAGGACGTAGGGCTAGTAACTCACTAAATTTAGAATAAAAACAGTCCCCCTAATGTTAAAAGAGGACATCTGAAACTTCGATCATAAGACCAAGTAGAGGAAAATCTTTCAATGATTGTCCTACGAAATTGGAGACTATGCGCACAAGATCAAAGCGTATGACCTTAATAGGTTGTAAATATAGGCCATTTAAGTAAGCAAGAATAATACTTTTTTGTACAGATAAGAGGGTGAAACTGGGTAAAATCAATGTTTTTAAATTGTATCGTATCGTATTCTGAAAATTTGTCTGTCACAGATTTGTGACAAAATGATTTTCTGATTGATTATACTGTGACAATTTAAAAGAGCAACAATCGGGTAGAGGTAATTCAAGTTCACTGAATCCAGCGGAGCTAACCGCTTTTTTAGGTTGATTCTATTTTAGATATATAGCCTTTTTTTGTCATCACCGATGAAAATTTCTTAAATTTGTTTTCACCAAAAGATGTATTTACCTTCATCCCAGCTAGCAAATGGGCGATTGTTGATGATAATATCAGCAAAATGAGTCTTTTAGGAGTCCTTTAGATAATCAAAAACTGATTAATTAGCTTGGTGTTCTATAAAAGTTGACAAAAAGACTCCTAGAAATGTTAAGAAAGCGACTAGCTAAAAAAAAGCATAAACAAATCTTGCAAAATGTGCGCAGTCATAATATTATCACGCAAATTATCCTATTATGACTGTTTTTTGTGCTGCTTTTTTGGCGATAAAAAGGGCATACAAAGACTCAAGACTAGAGATGGGTTTAGACCTGGGTATTTACCTAACGCTGGGTATTTACCTATTTATAGCCACCTTCATACCCGGGTATTTATCTAATTTCGGGTAAATACTCATTTGAATAACAAATACTCGTTGTTGCGTAGAGCAACAGAATTTTGAACATTTTCGAATTTATCTGAGGTACCTTCTGCATTGGAATTCATTTACACAATGTCACAGGCGCTAAACATAAATGTAATGGCAGATTTTGTCAATTACAAGGCCAGAAAAATCGGTCAAAACTTTTGTTTGGATAAAATTTCTCCAGTAAATTAGTGGAAAGAAATTTGTTGAAGTACGCAATTAAGCAAATAAAATGTTCGAATTTTAACAGCCCCTAGTACTTCAGCTGCTTCTGAACGGCTTCTTAGCACCCACAGCTTCTTCTTCTAATTTTTTTTATTTTGATTTATACCCACATTTTGGGTAAATACCCAAATGCTTGGGCAAATACCTGGGTATTAACCTTTTAATACCCAATTTACCATTTGGGTATTTACCCTTGTCCCATCACTACTCATGACTACTAAGCATAATAAAATATATCATATTCAGCAGCCTAGGTTCGATCCTCGGTCTCGGCAACATCAACTTTTGTAACTTTTAACGCAACTCCCCTGTACTTAAAATAGATATTACGTGAAATTACAATGTTGAGTAATATAAAGCATTATATTTTTTTAACAAATCTGCAAAGTCATAATATAATCATAATAGTTCAGAAAAGTGAGTCATTAAAGACTCTTTCTGAAGAGTTGCATGAAGGGTACCATTTTCTCACACAAAAACTTAATTTTCGACTGATAAGTGATATCATAATTGAACATTTTAATAGTGCCGTGGTTTGAGGTTTATCGACGTAGTTAAGTGACTTAACATAACCTCAAAGTATGTGATCCGATAGTGTTAAATCACACGTGAAATTATTTTTTCATCAAAACGTAATTTCTGTAATTCAATTGTGGCTGTGTGGGATGTGGTTTCGTGTTGATAGAACCACATAGCAGTAAGATTAATGCCACGTAATTAAGGTCCGAACAAATTTCGAATCATTTTGCCTATGCCGTTCACTTCGAAACTGGCAAAAATTAGTCTAATATTACGGGTAAATCACAAAGGTCTTACTTTCCGAAATTAAGATTTTGGTCACAAATTTCAGTATATTTTAATGAAATTTTAAATTAATTCTTTACCAAATTTTTATTGAAATCGGTCCATTTTTGACCATAAGTAGCTCCCACACAACGCCTTTTGAAAAGGACTGGCTTAAAACCATATAAATATTCTATAAAAAATTTCAGAACTGATTTTAGCTCAATGTAACACAAAAAAAAAAAACAATTTTTTAAATAATTTTTAAATTTGTTTCTTTGTAATTTATTTAACTTCTTATTATCTGATGTATTTATACGTATTATAATTATTTTTATTATTATATGTATAGAGATGTATATTTATAATTATTAATATTAAATTATTTTACATTATTTCTTTTTTAAAAGTATCTAGTAGAGAAGCGAGAGAGAAAGAGAAAAAAATAATTAAACACATCTAAAATTAATTATTATTATTACTTTTTTTGTTTAAGAATATTTAACACACATTAAGTGATTTTATTAATGATTAAACTTATTATTAAAAAAAAAAATATTAAAAATATATAATTTCACTAAATATTTGAAAAAAAAACTAATAATGTTTAAATATAAAAATATATTATTTTATGAGTTAAAAAGAAAAGGAAATTAAAACAAAACTAAAATAAAAATCAAAAGAATTTATTTAAAAATTATTTTAAGAAATAATAAAAAAGAGGTAATAAAACAAGTAAGAAAGCGCTATAGTCGGTCAAGCCGACCATACGATACCCTTCACCACTAAGGTCAAAGGTGTTATTTTTCCTGTGTAAAGACAAATATTTGCTAAATTTTGCCATCATCAAACATTTTCTCAAAACTTATATATTCAACCTGTTTCCGTCATTTGGACTTATATGAGAGCTAGGGTCAAATGTGGACCGATTATCTCGAAATTTGGCAGATTGATTACAGTTGTTACAAAAATTATGTATGCAAAAAATAGACTCAAAATTTCCATTATCTTTAGATTTACGAGTGTTTTAGTGATTTTTTGTCTCATTTAGTGCGTTTTTAAAGAAGAATTTGTATGGGAGCTATGGTCAAATGTGGACCGATTTCAACGAAATTTGGTACAATGATTTTATTTGACAGAAGCAGTATTTGTTTTAAATTTCAAGAAAAAATATTGATATTTGTGGCCAATATAGCAATTCCGGGAAGTGGGACCTATGGGAGGTACCATAAATAATGGACCGATTTTGACCAATTTCAATAGCCATGGTCCCATTATCAAAAAAATGATCTGTGCCAAATTTCATCAAATTATCTTTAGAATTGCGACCTGTAGTTTGATTACAAGGTTTACATGGGGGTCCAGCCAGCCAGCCAGACGGACGGACGGACATCGCTAAATCGACTCAGAAAGTGATTCTAAGCCTATTGGTATACTAAAAGGTGGGTCTAAGACAAATATTTCTATGCGTTACAAACATCAGCACAAACTTATAATACCCTTTCCACCTATGGTGGTGAAGGGTATAAAAATTATTATTAACATACGCCCATGTTCTGACAAACGCCAAACGCTTAACTTTTGCGATTACGATTTGAAATCGCTTGATAGGTGTTCTGCAAAACGCAAACGCCAGAGTTTTAGCGGCTTCAAGCCGCATGCATATACTAAGGCGATTTGATGTTTTTCTCTAAAACTGAACACTATATTGGATATAAACTGAAATACAACTTAAGTTAAATATGTTTTCTTTTTATTTTAGTAGGAATTACTAAAAGTTTAACACATTTCTATTTAAAAAATACAATTAAAAAATTTGCTTTAATTTTATACACTTTCTCTGCCAATGGTTTACAAAAAGACTGACATCGATCTGGTTGAATGAACTTCGAAAGGCTAGTGTTGTATAATTTATTTTATATTTAAGAATTTGTTACTTCCTTTTTATTTAATAGGAATTACATATATTTTACACATTTTCCATTTAAAATATGCAATTAAAAAATTTTCTTTCTTTTATTTTCCGTCAATTGTTTACAAAAAGATCGCGCGGTTTTCAGAACATCAAAGAAATACATTTGGCGTTTTTCAAATCGTTTGTGTTTTGAAATCGTAGCGTTTGTCAGAACATGGCCGATAATATATTTTAAAGACCAGTGTTAAAAAAATATTTACTAAAAGTTAATTGTTAAGAAATTATGATTAAATTAAAAAAAATATATTATATTGCAATTACTCTTGAGATTTAAGAATTAAAATCAGGTCAAAAATCGAGGATTTTAAAGTGAATCGATAGAAAAAAGACTTAACAGAACATCGCGTTGCATAATTTTAGGAGGCTACAGAAAATTTTAGAAAACTTCTAAATAAATAAAAATATAAAATTATAAATTATTTCGAGCTTCCTAAAAATCGGCCCTATTCCGAGTTGACATTTATCGTTTTCATTTCTATATCGTCGTTTTTATCATTGCTTCGTTTCTAAAATATATCTGAAATTGATCGATTTCCATCACAAACCGGAATATTTTTGAAAAGGATGGTCCATCGATTTTATCATATCTTTTTAACGGGTTGTTCGAGTTTGTTGAAAATCATAGAAAATTATAGTAAAAAAAAAATATTTTAAGTTTAGGACCAGCACTCAGGGTATGACCCCTACTTATACAATGCATTGTGTTGGAGCTCAAGAAATAGTTTATGATAGGTGGAGTAATGTTTGTGGACATTCGATTTGAACTTCCGTATATTGCAACTGACCAAGGAAAACTTCTGCGGGAAGCGAATTCCAGAACGAATTTTCTCTGTAGTATTTTGTTCTGTCGACTGACCAATTGACTACAAAGGGATGAGCTGCAACAGATGCTTTAACGTGTGTTATGTAAGAAAGTTCGAGTATCAGGAACGAGTTCCCCGATTTTGTTAGATCACATTCCAGAGTAGTAACGATAGAACAGTGTGATGCAACCCACATTGCGAAGGCATTCATTCCATTGCATCAATAGAATTGGATACCCTACTATCACCGATAAGCACTTTTGCTCTCTTCTGCACTTGGCCGAGAAGCTCCAAAATAGACTTTTAAGCACAGGCCCATACATGAGAGTTGTATTATATTTTCGGTCGGATATTGGTGGTGTAAATAGTACAGAGATCAGATGAAGTGAAGTATCCTTATACCGTTTTAGAAAACCGAGGAACATTTTTCGACACTTGAAAAATGTGGTTAGTTCAACGGAAATCACATTGAATTCTCATGTCCAGAACATCAAGAGCATCTGATTCCTCAATATTTATAACGCCCATTAATACAGATGAAGTAACAAGATCTGCCGTGCGCTTATGTGTAAGCATACAACATTCGCACGACCCCAATCTGAAACTGTTTCTTAATCGTGGTTTAATGGTTAATTCATGTTTTGCCTCATAGTGCCAACCTCTAATAAGCTAGGTCTCGGGATTGAATGAATACGAATGGCAAATGTTACTATCACCTGCAAAGGACTAGATACGATTAGAAGTTTGACGTAGAAGGTCGTTTATAAAGATAAGAAATACAGTAGGTCAAAAAACAGAGCCCTTAATTAATCCTTAACTCTTTTGATGTGAACCGCCGTGGTATAGCAGGTTAGTCATCCGCCTAGTATACCAGAGGTCCCAAGTTCAATCCCTGTGTCAGGCTCACTTGAAAAAAAAATTAATTTTCAAAAAAGCGGCGGTTTCACCTCATAACTCAGCTAGCCACTGGTTATTGAGTATTAGGCTATGAAAAACTTCTCTAACTAATGCATTTGCCGTTCGGAGCCGGCGTTAAAACGTAGGTCCCTTTCAATGAGTCTAAAAATAGAATCGGATGCAGCTCATTGTCTGAGAGAAGTACCCCTTGTTCCAATTGGAATGTTGTCGGGGAATTATATATATATATATATATATATATATATATATATATATATATATATATATATATATATATATAACTCTTTTGATGAGATGCCATCTAAACAGACTCGTATAGTACGATCTCTGAGAAATCTCGATATAAGTCGATAAAAGCTATTACCGACACTAAAAGCAATAAATTTCGATTTATGCAATTAGAGCCATACATTTACTTTCGGCTAAACGGAGTATTGATTTTCCGATAGGAAGGCTAGCAGGGCTTCCGTATAGCGTCCCCTACGATATCTGTGTTGTTGTTATAGTAATTGCAATATTATTGGTTATATCGCAGAAGTAGCAGTCCTTGGTTGGAATACTAAGATTCCGAGTCGTTCCGGTACGAAGAACCAACTGCCGTGGGAACGAAATCTACACTGACGGTCGCTGATTAGCGGTTGTTAGATTCCAGATATGTAACAAGATGGCGGTTCAACATACTCTTCATAACTTTAGAGATTTCAGAACAAATTGCTATTGGGCGGCAATTTTCAGGGTTGTTAGCCTCACTTTTTTTTGGGATTAGCGTAACATTAGCAACCTTCCAACACCGAGGTTAGCTAGAGGACGCGCTTCGAACAGCACTGTTTCAAGACACGGAATGTCATCCGGCCCTGAAGACTTTTTTATGTAGAAATCCTCTAAAACCCGTTTTAAGGATGAGAATGAATATCTTTGGTATAGTTACAGATAGTCTTTCGAGCTCGGGCAGAGTTTGCGTACTTTCATGAACCGGGTCTGTGAATGTTTGACCATCCTTTAAAAGAGAAGAAATTGTAGAACTAGCATTATTCTTAACTCGTTAACCGAACTGGCACGAGGTGCAGCAAGAATTTTGGTACGAAGACATACAGAGCTTTTTCATGTCTTAATAATTTGGCATATGTACGTAATGACTGTTTGCGTTGCAAATCAGTTACTGGATTTTGGTTATTACGGCAGTTTCTGAAAGCAACCTCTCGGGATCTGACTGCATGTTTGCACGTCTGATTGAACCAAGTTTTCAACTTAGGTTTTTTTCACTGGGATGAACATTTTCATTCCCAACTGAATAACATTGGAGACCATTTTCGCTGAGACACAGACATTATTGTTGAACAAACAAAAATTCCAGTTGAAGTGCCCATAAAATTCGTTGAGCTCAGCCCAATGATCTTTTTCGTATAAGAAAGTTAAACGTTTCGTGGCTGTTTGTGAAACATTACGAAGTGCGGAGAACGAAAAAGAGACGGAAATGGTACAATGATCGGGATTTCCAAGAGGTGCAAGAACCTTGACTTCAAACTTGTCAGGGTGTGAAGTCAGGAAAAGTTTAAGTGTGTTTTGTTGGTGCCCTTCAACACATGGAATATGTGTAAGATAATTCACCAGTTGCTCTAGGTGACTATCTGCGGCGAAAAGCTCAACATATTGGCCTTCAGAAGTCGTGTAGCTCGAATGGCGAAGCCAATATAAGATGTGAACATTGAAGTCATCAGCAAATTACGATTTCACTGTTACGGCAACTCTCGAGGATAAGCACTTTTGCTCTCTTCTGCACTTGGCCGAGAAGCTCCAAAATAGACTTTTAAGCACAGGCCCATACATGAGAGTTGTATTATATTTTCGGTCGGATATTGGTGGTGTAAATAGTACAGAGATCAGATGAAGTGAAGTATCCTTATACCGTTTTAGAAAACCGAGGAACATTTTTCGACACTTGAAAAATGTGGTTAGTTCAACGGAAATCACATTGAATTCTCATGTCCAGAACATCAAGAGCATCTGATTCCTCAATATTTATAACGCCCATTAATACAGATGAAGTAACAAGATCTGCCGTGCGCTTATGTGTAAGCATACAACATTCGCACGACCCCAATCTGAAACTGTTTCTTAATCGTGGTTTAATGGTTAATTCATGTTTTGCCTCATAGTGCCAACCTCTAATAAGCTTGGTCTTGGGATTGAATGAATACGAATGGCAAATGCAAAGGACTAGATACGATTGGAAATTTGACGTAGAAGGTCGTTTATAAAGATAAGAAATACAGTAGGTCAAAAAACAGAGCCCTTAATTAATCCTTAACTCTTTTGATGAGATGCCATCTAAACAGACTCGTATAGTACGATCTCTGAGAAATCTCGATATAAGTCGATAAAAGGTATTACCGACACTAAAAGCAATAAATTTCGATTTATGCAATTAGAGCCATACATTTACTTTCGCCTAAACGGAGTATTGATTTTCCGATAGGAAGGCTAGCAGGGCTTCCGTATAGCGTCCCCTACTATATCTGTGTTGTTGTTGTTGTTATAGTAATTGCAATATTATTGGTAATATCGCAGAAGTAGCAGTCCTTGGTTGGAATACTAAGATTCCGAGTCGTTCCGGAACCGACTGCCGTGGGAACGAAATCTACACTGACGGTCGCTGATTAGCGGTTGTTAGATTCCAGATATGTAACAAGATGATGGTTCAACATACTCTTCATAACTTTGGAGAGTTCAGAACAAATTGCTATTGGGCGGTAATTTTTGGGATTAGCGTAACATTAGCAACCTTCCAACACCGAGGTTAGCTGGAGGACGCGCTTTGAACAGCACTGTTTCAAGACACGGAATGTCATCCGGCCCTGAAGACTTTTTTATGTAGAAATCCTCTAAAACCCGTTTTAAGGATGAGAAAGAATATCTTTGGTATAGTTACGGATAGTCTTTCAAGCTCGGGCAGAGTTTGCGTACTTTCATGAACCGGGTCTGTGAATGTTTGACCATCCTTTAAAAGAGAAGAAATTATAGAACTAGCATTATTCTTAACTCGTTAACCGAACTGGCCCGAGGTGCAGCAAGAATTTTGATACGAAGACATACAGAGCTTTTTCATGTCTTAATAATTTGGCATGAGGCCCTATGCTCCACTGGGAGTCAAGGATAACAGAAGAAGAAGAATAATTTGGCACATGTACGTATTGATTGTTTGCGTTGCAAATTAGTTACTGGATTTTGGTTATTACGGCAGTTTCTGAAAGCAACCTCTCGGGATCTGACTGCATGTTTGCACGTCTGATTGAACCAAGGTTTTTTTTTCACTGGGATGAACATTTTCATTCCCAACTGAATAACATTGGAGACCATTTCCGCTGAGACACAGACATTATTGTTGAACAAACAAAAATTCCAGTTGAAGTGCCCATAAAATTCGTTGAGCTCAGCCCAATGATCTTTTTCGTATAAGAAAGTTAAACGTTTCGTGGCTGTTTGTGAAACATTACGAAGTGCGGAGAACGAAAAAGAGGCGGAAATGGTACAATGATCGGAATTTCCAAGAGGTGGAAGAACCTTGACTTCAAACTTGTCAGGGTGTGAAGTCAGGAAAAGTTTAAGTGTGTTTTGTTGGGGCCCTTCAACACATGGAATATGTGTAAGATAATTCACCAGTTGCTCTAGGTGACTATGTGCGGCGAAAAGCTCAACATATTGGCCTTCAGAAGTCGTGTAGCTCGAATGGCGAAGCCAATATAAGATGTGAACATTGAAGTCACCAGCAAATTACGATTTCACTGTTACGGCAATTCTCGAGGATCTTCGATATTGAATCGGAAGGGCATCGAAGGCCGGTAACGTTGTGTTCCTAACCGCGTTTGGGCTTCTGTAAAGAAATCCGAAGTGCAAAAGACGCGCCCTGATTCTGAACTTAATCCATAGACAGTTAAATTCGAAATCATGTGCGCTTAATGATAGCTGGCTCTTGTACGTACTTTTATCGTGAAGATACATGGCAATGTCCCTATGTAAATTCTGTGGATCAGCATTCTCAGATACCTGGGTTTCGCTCAAGGCGAAAACATCCTGCCGATAGAGACAAATGTGTGCGTAAACAGAGAAGAATAGCCCACATATGTTACAAAAGTTTATACTAAACCGATCTGCCATTACAATATATCAAAATTTAAATAAATGGTGTATTTATGATGAATATCTTAAAAACGGAATATATGACGTAAAAATAACCCAAATTTGTGCTTAAGCCACTTCCGTCATTGGGTCTTATAATTGTTCTAATCTAAATGTGGTCCAATTTTCTAGAAATTTAAGTATTTGATTACAGTTTATATGAAATAGCAATTTTCGATCGTATGGGAACTGAATGCGGAGACGCAATGAAACGCAAAATAGGGGTGAATATCTCAAAATAAAAAATTTCGACTTATTCACGATAAAGTTATTTGTCTATTATAAATTGACGGGGAGAATAGTTTTATGTAAAAGAGAATTTCAATTGGAAATTTTAATTTTTTCTCATTTTCGAAGTTTGTTTATAAAAAGGGAAAAATTAAATTGTCCCCGTCAGATTTTATTTATAACAGGGGAATAGGGAAAAGTGTAAGAATTCACCGGGAATTGTAGTTCATTAAAAACATAAATTATTTCGAAACTCCTAAAAATATGTTAAGAAATTTTTTTTTTAATTTCTAAGATTAAGTTTCCTAAGGAAAAACCTAGTGTAGCCCTCACAAAAAAACTGGAAAAGGGTCTTCTAATAAATTAAAAACAAAAAATAAAAACGTCCTAAAAAGTTTACAAAAAAAAAAATTAAATTTAAATATAAATATAAAGAAAAATGTCTTTGTTTTTTGTTTGTTTTGTTTTATTCAAGAAAAATTTAAGTATTTTTTTTATTGAAATAAAATTGTGAAAGAAAACAACACAACAAGGCCTATTTAATGATTTGAGGAAATCTCTTTAGTTTTTGTCAGAGGAAAAATGAATACAAACATTTGTTTAAGTTTTATTTTATTTTTGTAAATTGGTTTTAACTAAATTTTTTTTATTATTATTTTTATTTTCTTTAATAGCTAAATTTTTTTAATTTTATTTTCTTTAAATTAAAATTTCAAAAAACAATTAAAAACCTTTTTTTTCATCAAGAAATTATTACTAAATATTTGTTTTAATTAATTCTAAAAAATATTTTTAATAAAAATAAAACATTTTAAAAGATAATAATATAATAATAATAATAAAAATAAAAAAGCAAGCTCTAGTTAAATTAATAATATAATATTTTTTATATATATAAAGAGTTAACAAAAAAGAAAAAAAAATTAATAATAATTAAAAATAAACTTAAAAAAATAATAAAAGAAAAAAAAATGAAGAAACAAAAAAACTTTAAAGTATTTCAAATTATAAATTGTTTTAGAAAAAAAGGAAGATGAAGGATATTGAATTAAAGGGGAAAATATTTTAAATAAAAGCTTTAAGCTTTTTTTAAGTTTATTAATTAAGACAAAATTAAAAAAATGGGAAATAAAAAAAAATAATATTCAATTTAAATAAAATTAAAGAAGACATTTTAAAGCATTTTTTAAATATTATTAAAATTAGAGAAAAAAGATATCGAATTTTGTTTTTATTTTTAGTCTTTTCATGAGGGGAAAAAACAATTTTCAAAATTTCTAAAAGCCAAAAAATATGCAGCATAAAGTTGAAAAATGATTTTTCCCAAGATTTAAAACAAATTTTCATTTTTATCTATAAATTGTTTCCTTTTTACAATACCATACCAAAAAATCGAGTTAAACAAACTTTATCAGATATTTGAAACAAATTTAAAAGCGGGAAAAGCTTTTGAATAAAATGAGTTAAGCTTTTTAAACAATTCTACTAGATTAAAGAAAATATTTCAATGTCTTCTTGAATCTAGTACAAACGAAGAAATCCTAATCGCATATATAATATGATCACATATTCAGACTTATTATGAGAGTAGAAGTCGTACCTTTAACTACTACATTTTCGTACTAGATTAAAGAAATTAATTTAAATTGATTGAAATGTTGATATTTTTCTAATCCATAACAAAACTGTGGTAATCGACTCTCATCATAAGGTTTGTTAATTAGACTTATTATACTCGTTTTACAAGTCGTTTCTTCCTAATACAAGTCGTTTCTTCGACTTCGACATTTTCGTCCTAGATTAAAGAAATTTTGTTGATGTTATCTTTAATCTAGTACTAAACTGACAAAGTCGAATATATGACTTCGACACACGTAATAAAGCTAAATAATCAGCCTGATTTTTCTAATCACTCTTATAGCGTTTAATCTATTACAAAATGTCTGCTTAGTAACAGAATAAAAAATCACGAAGAAAAGTCTCCTTAAATCTTTACTAAACGGTTGTAGACGTAAGAGGAAATTTTTAAATATCAATATTTATTGTCATCAATCTGTCCCAAACTAAAACTTATCACATGTAATACTAGATTTATGGAAATATTTCCATGCTTTCTTTAAGCTAGTACTAAATATAAAAGTCATAAGTTGCATTGAGGCCCTATGCTCCACTGGGAGTCAAGGATAACAGAAGAATAAGTTACACGACACTTGTGGTTTGGCTGATTTTTTAAATGGGTCTTAAAACGTTTAATCTAGTACTTATCTACTGTGTGGTAGCAGATTAAAGAAATCAAAAACTCTGCTCTTTATTCTATTACCATATGTTTGTAGATGATATAAAAAAAATATTTTTCAAATTTAAATGTCAATATTTATTACCTTAAGCCGTTAAATGAATCTATATAATAATCAAAGTTTCATACTAGATTAAAGAAAAATATTTCCATGCCTTCTTATGAAGCTAGTACTAAATATTAAAGTCATAAGTCACACGACTCTTGTGGTTAAGCAGATTTCGGAAATCGCTGTTATAACGTTTAATCTAGTACTTATCTTATGTGTGATAGTAGATTAAAGAAAACAAGAACTCTGCTTTCTTAATCTATTACAAAACGTTTGTAGATGCTAAGAAGAAACACTTTCCAAGTTTTGATATCAATATTTATGGCTCAAGTTGTAATGATCATAGTTTCATATGATAATAGTTTCATGTAATGATCACAGTTTCATACTAGATTAAAGAAAATATTACAAAGACTGCTTTAATCTATTACGAAACAATCGTAGTCGTAAATATAACACGACACCTGAAATTACCTAATAACATTTATTCGTTACGAAACGACTATTTATTAAGAGACTAAAAGATATGAAAAGACATCTTCTTAAATCTGTTACAACCAAAGGGTTTCAGACAATAAAAGAAAATATTTTCAAAATTTAAATATAGATATTTAAGACGTAAACTGCGGCGAAATCGCCACATTCGATAACGATCGAAAACTCAGACTTTTAAGCAAATATTGTGTATATCTTAGGGATTTTCAAAATAATTTTTTTTGCAAAAAAAATTAATAAAATTTGATATCTAAAGCATATCCGTATGTTTATCAAAACATTTTGTTTAAATGAAAATCTTTTAATATCAAGAAACTTTTGACAAATAAGTTACAATGTCTTATATGTTATATACTATTTAGAATATCCTAAAAGTAGGCTACATAAATGTTTTTCTTACATTACTATTGATATCTAATGCTGCGATTTGGCCCCTGACTCAGACACAGGCTTCATACTAGATTACAAAAAAATATTTTAAAGCTTTTGTAGTTAAGAAAAGATAAAAAAAATGCTTGAAAATTTGTTTAGTAAAATGTTCTTAAGATTTTTGAGATCAGTCAATAGTTGTTATATAAACGATTTGTTTAAAATTTTAAATGTTTATATCTCGAAAAAATCTTTCAGAGCAAAATACATAATTGCGAAAAATATTCAGAATCCAAAGAGTAGAAAAATTCAAATTGGATTTTAAAAAAAGTAACTTGACATCAAGAATTGCAATATGTTAATAATGTGTGATAAGGCTTTCCATTCGAATATCCGTAATGCAGGAGATGTAAGAGAAAGCCCTTTCAAAATTAAGAGGTTTTGGAAATTTGAATGATCCATTATTTCCGAGTCATTTATAACTAGATACAAAACAAAAAACAAGATTATTTTGCTTTCAAATATTCATTTTCTGAACAAGAATTCAAGCCATTTCAGATAAAAATTTGCTGCATACATCAATTCAAATCGAATTGTGTGATATTTCGAAGACAATTTAAAAACTGCATACCTTAAGGATGATCGTTTCAGAAATTTATGTTAAAATTTTATATCATTATTCATGATTTCTTTAAACCTGTTTCGTGAATAAAATGGATAATTTGACAAAATCACAGTTCCGGTCCTAAAATTTATTATAATTCACTTGAATGTTATTAATTTTATCACCTAAGGGTATACAACACTGTTTTTTTATATATTTAATCCTAAAAGTATACAATAAACTTATTAGTTTTAAATTGAAAATACCAAATTTGTATAACTTTATGAGGTTTATATAAAATGTTGCACAATTTTAGCAGGTTTAAATGAAATGTTGTATAATTTTAGGAGGTTTAAATAAAAATTTTAGATTTTTAGAAATATTTACGTTTTTTTAAAAGACTTCCATTGTCATACGGATTCTATTAAAATTTTGTATATTCTCTTCGTTGAGGACATTTATAGACCAGTTCACAAACCGTTTTCTGAGAAATCAGATCTAAATTTTTATTAGACGCCCTATTTTGGTCATTGTTCCCAAAACAATATCAAAAACTCTTAAGAGTCTAGTTTTGATATGAATACAAAGTGTAATTGTGATGTTTTTCTAAAATGTGTAACATACTTTTAGGCTTATTGGGTATGAAAATATAGAGCCTACATTAAGGATGTCTGAATATTATTTAAAAATTTTAAAAAAAGTGAATATAGATTTTAGCTTACACAGCAAAAAAAAATTTTCTATATAAAATTTTTCAATTGTAAAAATTTTCTATAGAAAAATTCGATAATGTGTTTTTATTGATTATTGAGATTTGAAAAATATGAAGCATACTTTTAGGTGATCTGAATACAATTTCTAAAGTATGTAAATTATTAAAATTTGCTAAGTTTTCAAAGTAAAATTCAAAGCTTTTGGGATTTTGAATAAAATTAATAAAATTAGTATATTTCCTCTTACTTAAAACCATTTCTATCTAACCCTATTTTGGACAAAGTTTGTTTTAAAATTTTGTATTGTTTTCCCGAAGAAAAATCTTAACCTTAGGAAATATTTGAAAAATTATAAACTTTTTTCTTGTAAAATGTTTAGAAATTAGCAGGTTAATTGTTTTTAAATTAAATTTAAATCCTTTTTCTCATTACATTTTGTTTTTTTCTTTCTTTTTAATAATTAATTAATAATATTACTACTTAAACTTGTTATTAATTTTAATAATATAATAATAATATTTACGTTTTTAAATTTTTTTCTTTTTTCAAACTCACAAAATTTGTTTTTTTTATATAATTTTCATTTTTTTTAAAGTTAAATTTTAGCTTTTAGGTGTTGGTTGTGTTTTTTGTTTAAATGTTAAATATTGATATTTACTAGAATTTGTTTGTTTGTTGTTTAATTTTAATGCAATTGATTTTTTGTTTTCTTGGATTTTTTTTGTGTTAGCTCTCATTTGTTCAATTACGCAATCAATAACTAATTTTTGTTGTTAAATAGTAGTACATAGTTTTCTTTCTTTTTTTAAAAAATGTTGTTTTGAAATAGTCATTAATATAATTTACTAAATTAAAAGTGTTGTTGTTTAAAGGGAGGGTTTTTTAAGAGTTAATTCTAAAAAATTTGTTTTATTAAAAAAAAGTGTTAATTTTTAATTTTAAATTTTACATTTTTTTTATATAAAATTTTTTTTTATATAAAAAATTTTTTTTATTGAATTTTTTATTTACAGCCCAATTATGAATAACATTTTCCGGTGAGTTTTTTTCCCTTTTACTCTATTATAAATAAAATCTTAAGTAAAAATTGTTCACTTTTCCCTTCGAAAATAGGAAAAAACTTAAATTTTTGATTGAAATTCAATTTCACATATTCACTTGTAGGGGAATTATTTTTTCGTAAAAAGTAGGCTCACGGGGAATTAAACTCATCCGGAATGTTTATAATTGGGCTGTTTAATTTTAAAATAAATTTTAATTATATTTGTAGAATAAACAAAAAATTCATTTAAGAAAAGCAAATTCAAAAAAATGTCTAGTGGTTTTGCGCAGTTATAGTCCGATTGACTTAAATATACCCACCCAAAACGTTTTATTAAAATTACAATATTTAGAAATCGGCTGGAGCAAATTGGTTAAATTTTGTAGGAGATATAAGGCAAAAAGAACTAAATATTATAAGCAAAAAAATTGTTTTAAAATATTTACATGTTTATGGTAACATTTCGACTTTTTGAAAGTCACTAAAAAGGTATGCCTATAAAAATTGTCCATTAGTACCAAAGTTGGAAAACCCTGATTGGACATAAGGATAAAATGCCTAAGAATAACATAGAAAATAAAAATGGTCCTAAACTGGGGTTAAGATTTCTCAAAAAAGTCAAAAATGTAGATAACCTTAAATTTATCACGAAATCTCTCCAAAAATTATATAATTATGGGCAAAAGATTTATTGACGAAATCTGAATGACTTTGGTCTTCTTAATCCGAAAATGATATTGGTTTTTTCGAATTGGCTCTAGTTTTCGAGATATAATTATATTTTCGAAAAAACTTTTTTTTTTTTGCAAAAATTAATATAACTTAAAAACGACTGGGTATATTGAGCTAATAAGAAAAACCGAAATTCGAGAACTTTATCTTTAAGTCCTTCTTACATTTCCCTAAGCCGTTTAGTCGTTTTAGAGATATCGTGAAATTTAAGACGAAAAAATGTTGCTTATAAAATAATTTCTTGTCTTTTGTGATATAGGTGAATATGTTCTATGTAAAACAAGCAATCATACTGACATCGATCTAAAACTTTTCATTTTTATGGGAGTTTTCAAAATGAACATACAGCACATCAATGCAACATCTTTATATTATAGTCTTTGCACAGGTCAACAAGATGCAGCACAAGATTTGTTGTCCAAATCTGAATGATTATGATCTGCTTAATCCAAAAGTGGCATTAGTTTTTCCGAGTTGACTCTAGTTTTCGAGATATATATATATTTTTTTAAAAACAGTTCTTTTTTGTTGGTAAATAATATTATAATAACTAAAAAATGTCTGGTTATATTGAGCTATTAAGAAAGACCGAAATTCGAGAACAAGTTTATCTTTAAGTCCTCCTCACATTTTCTTAAACCCCTTAGTCGTTTTAGACATATCGTGAAATTTTTTACAGAAAAAATGTTTTTTTCAAAAAATTTTCGTTTTTTCAAATATAAAAAAAAGTAGAAAAAACAAGAAACGCTAAACTCTCCCACAAAAATAGAACGATTTACTCCAGCCGTTGTCTTAATATAGTAATTTTACTAAGTCTTTTAGATTGGGTATATTTAAGTGAATCGGACTTTAAATCCTTTAAAAAAGTGGAAAACTTAATTTTTCAAAAAATCGAAAAAAGCTTTTTATATAAAAAATTCTACATTATCATAAAAAAATCCCCTTTTTGTTAAAAAAAAAAAAAGAAAACCGAAGAATTGCAGTGTTGGAGGAAAAAAAAACAAAAAAAAATTGAAATTGCATTGCATTGGAGTGAAAAGGTGATGGTGAAAAATTTGTGGGAAAAAAAGTTAAAATATTGTTTTGTTTTATTTTTTGGTTGTAATTGGCTTTTTCTTTTAAAACTTCTCTGCATATTTTTTGTTTTTTCTTGTATTGTGTTCTTTACATTTTTTTTAGATTTTTCTGTTTTTTGTTTGTTTTAATTTTATATATTAAATTTAAATTAGTTTTTTTCTGGTTTTTAAATTTTAATTTTTTATATATTTATATTATTATTATTATTAATGTTTTTTTGTTTTTTGTATTTATATTTAATATTTATAAGTTGTTTTTTTAATTTTTATATTTATATATAGATTTATGTATAAGATTATATTATTATTATTATAAAGTTGTTTACTGATGATGGCACAAAAGTTCAAATTTTTTGTATTTTTTCGCCAACTACTACCGGATTATTGCGTCTAATTTCTTGGGCTCCATGTTCCCGATAATCAAATGTGCAATTGTGCTTATCGCTGTATCGATGGACAGCACAGAATAAACCGCCGCATCTGCAAAGGAAACCTAAAACGATAAAGAGAATGATTAACAAAGTGTTTATAATACAAAAATTAAAAAAAGGAAAAAAGAAAAGCATTTCATCTTGAAATCCCTTAAAGTATGCAATACAATTTTCAGAGATAAAATTATAAATTTTTTAATCATTTTATATGACATTTAGATGCTTTGTTTCAATATTGGTATAACCGGTGCTCTAAAAAGAACTGCTTAAGCAGCCCTGGACATGTTGTCTATGTACCACCCTCTTGATCTTTTCATAAAGGGTATAGCAACCATAAGTCGAATAAGGTTGTATGAGTCCGGGTACACTTTGATATAAGCGGGCGGAACACACCAGAATACTGAGCTTAACAGGGTCCTTGGGCTTGGAATCAGGCTTACCACGGTCTAACTATTTAGTTAAGGAGCTATTGTTCAGCAAAGCATCAGAGATAGTAATCCCAGGTAGAATGAATGGTCATTCCGATGGCTCTAAAATGGATTGCGGTACTGGATCAGTTGTTTTCCTGATAGAACAAAACATCAAGAAATCTTATAGACTTGTGGACAAGTGCAGCGTCTTCCATATGGAAGGCCACAGGGCTTATCCCTAGTACCACAACTGAAAACAGTGAGGTGACGATATATGTGGATAGCCAGGTTACCCTTAAAGCACTACAAGGACACAGTATCACCTCCAAACTTGTCAAAAAATGTAGATAGGCCCTAGATCAATCACTCAATTATACAATTAGGTTGTGCTGAGTTCTGGGTCATTGCGGCATGGATGGCAATGAAGTTGCTGACGAAGCCGCTAGACAAGGCTCTATCTGTCATTTCTATTTGGCTATCAAGTCTTGGATCACTACGGAAACCTTAAGGGAATGGGAAAACATGGTTACCTGCAGAATATTTAGGACTTTATGGCCTAAACCGGAACCAAAACTCTGCTAGGTCTGAATAGGTCAAGTTTAAGAATTATAGTCTAAACAGGTGGTATATAGCATTCCATACTTCTGCAGACTATGTCTAGATGAGGACTTGTCCGAATCGATCTAACACATTCTCTGTCGCTGTCCAATGCTCCATAATCGGAAGCTCAGGCATCTAGGCTATAGATTCCATGATGAACTTCAGGATCTGCAGCAGTGCAAACTGAATGATCTTAAAGGTTATATAACTGGACTCAGGTGGCTTAGATAAGTCATTCGTAACTATTATATCTTTACTTTCTACTCTTGTGATTCTTGATCTTTTCCTAGACTCTTAGACTCCTTTTGTTTTCACTCCTATCTATCTTTAAAGGATCACAATGGACCCCATCGGTCTCCGAGTGAAGGTGTCGTTTTGACACCGCCTTTCAAACTTAACCTTGCGTAGTGGGTTGAAAAAAAATTTAGGGAATAATTCAAGAACTCAAAAACTTCAAGAATTCAAAAACTTGTTCAATTATCATGAAATGGCTATTGAGGAGGAGTATTCGAGGTTAAGTTTAGAGTTTGGAGTCTGTAGACTTATCTATATGCCCTCAGAATAGGGTATCTCGGGTTTTTCGAAAATTAAAAACGATCCAGAAGTCATATTTTTAAGCCGATATAAGTCGTCAAAAAGTCCGATATAAGCCATCTAGAAGTTGACATTTTTTTTTCGAAGTCGAATATCTCATAAACTATAGGAGATAAACAATACAATTTTTAAGCAGAACAAACTTAAAGTATGTGAACCGAAGTGGTATAGCAGGTTAGTCATCCGCCTAGCATACCAAAGGTCCCAAATTTGATCCCCGGCCAGACCCACTTGAAAAAAATATATTTTCAAAACAAGCGGCGGTTCAGCAAGCCACTGGTTATTGAGTACTAATGCATTTGACGTTCGAAGCAGGAGTTAAAACGTAGGTCCCTTTCAGTGAGTCTAAAAATAAGAAACGGATACTGCTCATTGTCTACGAGAAGTACCCCTTGTTCCAATTGGAATGTTGTCGAGGAATTATGTATATTTATTTCTATTCAAATCCAATTTTGTAGATATTTGAAAAAATTATTGAAAAAATTTCCAATTCTCACCTGTCAAGCCAACTTTTTTGCGACATTCAGCGCAACGATTCTTTTTCTTTTTAGAATCTTTGTCGTCTTCCTTGTCTTTATCATCTTCGGCTGGTTGTGTGGAAGTTGATGGACCGGCGGTTGCGACTGATTCGCTGCTTTTGGCTGTGTTTTCTTCATTTATTTTCTGTAATAATAAAAAAAATATTTTAATATTTTTTTAGAGAAAAATTAAGGGAAAAAATCTAAAATAATAGGAACCGATATGTAATTATATAAAGTCTATTCTGAAAAGCGATTTCATGTGAAATTTCAATTATTTAAAAGGCTCTATTTTCTTAAATTACTAAAATTTCCAAAGCTTTCATAATTTATTCTTTTAAATATATCGGATCATAGAGCTACAAAATTTTTTTTGATCTTAAAGGATGAAAATGATTTTCAGAATAGGCCTGATTTATACTCTCTAGAATGTAATGGTTTAAAATGTACATGATTGAATTGTAGTTTCATATTGAATGTGAATACAAATTGTCACCTGAAATTCAAAAGGGCGTAACTACAATTCTAGGTTTTTCATAGGAGAAGCAAAAAACGTTATAACTTTTAAACTATTAAGAACATTGGTCAACAAGCTATCAGCAAAGAAAACTCTTAAAACTGAAATGGCAAAAAACGTTTAGTTTTTGAGCGATTCCGAAAAAATAAAAGGGCTTAACTACGAGTTGAATATTTTTTGAAACCAAAAGGGCTTTACTGTAATACAAATTTTGAGCAACATTTTAAACCTATGGTTTTTTGTGAATAAAATCGCTGGTTTTCACCGTACGCATAAAAAATATTGCACCTAGATGTATTTTGGGTTGCTGTGTCATAATCAATCCAAAAAATCAATTGTAATTATTGTGTTAATTACGCCTTTTTTGCATTTCAGGTGACGATATTCAGTTGCCTTAAAATAGATGACTTTGAAAAGAAATTAGTCGTCTAAAACTGATATGCCAAAAGTTTTTATACACCAAGTGTTAAGAGCTAAGAGTACATTTTTCTCAAAAAAAAAAAAAAACAAAAAATTGAATAGAATTTGAATACAAAATTCTTCAACTATTAAAATCATGAGTTATCTACAAAATATAATATATAATTTTTGGCAAACATTTTAAGATGATGTATGGCGCCAAAAAATTAATTAAATGCATAAAATTCTATCATGAAACACGTGAAAAAGATAAGAAGAACGAACGAATAAACCACTAGCAGCCCAAATATAAACATTCCCGGTTCGATTCCCCGTGAGCCTTTCGTAACTTACTAAAATCTTTAAAACAATATTATTAATATAGACTAAAATCGGGAGAGAAAATTGGGATAACTTAACTTAAGATAACCTTTACTTTTATAAGTTTTCACCGCGTTAAAGAGAAAAACCGACTTTCAAAAAAATTGAGATAGTATTTTCTTATAAAAATTAAATTTTTTGGTAACATTTACCCTTTTTCTTGCACTTTTATCATCTGTCTTCTTATTCTCTACCGAGGTAGATGGAACTTCTTTGTTTGCCATTCAATAATTTTGAAAATGTTTGAATATTATTTTGATTTAAAAAGGATTGCGCTGGCGATACTGTGTGTGATGAAAATTTGTAAGAAATTTGATCTTTTGGCTTTAAGTTATGATTTGATAAAATTGTATAACTTTTAGAGGAAATTGCAAAGCTTTGATTAGTTGCTTTAGGCTTTGTAACTCTTCGAGGAATTTTTGAAATGGATTTAGTTTTTGAATCGTTAGAGTTAGTGTTTCTATAGGATGATGGCCGATTGGTATTGTTATTAATCCAAGTTTTATCTTCTGCTCTATTTGTTATTAACTTTCGTAAATCCCTCTTTGTTCTGTTAATAACAATTTTCTTTAGTTTCGTTTCACAATTGCCTTTCGAGCTTAATAGATTGTCTTTTGAAATGTTAGGCATAATAACAAAATTTGAATTTAGTTATGCAGTTTTTAAATGAAAAAGAAACTAAAATTAGTTATTATTTGGTAGATTTTCTAGATTTTTATGCTGTAACTCACCTTTTTATATTTTTTTTTATAAAATATACTTGGTATTTTTTCGTTAATATGTATATTTTTTTAGAATTTTGAAAATTATTTCCAAATGAAAAACTAAAGGAAAATTATTGAAAGACATTTAAGGCCAGGGAAAAGTCAAAATAAAGATTTGTATACAGAAATAAATAGAATGAAACAGATATGAAAGTTTAGAAGGGGGGAAAAATTTGAGACCAAATTTGAAAACTTTGACCTATTTCTTTACTTTTTTTCTCAACTTTCCGGCCAAGATTTCTATGTGGCTAATGAACAATGCAATGTTCAGGAAGAGTTCCGAACAAAAAGACAAAGAAATTTGTTGCATGGCAAGCAGTTGTGGCAGGAAAAAGAAGCCTAACATTTGTGGCATCAGTCACGATAAACTCAGAAATTTATATAACGAAGTGCTTACAGAAACGGCTTTTATCTTTTTTGAGACACCGAGCACCGAGTGCCTACAAATTGTTGGTACGATTTGGCATTATACCACTATAAAAAAGGCACTTAAGTAATATTTAAAATATAAGCTTTTGTACCACGAGAGGCAAATTCCCCTTAACTGTCCAGAACTTCGGCCTGTGAAAAGATATTAGGCTCTTGTAAAAAAGGAATTGAAGAACACAGCTAAGTTGTCCCAGAACATGCCCGACTTTAAGCGTAGGTTTACCACCTCCTCCAAGAAGAGTGACAGAAACAACTGTTAAACCTTTAATGGATTTACTTAAACAAATTTTCAACTACAAGTATTTGTTATATGGCTTAAACCGGGGTATCAGAGGTACCGTTACAGCAAGCATAAATAGTTGCTTAAAAAGGGAAACATCAAATTGGTACGATGACATCAGCAGATCAAGGGTCTTTAATTGTCGTCATTACTTGCATTAGCTCAGAAGGCGCCTTTTTACCTCCATTTTGTATATTCACTTGCAAAAATCTAACAAAAATAATGCGGTACACTATTGAACATTATCAACGTACACATTACCTGCACAGAGACTGTGTTCTATCTTTTCGGAAGAGTCCTCATCTAGGCATACCTCCTAATTCATTATAAAATTATCAAAATCTTATCGTAGGAAATTTGTATGGAAAATTTGATCTATAAGTTTGTCATAACACTATTTTTCGTTTACTAATTATAAAGATAGTCTGCAAAAGTCCGGAATGCTACCATCCCACCTGTTTAGTCTAGAGTTAAAGGCACAAAATTCCTATCATCTTCTTAAACTTGACCTATTCAGATCTAGCAGAGTTTTTCTTCCGCTAATGTCGGGTTTAGGCCATTAGGTCATAGATGTTCTGCTCATGTTATAGCATATTCCGTTCATGTTATAGCATATCCTTGATGTTTCCTTACTGATCCAAGACTTGATACCCAAATACAAATGACAGATATGGGGGGCTATATTCTTTGACTCAAGTCTTCTCTAGAGCCTTGTATAGCGGCTTCGTCAGCAACTTCGTTGCCATCAATGTCGCAATGACCCAGAACCCAGCACAATTTAAAAATATAACTGAGTAATAGAACTAATTTAGCCAATCTACATTTTTTTTGACTAGTTTTGAGGTAATACTGTGTCCTTGTAGTGCCTTAAGGGCAGTTTGGCTATCGACATAAATCGTCACCACACTGTTTTCAGTTATGGTACTGGGGATAAGCTCTGTAGACTTCCATATAGCAAATATCTCTGCCTGAAAAACACTGCACTAGTCCCGAAGTCTTCAAGATTTATTGATGTTTTGTTCGATCAGAAAAACACCTGATCCAGTAGCGCAATCCATTTTAGAGCCATCTGTGAAGATCGAATTGTCTTGAAAAAGCGATGTACGACCCTCCCATACGGTTCTATCAGTTACACGCACTTCCTCTATTTTAAAGAAAAATACAGAATAAATTTGTTCTAAACAAAGTCTATTTTGAAAACGTCATACGAACGTCGTAAAGGAATATTTCTTTTACAGTCGAACAGGTATACCACATTACCAGCACTTCTTTTATATTAAACATACAAAAAAAATTTGTTCTAAACTAAGTCGTTTTTTTAAACGCAATATGAACGTCGACTGTAAAGAAACATTTTATCGGTAGGTATACCACATTTCGGACTTGGTAAAGTCGATATTGAAAACGTCATATGAACGTCAGTATAGTCATCTGTGAAGATGTACGACCCTCCTATACGCTTTGATTAGTTACCCGCACTTCTTCTAAACAAAGTCGATTTTGAAAACGTAATATCAACGTCGACTGTAAAGGAACATTTCCTCGATATATATACCACATTTCCCGCACTTTCTCTATATTAAACTAAAATACAGAATAAACTTGTTCTAAACAAAAGGTTTGTTTCTGTATTCTAATGAAACTACCCATGAAATAAATACTAAAGGAAGTGCCACTTCAAAATTTTTGACTATAAAGAATATCTTTGAAGTTTGTATACTTTGTCAATATCACACAGATCGTTGCCACACTCGTAGATTATTTTATGGAAATTTGTAAACTAAAATGTGTAGATTGAAAAAAAAAAATAAATTAAACTTAAAATAACTAATATTTTCAATAAGTAGTCTAATAAAATTTGTAGTTTGTAGCTTTGTAGATGCTAAAACAGATAAGATCTCAATTATACCATTAAATTAAAAAAATATTTCGTGTGTGTATAACGAATAACGAATTACGGGCAAACTGCTGCGGCGTTTGAGATAATATTCACAGCTTGTTTTCCTAAAAGTTTAGGGAAGGACTCGATAGACTTTGAAAACATGACTGACATGAAAGCACCCACTAGGAGCAATTTTGTGGATCTCAGTTCAAAAACTTTACTTACTAAGTTTTCCCAAACTCTACAAGTAAAATAGAGGGGACTTCTTTCAGCCAAGGACATGTACTAGATTCTATTTTTAGACTAATTGAAGAAGACCTACAGTTTGCCGCTGGCTCCTAATGGCAAATAACTTAATACTCAATAACCAGTCTCTACCTGTATTACAGACCTTATGTCCACAAAATCTTTAACATTCCGATATAAAATAATGGTTGAGGCCCTATGCTCCACTGAGAGTCAAGGATAATAGGGAAATAAAGTTAAGAAATATTAAAAATTACCAAACAATTTTGATACTTAAATGGGATTTTTTTTGAAAAGTAAGGTAGCCTCATTTTTTGAGTAAACTTCAGATATTCTTTCTTGTCAAATAGTTAATGTTTACAAAATAAAAAGTAAGTGGCACTTCCTTTAATATTTATTTCATGAAACTACCCAAAACAAGTTGTCAGAAATGACTCAGAAAACAACAGTTTGTATTGAACATTTTGTACGAGAAAACTTTTGGGTAATTTTGGGTAGTTTCGTTAAAGTAATGGAACAAACATAATGCCGATTTTGAAAGCGTTACATATGACGTCAGTATAAATGCCCTAGAAAACATTTCCTTTGCAGTTGACTCTTAAAATATTGAATAATTCAAATATAAATTTACCTCTTTAATTTCATTGTGTTGCTGTTGTAAACTCTGTACTGTTGGCTGTGCTGCTGAAGGTATTGTAATGGCTGGACTAAATGTGGGACTTGGTTGTGGGCTTGGAACTGAAACAGGTGTGCTGCCAACAGGTGGTTGTTGCTTTTTTCTCAAGGAATCCTTTAAACAAAAACAGAAGAAAAAACAATTAAATAATTACTTTAAAGAATTAAAAGAAAGAAATACCTTGTAGCAAACTGAGCATAGACCATCTGTAGCTGGATTACCATAAAAACCGCAACCAGAGCGGCACATAGGTTGCATCGGATTTGATTCCCGTTCCATTGCTTGCTTCTTCTTCTAGTTGTTTGCTTGTTGTAGCTTTTGTTGGTTGTTTGTTGCTAATGGAATCTTCTTCTGCCTTTAGATTTTGCGGTAATTATAAAACTTTTGTTTGTTAAATTATTTTCGCACAGCGAAGTTAATTTTTCTTATATTTTTTGTTTGTTATATTATTATATTTTAATGATGTAGTTTTGTTGTTGCTATTATTTTTGAAGGTAATTTGTTGTTTTGTTGCTGATTTGTTTTAGAGAGTAATAAAAAAAATTGAAAATTTTTTAAACTAAAACGCAAGGAGAACAAACTTAAACGCAAAACTTTTAAATTTAAGCTTTAAAATTGAATGTTGAAGATAAACTAACGATCAACGACGATGACGACGACGACTATGAACGAACGGTGGTGCTGGAGGAGATCGTAAGTTGCTGTTGCTGTTTGTTGTTGTTAAGCGAGTTGAGTTATTTATTTATTAAAAAAAAGATTGCAAATTGTTTAAATTGGAACTGTATAAGTATTATTATTATTTTTAATATAATTTGTATTTGTGTGTTGATTAAAGCTGGTAATTGATGTTGTTGATATAGTTTTATATTTCTAGTTCAATTTTCTTAAATTATGAACTAAACGTCTGGATCTTTTTTCAAATAATTTTCTCAATTTTCCTAACAATTGCAATAATTTGTCTTCTTGTTGTAATTTCAAATCTTCTCGGTTCACTCGAAAGTATTCTCCAAACAATTTCAAATAATATTTAGAATAAGAATAGTTGTAGCTGTTGTTTCTAAATTGCTGTTGCTGATAAGTGATGACGTTTTGTTTGTTGTTGGTTCTGGTTAGAAGAATGTCAATCTCTTTTCTAAGATAGTTTTAGAAAATCTGAATTAATGATATTTTTTTTTTGTTTGCTGTTGAGTGTGAATATAATGACGCCGTGTGTCTCTGCTGGTGAAGATCAATCAAACTGTAAAGAGATTTAGAGAGAAGAAATTAATTATACGACTTTTTAGTTTAAAGAAAATATAAAATTTGATTATAAATAAGATTAATGTTCGAATTTCATGTTCGATCTTCAGGTATTTTACCCACAATGATAAAACCATTTGTAATACTATGTTACTTTTTCATTTCTGATTATGAAATGCAGGAAGATCATAAGATTTACACTGTTCAACAGACTAAAGTCTTATAAATACACTAAAGAATTCAAATGTAACCAAACTTCTATACACGAATTCAGTTTTAGTTATATATTCAAACTAGATACAGACTAAAGACTCTAAAATATAAAGATGTTGGACTTCCATATATTGATTTGCCGTATGGTCTTTTTGATAAGTCCCATAAAAACGAGAGTATACCGCTTTTACTTTAATTCAGAAACAATTAATGTATACGATTCCAATCCAATGAGAGAAAGCTAAGGCACACATACGTGCTCGTGAAATGTGTGTTTGTTTGTAAGTTTATGTGTATTTCATTGTTTTTTATAACTTTAATTTCACTTTTGACAGAAATCAAATGTGTGGAGTGCAATGCATACAAATATAATTCCCACGACAACCCAATTGGAACAAGGGGTACTTCTCTCAGACAATGAGCTGCATCCGATTCTTTTTTTTAACTCATTGAAAGGGACCTACGTTTCAGCTCCGGTTACGAACGGCAAATGCATTAGTTAGAAAAGTTTTACATAGCCTAATACTCAATAACCTATGGCTAGACGGGGAACGAACTTGAGACCTCTGGTATGCTAGGCGGATGACTAACCTGCTATATCACGGCGGTTCACAAAATCATTATATTATAGAGCAACGATGCACAGTGGTTCAGAATCTTTTTTCATTGGCCCAAACTCTGTTTCCTTGTAACTAACAAAAATTTTCTACTGTTTTTTAAGTCAATAGATAACGTCTTAAGCTTTTATCGAGTTTATGTCTTCTAAAGATCGGTTGTTAGGAAATTTAAGCTCAAAGTTAAATTTTCGATCTATAATTTCGTCTCAATTCGTTTCAACTCATTGTTACCCACTTCCTCTTAACCGACTTGGCTCAAATTTAGGCCACAAGACAATCTTTGATGACAATATAATATTTTGTTATCCTTAGGTTGGCCCCTATTTTCATTGAGGTATTTTCCGTATTTTCATTTTCAAATGGAACAAAAATAAGAAAAAAAATTTGAAGTCGAATATTTCTAAAACCATAACAGATAGGACATGCATGTAGGAATGTTTTTTGTAGATTATGAGTCTGAGGTGCCCTACTTTGGGGGCCAATTGTGCCGCCCTAATAAAATCTAGGCTTTTCAGGTTCAAAACACTTCTGCTATATGCACATAAAGCAAAATCCGCCTAACGGTTTAGAAATTGTGGACTTGTTTCCATTATATTTTTCCAATTTACCAGCAATTCTTATAGAATTTTGTATGTAAAAATTTTGAGTATTTTCATTAAAATAAAAAAAGTGTTATACGGGCGGGTCCGGGCGATTGCAAAAGTATACATAGGCTTAAAGAAAACACTTCAGCTATCTTTGGATAGTTTCGTTTTTGTTCCTTTTTTGTCCCTTAAAAGTTATACACTATTAAACTTTAAACTTTAGGAATATATGGCGGTTTCAAATTTAGTACATAACACCATAGCTCTAATCGTAACAACTAACAGAGTGACAAAAATTATGGGGGGAAAATCAAGGTCCTATTGAACTTTTTAACAACGGTCCTAACATTTCAAACTGATTAGCATTTTACTGCATAATTAACCGTGAAAATCACAGAACGAATAACTTGGAATCTGAAGAAGCTAAAACTATCCGATCGGAATGTAATTACGGAGTTCAAACCACTCCGATGACTTACTGATATTATCGCATTTCCTAAACAATACATTTGGCTTTGTAAAAAATGAACCTTAGTCAGTTTTGAATTTACTTTTCTTATACTAACTATCCTCTACATTTAATCCAGAATGATCTTTTACTCCCTTTTCTTGATCTGTCATAATTATAAACATTCCTTCAAAAGAATCGGTAACATCCTTTTTCCTTTATATGGGATCTCTTCTTCTTCTTCTGTTATCCTTGACTCCCAGTGGAGCATAGGGCCTCAATATGGGAGCTCTTACTAACTGTGAACTGATTTCGCCCATTTTCAATACAAAAGTTTTTCAAGATATCGAAAATACTTTTGTAAAACTTTGGATAGACGGACACAAACCCCCTATATTTTTGGTATTTGTGTGTTTCCGTAGGTTTTTTATATGGGAGCTATGGTGAAATGGTGACCGATTGTGACCAAATTTTGCACACTGACTGGCATTGACTTAAGACTTTCTTGTGCTAAATTTAGAGGCCAAAGCTATTACAGTTTATCATTTATCGACATTTGAGTGTATTTTATATGGAATTTTGGCTGTTTCCGTATGGGAGCTATGGTTAAATGTGAACCAATTTCGATTGAATTTGACATGCTGCCTAGTGCTTATGTAAAACTTATATATACCAAATTTTATCATCATTATAATTTGTTTGCCTAGACTAGGTTATACGTGAGCTATGGCCAAATGTAAACCGATTTTGCCCGATTTCAGTACCAACATTTTCCAAGAAATGAAGAATATTTATGCCCTTTTGGTTTTTGAGCCAATTTAAGGAAATTATAAACGGAATGACAATCTCATTATACTCCCCATTATTTTTGATGGTGGGTATTAAGGTGTTTACTCGAGTTATGTTTGCTCGATTAATCGGAAAAATAAAATCGATTAATCGCTCGAGTAAAATAAAATGGCTAATTTCAAATAAAGATTTATTTGAGTAATTTTCCACGAGTAATCGAGTTACTCGAGTAAAATTATTTCAATAATTTTGTAAGTATTTTTTTTTTTAAATAAAACGACTAAAATTTGTCTCATGCTATAATCAAGGGTTCAAATGAAGACCACTTAAATAAATTATCTACCCTTCTATGGTCCATCTTAGGCAATAATTGATGATTCTACTATACTTAATTTAAAGCAATAATCGAGGGTTTTAATATAGTTAATTTTCCATCTATGAAATAATCGTGGATTTTAACATTATCAATTCTAAGCAATATTCGAGACTTGTAAATTACAACTTGTAATATAGTCCATTATGTGTATATAGTCCATTGTATGTATATAGTCCATAGTATATATAGTCAATGTAATTTTGGATATAAATAGCCTAGTCTACCATACCCCGTTTTGGTATCCAATGTATTCGTAATTTCTACTATTGTTTATTTAAAGGTCCTAATGTAATCGTAGCTCCTGTTATAGATTAGTTGAAGGTACCATTGCAATCGTAAAACCTACTATAGTCCAGTTGAAGCTCCCTGTGTAATCGTAGGTCCTACTATAGTAACAGTACGTCCTACTATAGTTCAGTTAAAGGACACAATGTAATCTTAGATCCTACTTTAGTCCAGTTGATGATCCCATTGTAAACGTAGGTAAAAGGTAGTCGCAGAGCTAAAAAAATTTTGTTAATAAAACACTGTAATTTTATCAAAAAAAATTGTTGTATTAAAAATTTATATAAAGAGTGCTCTAAATAAAATTTGTAGTTGGATTTTCTTAAATAAAAATCAAATCTTTTAATATAAAAACTCTACAAAATACGCAAATATAATGACATATTATACAAAATCATTTAGCATTAAAATATTTACTTAGTACTCGGGTTTTGCAAAATTATCGACTTTTTTCGGAAACCCTCCCATTAGAGATTTTACAGTTGCTTCTGATACCTTTTTGGAGCATGTGTTCCACCTGCGCTTAAAATCGGACATGTTCTTGGAAATCTTTCCTGTGTTCTTCAATTCCTTTTTTACCAGAGCCCAATACCTTTCCACAGGCCGAAGTTCTGGACAGTTAGGAGGATTTGCCTCTCGTGGTACAAAAATGACATTATATAATGGCATGATGCCAAATCGGGCCAAAAAAATGTAGTCACTCTGTGCTCTCTTAAAAAGGATAACAACCGTTTTTGTAGGCACTCCTTAATATAAATTTCTGTGTTTATTGTGCCAGATGCCACAAATACTTTACTTCTTTTGCCACAACTGCAAATAGCTTGCCACACGAGAAACTTCTTAGGGAATTTTGCTTGTTTTTTTTTTTTGTGCGAAACTCTTGCCGAACATTGCCCCGTTTATCAGCAACATATAAATCTTGACCAGGAAGTTGAGAAAAGTCTGCCAGTACGTATGTTTCATCATCCATCACACAACAAGTGTATTTTTTTATAAAATCAGACTTCAATTTTTTCGCTCGTTTTTTTGCTTCTAAGTTCTTTATAGCATTGCGATCTGGAACCTTTTGGACTTTGTATGTCTTCAGTCCAGCATAAGCTTTGACTCTATGTGCAAAATTCGTAGAACATTTCACCGTACGAGCTGCTTTTCTTAAAGAAGTGTTAGGCGCTCTTCGAAAGAGTCGCTCGACTTCTTTTGCCTTACCAATATCTGTAGGACCTTTTTTCCTCCCTGATCCAGGTTTTCTTTCAATGCTCAGGTTTTCCTTATACCGTCTGATGGCATTAGAAACCGTTCGAGGGTCAACTTTCAAATTTTTAGCTATTTTTTTAAAAGTCCATGACGGATTTTTTTTGAAAAGTTTTAATTATATTTTCACGAACTTTTTTTTCGCAGTCCATTTTGATTGAAATAACTATTGAAAATTAATAATTTCTAAAATAATAGTATCTGACATATCTATAGAAACTAACTTGATCAAAAAATAAATTATTTCTTGCACTATGGATAAATTTTGTCTAAAATAGTAAATGCATATTTTTTTTAGAACACTCTTTATATAAAGAGTTTACAGAAAAATTTTACTCGAGTAATTCTAAGATGAATTTTTTACTCGATTAACTCGAGTAATTTTTAACGATTAATCGATTTTCCGAGTAATTAAAAAACCCCATTTTCAAGTTATTTGATTACTCAAACAATTAAAAGTCGAGTAAAATGAACACCCTAGTGGGTATACAAAAATAAATCAAATTAAAATGAATTAAACACTTCCATATCAAATCTAAGATATACAATATTTAGGGCATTTTTCTTAAGAATTAGTACCTATTTTTTAAAAAAATATAGGTTTAATAAATGAAATCTATTTTGAGTATATGTAGGTATATTTAAAATTTCCTTCCCATCACCATTAACAACATTTCCACACCAACTCATTTAGATATTTCTTTGTAAAATTTCGAAAAAAAAAATAAAAGATTCATCGTGAATGAGTGAGTGGGTTTTCAGATTTCTTCTGCGAATGCTTTTATGAACAGAGATGGATGAATCAGGGCAACTCCCCATATTGTTTATATTATTCTTATTTTTTTCTTCTTCTTCTTCTTCTTCTTCGTCTATAATATATTCAACTTTACAATATTGTGTAACAAACAAGAGCGATAAATTTATTTACCACACCTAAAAAATTAATGTTAAAAAGAAAAATCAGAAAAATACTCTAATCAAAATTAAAAGAAAAAGTTCCCCTTTCATGGTTTAACACGAAAACATAACAAACGAGGTGATAATAATAACCGAGAATGGTAAATTTGGTGAATTTCTAAAATGTAAACAAGTTTTATTTTAGACAGTTAAGGTGAAATTCTCCTTTTCACAGAAAAATTATGAAAACAATTGCAGTAATTTAAACAGAAAAAATTCTATTGTTATCAAATTCTTGGTATGCGCATGTTCTAAACATAAAAACTTGAAAACAAAGAAAGGAGTTAAGAGTCATTTTAGCCAACTCAACACTCACTACCATACACCAAAAACTCACCATGAATTGATTAGAGTAAACAAGAAATGTTTGCTGATTTGAGAGTGCGTTTTCTCTAATAAAACTTGTTAATACAATAGACTCTACTGAATAGAGTCTATTGAATAGACTCTATTGAATAGAGTGAGTTTAACAAGAAAATTTAACTCAAATGTTAAATAAGGACTGAGATTTCAAAAATAGTGCGTAAATATTTTTTGTAACTTTTCAAATTTGATATAAATGTAGATTTTATAAAAAAAAATATGTAAAAAACAAGTAAGAAAGTTTATGGTCGGTCAAGCACGACCATACAATACCCTTCACCTCTAAGGTCAAACGTGTTCTTTTTCCTGTATAAAGACAAATATTTGCTAAATTTTGCCATCATACAAACATTTTCTAAAAACTTTTATGTTTAAGCTGTTTCCGTCATTTGGACCTATATGAGAGCTAGGGTCAAATGTGGACCGATTATCTCGAAATTTGGCGAATTGATTACAGTTGTTACAAAAATTATGTATACAAAAAATAAACTCAAAATTCTCATTATCTTCAGATTTAAGAGCGTTTTAGTGATTTTTGTCTCATTTAGTGCGTTTTGACAGCAAAGTTTGTATGAGAGCAATGGTCAAGTGTGGACCGATTTCAACGAAATTTGGTACAGTGATTTAAGTTTACATAAGCAGTATTTGTTTTAAATTTCATGGAAAAAAATATTAATATTTGTGGCCAATATATCAATTCCGGGAAGTGGGACCTATAAATAATGGGTAGATTTTGACGAATATCAAAAAAATGATCTGTGCCAAATTTCATAAAATTTTCTTTAGAATTGCGACCTGTATTTTGATTTCATTGTTTATATGGCGGTCCAGCCAGACGGACGGACGGACTGACGTCGCTAAATCGGTTCAGAAAGTGATTCTAAGCCTATTGGTATACTAAAAGGTGGGTCTAAGACAAATATTTCTATGCGTTACATACATAAGCACAAACTTATAATACCCTTTCCACCTATGGTGGTGAAGGGTATAAAAAGCAAATTTGCCGGAATGTAAATATTGTTCAAAAAGCAAAATTATTCGCATTTAATCCCAGTATATTACATTTTTTTTTTATTAATGTAATAGACAATTTATTAACAAAAGCCAGGAGAAGTTTGCTTACTTTTAGACAGATCGAAAACTCGTATTATTACCTATTTTCGATCTGTTAAAATGTAGAATTGCTATTTATACAGCAACATGAGGTGTCTACTTTCATCTGGCCCGATCTTACACCCTGTCATTATAGTAAGTGGAATCAAAACAATAATGTCGTTTTAGTGCCAAAAGAAGAAAATCCGTCTAACTGTCCAGAACTTAGACCAATTGAGAGATATTGGGATATCGTAAAAAAAAATAATGAGGGACACAAAAGGGCTCATCAAATACATTTTAGAATTTAGAATAAAAACCCCAATAGCAAAAGAAAAGAATTGAATTGTTTGCAGAATTCGATTTGAAGTAAGAATGGTCAAAAGTAGAACAGTTTTCGAGAAATTCCAAAATAAAAAAATGTTTATGTTTTTGAAAAAGATGATGTCATTTAAATGTTAATATCTTCCAAAATATTTGTCGGACTATGTATTTGTTTTTTCCTTGTGGAATATAATCAAATTTCTAAAACAACCATGGGCGGTTAGTAAAGGTAGGTCGAAAAAATAACAAAGTTACAATGGACAAGAGTTAAAACATGAAAAATTTGACAAATTTTTGAAATTTCGCTCTTTGCAAGTTAGTTTTATTTAATACATTAAGACATACAATTTATTTTGCTATATCTCAAAAACTGTTCTAAAGACTGTCACGATGAAAATTGATACTCTAATTTTTGCAAATAATTCAGCAACCCTTGATATTGGAAATTAAAAACAACATTTTTTAGACACATGTAAAAAACATACGTACAAAGGTTAAACGAAAAATTTTCAAGTAAAAAAAATTACCACTAAAGAAGAAATTGTTAGAGAAAAAATTCTGTACACAACTCTAAACAATCCTTCAGCAGCGTGTAGCAAAATAGCACGAGAAGGAGGAACGTGAGAAATCGGCGTCGAAAGGGTATTAGGTCACTACAAGAAAGGGTTGTGAATCCAGAGAAAGCTTGGAAGTGGTAGAAAATCTGGTCCGCGTAATAAAAAATTGGCAAAAGCTATACAACTTAATTTTGTTCAAAACCCTACCACTTCCATTAGAAATATGGCCAGAAAAACTGGTGCTTCAAAATCTTTCGTTAAAAGAGTTAAACATTTTTTACAAAGTCCAAAAAGTGAATGATCGATCCGAATTTAAAGAAAAAGTAGCCAGACGAAGAGCAAGAAAACTTTACTAGCAAAATTTAACAAAATTTCAATATGTAGTAATGGATGATGAGACTTACTGCAAAGCAGACATTAATTAGTTACTTGGTAGGGAATTTTATACAGCAGTCAAGAAAGGAGGTGTCAGCGCTAAATTTACTCAAACCAAGTATAGTAAATTTTCCAAGCAATATATGGTTTGGCAGGCCATTTGTACATGTGGTCGCAGAAGCAAAGAAATCGCTTTAATTTTCTAAAATTAAACTGAGAGTTTTAATTTTATTGACCAAAATCTAAGTATCAATTTCAATCGAGAGAGTCTTTAGTTTTGACAATTCTGTCTTCATATTCGGATTTTATATTTCATTAATAAAATATAAATTTACAAACAATTTACCATTACAAACCTTTTTTCTATTGAAATTGGTTGACTCCATCAAAAGTTATAGTAACTTGTTCGTGCACTATTTACAGAATCTCACTCCTTAGAACTAGTTAAGATAACAGAGTGAGTTTAACAACAAAGTTATACTCAAATGTTTACGATAATATTTAGAGGTAGATAAAATTAACTCACCACTTTTTCTCCCTCTTTATTTCTCACTCTTGACACGTAAAGTTTTACGTTTATTATTGTTTTAAATAAAAAATATTTTTATAAACAAAAAAAAAATAATGTTTTTTCTGCTTTTGCAGCTCCTAATCGGACAGACTCTATTCTCTCGCTTGGAAAAATACCAACAAAATAAATTGAATTGAATTGCTAAAAATTTCAACTTTATTCAACAAAACCAGCAAAAATTGTCTGTGGTGGCTGGCTCTAAATGGTGGTTTGGCTTGATTTTAGTCAGATAATCATTAAATTGTGTTGTTTTGTAGCTAAACTGGTTTATTGCCTTGTTAATAGCAATCAACTGCAGCAGCAGCAACAGCAACTTATTGCAATAACCAACATCCAGTCCACAAAAAAATAAAATCAGCTTAACAGCCTTGAAATGTATTTTAAAAGATTTAATAGCTTTACAGTGCAATTTTTTTCACATATACAAAATTTCTAGCAATTTCAATATTTCTAAAAAACAAAATAATATTCAATAAATTACAAATAAAAATCGCCTTAACACTTCACAACAATTCTCACGTTTAACTACATTATGCTTAGTATTGAAAGTGTGGTGAATTTGATTTCAAAATTTAATTTTCCCATCCATATGTTGGGTTTGTCATTTTCCCTCCATTCTCGCGTTAATACTTAAAACAAATTGAAAAACCCACAACTTTCAATTAATTTTCAGTTGATGTCTTTAATTTGATTGATGATGTTATAAAGTATTTTATTATTCATTTTAAGTACGTGAAGTTGTTAACTACACCACCAACACAACATATTTTCGAATACTCACGTTCATTATTTATTTATTACACCATAAAACAATTTTGAAAATTTTACTGTAAAAGTAAGAAATTTTTTAAATATTTCCTATCAAAAACAAGAAAATTTTTAAAAATTTTGTGAAAAAACAAAAAATTTCTTAAAAATTTCCTAAAAAAAAAGAAATTTTTCAAAATTTTCCCATAAAAATAAATTTTTTTTTAAATTTCCTATAAAAATAGGAAAATTTTGAAAAAATTCTTATAAAAATAGAAAATTTTTGCAAAATCTCCTATAAAAATAAGAAATTTTTAAAAAATTTCTTATAAAAATAAGAAATCTTTGAAAAATGTTCAATAAAAATAAGAAATTTTTGAAAAATTTCCTATAAAAATAAGAAATTTTTGAAAAATTTCCTATAAAAATAAGAAATTTTTGAAAAATTTCCTATAAAAATAAGAAATTTTTGAAAAAATTCCTATAAAAATAAGAAAATTTTGAAATATTTCCTATAAAAATAAAAAATTTCCTATTTTTTTGAAAAATTTCCTATAAAAATTACAATTTTTTTTTAATTCCTATAAAAATAAGATATTTTTGAAAAATTTCCTATAAAAATAAGAAATTTTTGAAAAATTTCCTATAAAAATAAGAAATTTTTGAAAAATTTCCTATAAAAATTAGAAATTTTTGAAAAAAAATTAAAAAAGTTTTTGAAAAATTTCCTATAAAAATACGAAATTTTTGAAAAACTTCGTATAAAATTGTATAAAATAAGAAATTTTTGAAAAATTTCCTTTAAAAATAAGAAATTTTTGAAAAACTTCGTATAAAATTGTATAAAATAAGAAATTTTTGAAAAATTTCCTATAAAAATAAGAAATTTTTAAACATTTGCTACAAAAATAATTTTTTTTTTAAATTACTTATTGAAAAAATAAATTTTTGAAAATTATCCTATAAAAATAAGAAACTTTTGAAAAAAAAAATTAAAAAAGTTTTTGAAAAATTTCCTATAAAAATACGAAATTTTTGAAAATTTTCCTTTAAAAATAAGAAAATTTTGAAAAATTTCCTATAAAAATAAGAAATTTTTGAAAAATTTCCTATAAAAATAAGAAATTTTTGAAAAATTTTCCTATAAAAATAACAAATTTTTGAAAAAATTTCTATAAGAATAAGACATTTTTGATAAATTTCCTATAAAAATCAGAAACTTTTGAAAAACTTCGTATAAAAATAAGAAATTTTTGAAAAATTTTCTATAAAAATAAGAAATTTTTAAAAAATTTCCTATAAAAATAAGAAATTTTTGAAAAATTTCCTATAAAAATAAGAAATTTTTGAAAAATTTCCTATAAAAATAAGAAATTTTTGAAAAATTTCCTATAAAAATAAAAATTTTTTGAAAAATTTCCTATAAAAATTTTTGAAAAATTTCCTATAAAAAATAAGAAATTTTTGAAAAATTTCCTATAAAAAATAAAAAATTTTTTAAAAATTTTCTATAAAAAATAAGAAATTTTTGAAAAATTTCCTATAAAAATAAGAAATTTTTGAAAAATTTCCTGTAAAAATAAGAAATTTTTGAAAAATTTCCTATAAAAAATAAGAAATTTTTTAAAAATTTCCTATAAAAATAAGAAATTTTTGAAAAATTTCCTATACAAATAAGAAATTTTTGAAAAATTTCCTATAAAAATAAGAAATTTTTGAAAAATTTCCTATAAAAATAAGAAATTTTTAAAAATTTCCTATAAAAATAAGAAATTTTTGAAAAATTTCCTATAAAAATAAGAAATTTTTGAAAAATTTCCTATAAAAATAAAAATTTTTGAAAAATTTCCTATAAAAATAAGAAATTTTTGAAAAATTTCCTATAAAAAATAAGAAATTTTTGAAAAATTTCCTACAAAAAATAAGAAATTTTTGAAAAATTTCCTATAAAATAAATAAGAAGTTTTTGAAAATGTTTCCTATAAAAATAAGAAATTTTTGAAAAATTTCCTATAAAATAAGAAATTTTTGAATAAATTACTATAAATATAAGAAATTTTTGAAAAATTTCCTTTAAATATAAGAAATTTTTGAAAAATTTACTATAAAAATAAGAAATTTTTGAAAAATTTCTTATAAAAATAAGAAATTTTTGAAAAATTTCTTATAAAAATAAGAAATTTTTGAAAAATTTCTTATAAAAATAAGAAATTTTTGAAAAATTTCTGATAAAAATAAGAAATTTTTGAAAATTTTTTATAAAAATAAGAAATTTTTGAAAAATTTCTTATAAAAATTTTGAAAAATTTCTTATAAAAATTTTGAAAAATTTTCCTATAAAAATAAGAATTTTTTTAAAAATTTCCTATAAAAATAAGAAATTTTTAAAAAAATTTCCATAAAAATATGAATTTTTTGAAAAATTTCTTATAAAAAGAAGAAATTTTTATTAAAACTTCCTATAAAAATAAGAAATTTTTATAAAAATTTCCTATAAAAATAATAAATTTTTATAAAAATTTCCTATAAAAATAAGAAATTTTTATAAAAACTTCTTATAAAAATAAGAAATTTTTAAAAAATTTCCTATAAAAAATAAGAAGTTTTTGAAAACTTTTCTTATAAAATTTCTGAAAAATTCTTTATACTTTTAAAAAAAATTTTTTCAAAAATTTCTTATTTTTATAGGAAAATATTTCAAAAATTTCTTATTTTTAATAGGAAAAATTCCTTTTTTTATTAGGAAATTCTTTAAAAATTTCTTATTTCTATAGGAAATTTTCATGAATTTCTTATTTTTATAGGAAATTTTCTAAAACTTTCTTATTTTTATCGGAAATTGTTTGGCTTATTTTTAAAAACTAGTAAGAACTTTTTAAAAATAAAACAGTTTTCCTGTTTTTTCACAATTGAATTTAAATTTAAACTAAAATTGAGGTTAATTAATTGCAATAAAACTTATATGGGTATATCAAATTGTAATCAGTTTTAGCTTTACTTCGGCTTTAAATATTTTTATTTTCTTTTTTATGTAAATTTCTTAGCTGATGTAATACTTTTCCGTAATAAAATCATAACATTTTTAAATACATATTAAAATTTCCTTGTCAGTTTATAATTTACAGACAAAAGTGATTAAAAAAAATTAACATTTTCCCACAATTTAATGAACCTTTTTTTAAAAGGCTTAAGTCATTTTAAGCTGCAATGTTTGAGAATAAAAAGAACTTAAACAATGTTGCTAAATATAACAGGTTTAGCAACATTTGTTGCTTAGGTCTTTTTGAACATTTAAAACAAAAAAATATATTTTAACCCATTCAGCACCACTGCAAAGAAAGGATGTAAATTAATGACAGATATTTTTTAGAGTTTTAAAAAATGTTTAACATTTAATTTTTTACCACCCCACTGTGCGCTCTAAGTGTATTATTCAAAGGAATAAAACTAAAATTTTCTCGGGACGGGGTACCCCGCTGGGATATCCTTTAGTTTGAAGTTTCTTAATTGAGTGTAAATGCCTTAAAAATTCCTTTATATAAACACCTGTTTTCAATATTTTAGTACATAATATCCATAGGTTTTTTACATTTTTACATTTACCTTCCTTTTCTTGCAATTTACTTTTTTGAAAACACGAAACTAATACTCCCCTACACATCATTCAAATTGGTCGTTGTCTTCGTCGAAGAGTGAGAAAGAAAAGATTAAATCCTATTAAAGTTATTTCCGGTCACGTAAAATCATACAGGCTCTTTTCAACTTTTTTGGAATGATAATGATGGTTTTTTGGCTTGATTTTGTTTCTTTCTTTCACTACTTTAGCCATTTTAGGTGGTTGTTGAGTGTTTTAGAAGATATTTGGTCTTTTTTTTTGTCCATTCTTTTTTTTGCCATAAAAACATGAGCGTGAAGATGTTGCACAGATTATTTCTGCCCTATCATGGAATTTTATTATATTGTTTGGACATGCCACAAAAATACAAATCTTAAAACAATAAATAAATGTGGCTGGTTTAACACAAATAGTCTACTTCACAGGAGATCGTCCGACCCTCCACCATCATCAGTAATCGAAACGTACGTCCTGCTCATCATTTAAGCCGATTTGATGCGATTCGGTTGGTTATATTCCAAAAATTACCATAACGAAGTAAATGTGTTTTAAAAATTGTAATGGTCAATGTTATTTATACAGATCGAATGAACAATTCTTCTAAAAGAATAAAATCATTAAAATCGGTCTTAAAATTAACGAGATATAAGCATTCAAAAATTTCTTGCTTTTAAAGGATTTTTTTCAAAATTTTCTTATTTGTATAACAAATTTTTAAAAAATTGATTATTATAGGATTTTTTTTTTCAAATTTCTTATTTTTATAGAAAATTTTTCAAAAATTTCTTATTTTTATAAGAAATTTTTCAAAAATTTACTATTTTTATAAGAAATTTTTCAAAAATTTCCTATTTTGATAAGAAATTTTTCAAAAATTTCCTATTTTGATAAGAAATTTTTCAAAAATTTCCTATCTTTATTAGAAATTTTTCAAAAAATTCCTATTTTTATAAGAAATTTTTCAAAAATTTCCTATTTTTATAAGAAATTTTTCGAAAATTTCCTATTTTTATAAGAAATTTTTCAAAAATTTCCCATTTTTATAAGAAATTTTTCTAAAATTTCTTATTTTTATAAGAAATTTTTCTAAAATGTCTTATTTTTATAAGAAATTTTTCAAAAATTTTCCAATTTTTATAAGAAATTTTTCAAAAAATTTCTATTTTTATAAGAAGTTTTTCAAAAATTTCCTATTTTTATAAGAAATTTTTCAAAAATTTCTTATTTTTATAAGAAATTTTTCAAAAATTTCCTATTTTTATAAGAAATTTTTATAAAATTTCTTATTTTTATAAGAAATTTTTTAAAAATTTCCTATTTTGATAAAAATTTTTCAAAAAATTTCCTATTTTTATAAGAAATTTTTCAAAAATTTCTTATTTTTATAAGAAATTTTTCAAAAATTTCCTATTTTTATAAGAAATTTTTATTAAATTTCTTATTTTTATAAGAAACTTTTCAAAAATTTCTGATTTTTATAGGAATTTTTTCTAAAATTTATTATTTGTAAAGCAAATTTTTCAAAATTTCCTTTGTTTATAAACAATTTTTCAAAAAATTTCTTATTTTTATAGGAAGTTTTTCAAAAATTTCTTATTTTTATAGGAAATTTTTCAAAAATTTCTAATTTTTATAGGAAATTTTTCAAAAATTTCTTATTTTTATAGGAAATTTTTCAACAATTTCTTATTTTTATAGGAAATTTTTCAAAAATTTCTTATTTTTATAGGAAATTTTTCAAAAATTTCTTATTTTTATAGGAAATTTTTCAAGAATTTCTTATTTTTATAGGAAATTTTTCAAAAATTTTTAATTTTTATAAGAAATTTTTAAAAAAATTCTTATTTTCATAAGAAATTTTTCAAAAATTTCTTATTTTTATAGGAAATTTTTAAAATTTTTTTTATTTTTATAGGAAATTTTTCAAAAATTTCTTATTTTTATAAGAAATTTAAAAAAAATTCTTATTTTCATAAGAAATTTTTCAAAAATTTCTTATTTTTATAGGAAATTTTTAAAAATTTTTTTATTTTTATAGGAAATTTTTCAAAAATTTCTTATTTTTATAGAAAAATTTTCAAAAATTTCTTATTTTTATAGTAAATTTTTCAAAATTTTCTTATTTTTATAGGAAATTTTTCAAAAATTTTTTATTTTTATAGGAAATTTTTCAAAAATTTCTTATTTTTATAGGAAATTTTTCAAAAATTTCTTATTTTTATAGGAAATTTTTCAAAAATTTCTTATTTTTATAGGAAATTTTTCAAAAATTTCTTATTTTTATAGGAAATTGTTCAAAAATTTCTTATTTTTATAGGAAATTTTTCTTATTTTTATAGGAAATTTTTAAAAGATTTCTTATTTTTATAGGAAATTTTCAAAAATTTCTTATTTTTATAGAAAATTTAAAAAATTTCTTATTTAGTAATAGTTTAACTTAAATGTAATTTTGACTGTTGACCAGTGTTATTGGTAAAGGTTAGACAAATTTATAGGTATTAACTTTCTTTGAAATTTCAAACGAACAAACTTTTAAACAAAAAACCATAAGAGGGAAATTTAAACTTTTAAAAATTTATTTAATTGTTCATTTTGTATTCGTGTATAAAAATACTATAATATTAAGCAAATGACCTTCAATTGTTTTCACTCTACATATTCACATTACGAGTATTACGTCTATAGAAATAAACTTGTCTATTTTTTTACTTTTTTAGACATGTGTTGTATTTTCCATTTATTTATTTTTAATAAAAGTAATATTTTTCAACAATTAAAGTCTCTATTTGGGTCTGTTAACTGGTCGTAGACTGAGAAGAAAAAAAATTGAATTTGTTAAAAAATTTTATTTGGAAAAAAATTCAGCGAAAAAAAACCTTAAGTTTCAAAAGAAAATTAACGAAAAATTTATATTGCAATACAAAAATACATATATTTTATATTTTTTAATTTAATTTGAGCAAATTTATACAGCAATTGCAAAAAAAGTACCAAATAATATAAGTACGTACGTGTGTATTTAAATGTTACTATACCTTCGCTAAACAATGCAACGCCATAGTATAATTATACTATGAATACGCAAGACTTTGTACGTAATGCAAAGGCGTTGTGTGTTAATGAGACTTCGTAGGTACTTAAAGGAAGGGGCTAAATTGGGAAGTAGGAAGGGGGAGTTTTTTTTACAGACATGTGTTTAAGAGCTATTATGTGATTATTTTTAATTTTCAAATGTATGAGTGGATTGTGAAGCAAAAAAAAAATACAATACAATTAAATAAAATATTTATACAATTAACCAGAGATGGGAATGAAATTTTGAAAATTTTCAAAATGTCTCTTTAGAACTAGAAAAACACAAAAACGAGCACAAACGTATTTTTCAAAAATTTACTATTTTTATAGGAAATTTTTTAAAAATTTACTATTTTTATAGCAAATTTTCCAAAAATTTCTTATTTTTATAGAAATTTTTTTCAAAAATTTATTATTTTTATAGCAAATTTTTCAAACATTTTTTATTTTTATAAGAAATTTTTCAAAAATTTCTTATTTTTATAGGAAATTTTTCAAAAATTTCCTATTTTTATAGGAAATTTTTCAAAAATTTCCAATTTTTATAGGAAATTTTTCAAAAATTTCCTATTTTTATAGGAAATTTTTCAAAAATTTCCAATTTTTATAGGAAATTTTTCAAAAATTTCCTATTTTTATAGGGAATTTTTCAAAAATTTCCTATTTTTATAGGAAATTTTTCAAAAATTTCCTATTTTTATAGGAAATTTTTCAAAAATTTCCTATTTTTATAGGAAATTTTTCAAAAATTTCCTATTTTTATAGGAAATTTTTCAAAAATTTCCTATTTTTATAGGAAATTTTTCAAAAATTTCCTATTTTTATAGGAAATTTTTCAAAAATTTCCTATTTTTATAGGAAATTTTTCAAAAATTTCCCATTTTTATAGGAAATTTTTCAAAAATTTCCTATTTTTATAGGAAATTTTTCAAAAATTTCCTATTTTTATAGGAAATTTTTCAAAAATTTCCTATTTTTATAGGAAATTTTTCAAAAATTTCCTATTTTTATAGGAAATTTTTCAAAAATTTCCTATTTTTATAGGAAATTTTTCAAAAATTTCCTATTTTTATAGGAAATTTTTCAAAAATTTCCTATTTTTATAGGAAATTTTTCAAAAATTTCCTATTTTTATAGGAAATTTTTCAAAAATTTCCTATTTTTATAGGAAATTTTTCAAAAATTTCCCATTTTTATAGGAAATTTTTCAAAAATTTCCTATTTTTATAGGAAATTTTTCAAAAATTTCCTATTTTTATAGGAAATTTTTCAAAAATTTCCTATTTTTATAGGAAATTTTTCAAAAATTTCCTATTTTTATAGGAAATTTTTCAAAAATTTCCTATTTTTATAGGAAATTTTTCAAAAATTTCCTATTTTTATAGGAAATTTTTCAAAAATTTCCTATTTTTATAGGAAATTTTTCAAAAATTTCCTATTTTTATAGGAAATTTTTCAAAAATTTCCTATTTTTATAGGAAATTTTTCAAAAATTTCCTATTTTTATAGGAAATTTTTCAAAAATTTCCTATTTTTATAGGAAATTTTTCAAAAATTTCCTATTTTTATAGGAAATTTTTCAAAAATTTCCTATTTTTATAGGAAATTTTTCAAAAATTTCCTATTTTTATAGGAAATTTTTCAAAAATTTCCTATTTTTATAGGAAATTTTTCAAAAATTTCCTATTTTTATAGGAAATTTTTCAAAAATTTCTTATTTTTATAGGAAATTTTTCAAAAATTTATTAGTTTTATAGGAAATTTTTCAAAAATTTATTAGTTTTATAGGAAATTTTTCAAAAATTTCTTATTTTTATACGAAATTTTTCAAAAATTTCTTATTTTTATACGAAATTTTTCAAAAATTTCTTATTTTTATACGAAATTTTTCAAAAATTTCATATTTTTATACGAAATTTTTCAAAAATTTCTTATTTTTATAGAAAATTTTTCAAAAATTTCTTATTTTTATAGGAATTTTTTTAAAAATTTCTTATTTTTATAGGAAATTTTTCAAAAATTCACTATTTTTATAGGATTTTTTTTTTATTTTTATAGGAAACTTTCAAAAATTTCTTATTTTTATAGGAATTTTTTCAAAAATTTCTTATTTTTATAGAAAATTTTTCAAAAATTTCTTATTTTTATAGGAATTTTTTCAAAAATTTCTTATTTTTATAGGAAATTTTTCAAAAATTTATTATTTTTATAGGAATTTTTTCAAAAATTTCTTATTTTTATAGGAAATTTTTCAAAAATTTATTATTTTATCGGAAATTTTTTAAAAATTAACGATTTTTTATAGGAAATTTTTTAAAAATTTCTTATTTTTATAGGAAATTTTTCAAAAATTCTTATTTTTATAGGAAATTTTTCAAAAATTTCTTATTTTTATACGAAATTTTTCAAAAATTTCTTATTTTTATAGGAAATTTTTCAAAAATTTCTTATTTTTATTCGAAATTTTTCAAAAATTTCTTATTTTTATAGGAATTTTTCAAAAATTTCTTATTTTTATAGGAAATTTTTTAAAAATTTCTTATTTTTATAGGAATTTTTTTAAAAATTTCTTATTTTTATGGAAAATTTTTCAAAAATTTCTTATTTTTTTAGGAAATTTTTCTAAAATTTCTTATTTTTTTAGGAATTTTTTTAAAAATTTCTTATTTTTTTAGGAAATTTTTTAAAAATTTCTTATTTCTATAGGAAATTTTTCAAAAAAATTACTATTTTTATTGGAAATTTTTCAAGAATGTTCTATTTTTATAGGAAATTTTTCAAAAATTTCTTATTTTTATAGGAAATTTTTCAAAAATTTACTATTTTATAGGCACGTGTGCATGCCTTAGCTTTCTCTTATTGGATAATTATCTCCAATAGCTGTTTCCGAATTAGAATAAAAGCGGTATACTATCTTTTTGATGGGACTTTTCAAAACGACCTTATCATATTGACTTCTTTTATTCATTATAAATATAACATACCCAGTTTTTTAGTAATGAAATAATTTATTAATTTCCTGACCCTGTAAAGAAAATAAAAACATTTTATTAAAAAAAATTGTCAATTATTAAAAATATTAAAAAAATTATACAATTAAAAAACTTAACCCCTAATTTATAAACGAAATATAAAAAATAATTTTACATAAGCCATTGATAATTTTACCAACAAATGTGGATTGTCCCCCTTATTGGTCCTAAGTAATCAAGCAAGTAGTCAACTAGCGTAAAATTTAAAAATCACTTATATTTAATAATAATTCTTTCCCAGCCCTGCTTTAAAACCCAAATGCTCGTCATTCAAACATGTCTGCTCCAAAATAATAGAAAATATTTTTTTTTTACTAAATAAATAGCAACAAAAACCAACACAAAATGACGTAATTATTGTCTAATTATTTAAAAACTCTGACACAAACAATTAAGCAAAAAACAAAATATAATTGAAAACGTCATAAATTTCAAAAAAATTTTTGTCGTCATTGGATGCAAGTAAATTTTGAAAATAACATTTCGTAGTTTCAGATTCATATTTTGCAACACTTAATTAAATATTGTTTTTTTTTCCTATTTCATTTTTGAATTCTCAAATGCAAAATGTGCGCTTTTTAGCCTTGAATTATAAACAATTTTATTTAGTTGCTAAAATAGTTAGAAAATCCAAAACACGATTTCCTTGTTAAAACAAAAAGAGCTTTGAAATTGAAAAATTATCGAAAAAAAGCAAAAAAAAAACAGATTAAAACAATTTGCTTACGAAATTTTTTTTGAAAACGTTTATTTCTACTTAAAATGGCAATAAAAATATTTGTATCGTAGTTTAAAGCTATTTTAGTTTTTACATTTTTTTTGAAAGGAAATGTTAATGTTAAACTAAAAATGAGATATTTCAGGCACATTTAAAATAACAATTGCGATACCTTCTTTGGAAAGGGGTTAGAGAAAGGTGAAAGGTGGTGAAAATGAGAGATAAAGCTTTAGATTAGTTAACACGGTAATTACAAGCCATATCTATTTTTAGAACAGTATAGGTGTAACTTATGCCATTTGTTATTTAAACGCATTATTTTAAGGTTTTTACATCGACAGCGTGTTATTGCTGTAGGCTTACCGCAAATGGATGATGCTGTGGTAATTAATAGTTTTAATATAAATTATTAATAACAGAAGTTCATGTTGCCGTGGCTGGGAATGAAACCCAGGCTAAATATGTTATGTTACGATTAGTAGAAATTTTATATGAAAACAATTTCTATAGAAATTTTGAAATGAAAAAATTTTCGATAGAAATATATATATCAAAAATATTTTTCATATAAATTTTTATATGAAAAAATATTCTATAAAATTTTTTCTATAGAAATTTTTTATGAAAAACATTTTCTATAAAAAATTGTATATCAAAAAAATAACTAGAATTTTCTATGGAAATTTTTATATCAAAAAATTTTCTATAGAAATTTTTATATGAAAAAATTTCTATAGAAATTTTCTACAGAAATTTTTATATGAAAAACATGTTCTATAGAAATTTTATATTGAACATGTTTTTTATAGAAATTTTTATATAAAAAAATTTTCTATAGAAAAATTTATATGAAAAAATTTTCTATAGAAATTTTTATATCAAAAATATTTTCTATTAAAAATTTTATATCAAAAAATTTTCTATAGAAATTTTGATATCAAACAATTTTTAATAGAAATTTGAACATAAAAAATATTTTCTAAAAAAAAATTTTATATGAAAAAAATTTTGTATAGAAATTTTTATATCAAAAATATTCTCTATAAAATTTTTTTTATGAAACATTTTCTATAGAAATTTTTATATCAAAATTTTCTATAGAAATTTGTATATCAAAAAATTTTCTAAAGAAATTTTTATATGAAAATATTTTTTATAAAAATTTTGTGTATCAAAAAATTTTCTAAAGAAATTTTTATATGAAAATATTTTCTATAAAAAATTTGTGTATCAAAAAAATTTCTATGAAAATATTTATATGAAAAAATTTTCTGTAAAAATTTTTATATGAAAAAATTTTCTGTATATCAAAAATATTTTTTATAAAAAATTTTTCATGGAAATTTTTATATCAAAAATATTTTCTATAAAAAATTTTATATCAAAAAATTTTATATAGAAATTTTTATATCAAAAAAATGTTCTTTATAAATTTTTATATCGAAAAAATTTTCTATAAAAATTTTTATATGAAAAAATTTTCTATAGAAATTTTTAGATCAAAAATATTTTCTATAAAAAATTTTATATCAAAAAATTTTCTATAGAAATTTTTATGTGAAAACATTTTTTATAAAAATTTTTATATCTAAAATGTTCTATCGAAATTTTGGTTAAAAAAAAATTTCTATAAAAATTTTTATATGAAAAAATTTGTTATCGAAATTTAAATATCAAAAATATTTTCTAAAGAAATTTTATATAAAAAATATTTTCTATAAAAATTTTTATATCAAAAAATTGTTCATAGAAATTTTTATATGAAAAAAATTTCCATAAAAATTTTTATATCAAAAAATTTTCTATAGAAATTTATCAAAAAAATTTCTATGACAATTTTTATATCAAAAAAATTTATATGAAAAAATTTTCTGTACAAATTTTTATATAAAAAAATTTTCTATAGAAATTTTTATATGAAGAAATTTTCTAAATAAATTTTTATATCAGAAATATTTTCTATAAAAATTTTTTATAAAAAAATTTTCTATAGAAATTTTTATATGAAAAAACAGAAATTTTAATATCAAAAATATTTTTTTATAGAAATTTTTATATGAAAAAATTTTCAACAGATATTTTAATATCAAAAATATTTTTTATAAAAAATTTAATATCAAAAAATTTTCTAAGAAATTTTTATATCAAAAAATTTTGTAAGAATTTTTTTTTATCAAAAATATATAAAAATTTTGTATTGAAAATTTTTCTAAAGAAATTTTACATTGATAAATTTTCTATAGAAATTTTTAATCAAAAAATTTGCTAAAGAAATTTTTACATCAAAAAAAATTCTATAGAAATTTGTATATCAAAAATATTCTCTATAAAAAATTTTATATCAAAAATTTTTCGATAGAAATTTTATTTTAAAAATATTTTCTAGAAAAAATTTTATACCAAAAATTTTTTTTTAGAAATTTTAATACATATCAAAAATTTTCTATAAAAATTTTTAATCAAAAGCATTTTCTATAAAAATTTGTATTTTGAAAAATTTTCTATAGAAATTTTTTATATCTTAAAGATTTTCCATAGAAATTTATATTTTAAAAATTTTCTATAGAAATTTTTATATTATAAATTTGTTTTTATAGAAATTTTTATATTTTAAAAATTTTTCTATAGAAATTTTTATATTAAAATTTTTTTTTTGTCAAAAATTTTTTATAATAAAAAATTTTCTATAGAAATTTTTTAGAGAAATCATTTTTTATAGAAATTTTTATATCGAAAAATTTTCTAACAAAAATTTTATATCAAAAACATTTTCTTATAAATTTATATTTAAAAAAATTTTCTTCAGAAATTTTTATGTCAAAAATGTTTTTTTTTTTTAATTTTTATAAAAAAAAAATATTTCGAAAGAAATTTTTATTTTAAACAATTTTCTATTGAAAATTTTTTGAAAAAAAAAAATTTTGATAGAAATGTTTACGTCAAAAAATTTACCTTTTTAATATGATAATAGTCTTCATTAGTTATTTCCGAATTAGAGTAAAAGTGTTTTACTCCCTTTTTTATGGGACTTTTCAAAAGGACCATACGAAAATCTTTATATTATAGAGCCTTTGTTCTAACCCAATTACAAAAAGTTTAATAAAAATTTAAAAATAAATTTTAAACTATAAATTTTATTTGATCAATGGGCAACAGTAGTCAATTGTCTATTCAATTGGACCTAAGTAATCAAGCAGGTAATTAATTTTTTACCAAAATTAGTCATTTGTCTATTTCTATGGGTTTTAGTATCACTTTTAATACTAATATCTTTGAATTTCTAAAACTAACACTTTAATTTTCTGTTTCCTTGTCCTATTTCTCACTCTGAAATCAGGACATTAAACATATTTTTAGACCTAACAAAATATTCTTCAATATAAAAAGCTTCAAAGAAAATTACAAAACTAGAATCTAAAATTCTACTTTGTTTTAATTGTGCCAAAAAAAAGTCTGTTCAAAATTATAAACGAAACAAAGAAGGAAGAAGGCCATTTTGAGGTTATGTTTTATATATCAACGTCACTTTACTACTGAAAAATTATGTTATACGAGGACAGATTGAATTTCTCATGTCAATATACAATTTTCTGAGGAAAACTGTAATAACTCTAAAACTAATGCTTGGATTTTAAGTTTTTATGACTTTTTTTAGTTATCTACGTCCGACTATTTCTTTTTGCTAAAACAAATCTTTATTGGTTGAAATTTCGTTAGAACCAAAATAAAATTCTATTTTCCACCACATCTTCAGAATATTGATCTAGAAAGATCAATGTTTTGTGCAGTTTTTATGGCGATAATTCATGATTAGGGCTACGAATTGCCCCCTCATCTGGCAGGTTCTACAGATTAAGCCCCGATTATTTAATCTTGTTCCCAAACTTGAAGAAATGACTCTGCGAAAAGAGATTTGACTCCAACGATGAAAAAAAGAAGAAATGTAGGACTAAGTGTATAGACTATGTAAACCAAAGGGACACGTACTTATTGATCTTCCCTCGTATTTAAAAAATTTCCAAATAAAGAAAAAAAACATGACAAAGATTCATGAGAGTTTGTAATCATTTATAACACTAATATTTTGGAATTTTTTATTTTGAAGTATAAATTCAGACACATGTACTTATGGTTCTATATATAAAAAAAAAATGTGATATATACAAAAATAGTAGTAAATATATAATTTGTTTGTAATATCTACTCGTGGTATACATTTATTTATGACTATTATGAGTATGATACAAGCATGAGTTGTATTATTACAATGAAATATTAATGCCGTATCCGCCAGTCAGCCAACCCCACACCACAAACAACCAACCACAACAATGGGTCTGAGTCAGTCTGAATGGAAGATATGTATGTATATAACATACATATGTACATATGTATGAATACAACCAAAAGTATATTTAAAATATAAAGGCATGAAGCAAAAAAATTATAGGCCAGACAAAACTTATGGAACGTCATATTTTCAGGTTCCTTTGTAAATTTGTAGTAGGTTCATTTCAAGTCAGAGAATGAAAAAAATTGGATTTTTAAAAAATAATTTTAGGCTTTTTTCTTGATTCTTTGCCTTTTAATTTATGACTGATGATCCATAGCCATATGCATACAATTTTTTTTTTCAGGCTTTATACTTATACTGACAGTTAGCAATAATTTTACACAGCACAAAGACTCAAAATGAAATAATTTTGGTTTTAAGAAACAGAATGAGGAAAAATAATAAAATTACAAGTCAAACTTGTGGCATATGTTTATTTTTTTTTTTTTTTGTAATAAGAGGAAAAGTATAAATTATACCTTTTTTGAAAGTTTTAAGGATTGAAAAAAAAATATTTCATTCTACTTTTTATGACGAACAGAAAGTATACTATTATATACTTATCAGATTACCAAGTACCATCAAGTAGACAATTGTGGTCTAAAGGAGTTTAACATTTGTGTCAACGGCAAGTTACCTGGGTATGTTTTCAGTTTTTAAAACGCTGTAACTCAAAACTGAATAATCAGATCGAAATTTCGTGATTGCCTAGCCAATACTGTTTTACGTAATAGCCTTAAGTTTGGTTAGGACTGAAGTACCCATTTGGAAGATAAAGCCCATTTACAAAGTTGCACCTTTACAACAACAGCAAACATACCTGGGTATGTATACTAAAATGCATGGGAATGATGTAATGGAAATGATGTAATGATGTAATTCACAAGAATGGGTTTTTTTCAGTTAATTTTTGTAATAAGTTAATAATATAATTATTTGTAATTAAAATTATGAATTCAAATACATCTGTCACATTGTGCCAAGGCTTTAGAATGCTTTATGAGGAGGGCGACGTTTCGAGCAGATGTTTCAATTCCCCTTTTCTTTCAGGCGGCCCGAACTATAACGTTCCTTTGCTTCATGTGCTCCAACATCCAGAACTCGGATGGGGCTACCTAACATGGCTTTGTTGGCGTTCCGCGTTGAAAAACCACTCCATATTCTACTGTTATTCGCTTTTTTTGCATAGTTACTCGTTTCGTCATTTCATTTGAGGCCCTATGCTCCACTGGGAGTCAAGGATAACAGAAGAAGAAGCTAGCTTCGTTGATGTATAAACACGGCGGTTTGTAGATGCTTTTAGGTGTATGTTGTTCTCAAAGTATATTATGTATGCAGCAAACGCAGCAACAATATTATAAAAAAAAGCAAAAGGGTAACTATCGGGCATGTTCTGCAAATCACTTCCACATGATTTTGAAATCACATAAATTTTCTAAGTCGAATTATTCATTGTTCATAAATTATTTTGACACTTTTATAACTCAGTGCACTTAAGATGAAGAAGGTCCAGAAGGTTATTGATAAATGCTCTGAAAATTTCAACAATTATAGAAATTACAGCCTTTTTGAATTTCATGTGATTTCAAAATCATGTGGAAGTGATTTGTAGAACATGCCCGTATTTGTTCACCGTTTAGGGCTAAATTCGGACAAACGTTTGTCCATGTTATCAACGTCACGTTTGATGTTGTTGTAGTCCAATATAAGCAATGGTTTCTTCTTAGGGCCAGCCGTTTCTGTTGTAAATGAGCAGTAGACAATATTACAATTGCCCTTTTTTTCTTAGCTACATACGAGCACATTGTAACGTTATTTCATAGCCCGAACATTGATGATTCAGCCTCACATCTTTAAGGGTTGGCAGATGCTGCTTGTAAGAATGCCTTTTGTTGACTTTCGATTTGATTCATGAATAATTATGTCACATGTTTCGTCTAACATTATTATTTTGAACGTTTCTGCAATAATCAAATTTTTCGCTGCCCGTACTGGTAAAGATTGTGTACTTCTTAGAATGTTGTGTGTACGGAATTTTACGTATTGTGGTTGTATTGAATACCAAACATTACCATTTTTGGCAGTAAAAAAGTCGCCATTTTCAGTGCATCTTCAAATTCTTCGTCAAAATCACTGTCGTCCTCTGGGTCATATTCTGGTAACGTGGGTTCTTCAGCGTTTGATTCGCCATAGCCAATATCACCTAAAGCCTCATCACCATCATTGAATCATGGTCACTTATTTCTTCTTGGCTCTCTTCAAGCATTTGACGAATATATACCTGTTGTTCTTCGAAAGATAGTGAGCTTATATTTCTTGGAGTAAGTCATTCACCATCTGCCATTTCACTTGTTTTATTATTTTTAATTTCCACAAAATAAACTTCTTTTTACTTCATATTACAAATATAAAATAAATTTGCCGGTCAAACCTCAAAGAATGAAATCTTTGCATCAATACATTGTCCTATCATATATGTAAGTGCCTGTTTTGACAAGAACTTTTTTGACTAAAGCATAGAAGATCGACTTTGTTTGACTTTGCTTTTTCGTATCCCACTGGATAGGCAAAGAAAGTATTTCTTGCTGCATTTAAGACACTAACAATTAAAACAACAACGTCATTTCCCATATAAAACGTATGAACATACCCAGGTATGTTGCCGTTGACGTGCGTAGAACAGTTCTGCTGTTGACATAAAGGTTAATCAATTACATAGGTCCCATATATATTTATTTATGTAAGTTTCAACGATGATGTATAAATGAAACAACTTTCATTCATTATTAGTTTTAAGCAAGGTTCGAAAAAAAAACAGTACCTTTTTATATTGTACTGAACTTAAGCACAAGCGAAAATTATTTATTTTTAAGTACCTAACTATGTCGGAAACAAAGTTGGGTACACAAAGGCACAATTAAACAATTAAGAAAGTGCTATAGTCGGTCAAGACCGACCATACGATACCCTTCACCACAAAGGTCAAAGGTGTTATTTTCCCTGTATAAAGACAAATATTTGCTAAATTTTGCCATTATGCAAACATTTTCTCAAAACTTATATATTTAAGCTGTTTCCCTCATTTGGACTTATATGAGAGCTAGGATCAAATGTGGACCGATTATCTCGAAATTTGACAAATTGAATACAGTTGTTACAAGAATTATGTGTGCAAAAAAACTTGAAATTCTCATTGACTTGAAATTCTCATTATCTTTAGATTTAAGAGCGTTTTTCTGATTTTTGTCTCATTTAGTGCGTTTTGACAAAAGAGTTTGTATGGGAGCTATGGTCAAATGTGGATTTCAACGAAATTTGGTACAGTGATTTAAGTTTATATAAGCAGTATTTGTTTTAAATTTCATGAAAAAATATTGATATTTGTGGCCAATAGATCAATTCCGAGAAGTGGGACCTATGGGAGGTACCATAAATAATGGACCGATTTTGACGAATTTCAATAGCCATGGTCCCATTATCAAAAAAATTATCTGTCCCAAATTTCATAAAATTATCTTTAGAATTGCGACCTGTAGTTTGATTACAAGTTTTACATGGGGTCCAGCCAGACGGAGGGATGGACGGACTGACATAAAATAAAAATCCATAAAAAACTCAATTTTGAAATGTTTGCAGATAGGTTATTTGGTCTTTAGGATGACGATATATGACTTTGTATCGAAATTGCCTAAGTTCAGTACGGTACCTTAAAATACAGTATTTTAGAGTATTTTTTCGAACCTTGGTTTTAAGTAAAGTACCATAAAGTCGACAATTGTACCGTGAGACCTAATTAATCGATTTTTCAAGATTCGGTTATCTAAATTGGTGTAAGAAATAACCTCCTAATAGCTTATTTAGACTAAAACGATTCAAGTATATGTGGGACTAAAAATAAAGCCTATTAAGGATAAGATTTTATTATTTGGGACTATCTGGTAGCCTCCTTTGAATTCCACTAACAAAATATTAAATTTTTCAACATGTTGCTGCCATAAATGAGCGTGCGTTCCTTCAAGTCTCCTTGAACTCTAAAAACAGGACATTCATAAGAATCTGAAGGGAAAAAAGCAGAGCGGAAAACAAAAAAGAGTCATAAAAAAAGAAACCAAATGGAAACGTAAAAACATTCGTATACCGCCGCCACCAACACCAGCACCAAGAGTCGAGACGAGTCAAGGAAAACAACCAATTAAAGAGGCAACTAAACAACAAGTTTATGTGAACAATAACTACAGAAATAGCAGCAACAAAACATTAAATTAAAACTATTAACTATAAAAAACAAAAGATTAAAAAACCCTTAACAAAAAATTCAGAAAACGCATAAACTCAGACCAAGGACCAAAATACACAAAAATACAAATCCAGCGACATTCAACATTTTTATGCAGTAGAGTCAATTTGTTGTGGATATTCGAACAAACAAACAAAAAAAGGGGGCAGACACTGCAGAAGAAAGAAAGGACTGACAGACATAAAGAATTTGTTGCTTAAAACAAAAGAAACAGAAAAAAGAAAATTACGCTGCTGTCAACATAAAACTGCTGAGACTCAGACGATGATGACGACGACTACGACCATGACGACGACTCTTTGCTCCTAAAGGAGGAGATTCCCTTTTCATATCACGGTTTCATAATAAAATGAATGAAATAAATAAATCAACAAAGAATTTTTTACTTTATTTTTTTCGGAAACCATGTGTGGTTGATGGCTAATGGCTGTAGGTTCTTTATGACGAATAAAAAAATATATACATATGTGTACTCATATATCAGTCAGTCAGTGTGATATCCTATGGTCGTTCTTTGTCCGTCTGTCTTTCTGTACATGTGGCTGGCGGCTTCTCTTATACATTCTTCTGATTGTAACTCGAGAAAAGAGACACCATCAACTGCCTTTAACTTAAAGTATTTCATTCGTAAATGTTGGGTTTTAAAGGCAAACGAACGGTAAACATAATGAACACGTTTTAAAAAAATACTCGTATATAAGAAATTTCGAAACAAAAAAATATTTTTTGAAACAAAAGAAGAAAAGTGTTATTGAACCATCATGAAATAATTTTATATACCTAAAAAGAAGGTATAAGAATTACAAAATTAAATGGAAACAAGTAAGAAAGCGCTATAGTCGGTCAAGTCCGACCATACGATACCCTTCACCACTGAGGTCAAAGGTGTTATTTTTCCTGTATAAAGACAAATATTGGCTAAATTTTGCCATCATACAAAGATTTTCTCAAAACGTGTATATTTAACCTGTTTCCGTCATTTGGACTTATATGAGAGCTAGGGTCAAATGTGGACCGATCATCTCGAAATTTTGCAAATTGATTACAGTTGTTACAAAAATTATGTATAAACTTAAAATTTTCAATATTTTTAGATTTACGAGCGTTTCAGTGATTCTTTTGTCTCATTTAGTGCGTTTTTAAAGAAGAGTTTGTATGGGAGCTATGGTCAAATGTGGACCGATTTCAACAAAATTTGGTACAGTAATATAAGTTTACATAAGCAGTATTTGTTTTAAATTTCATGAAAAAATGTTGATATTTGTGGCCAATATGTCAATTCCGGGAAGTGGGACCTATGGGAGGTACCATAAATAATGGACCGATTTTGACCAATTTCAATAGCCATGGTCCCATTATCAAAAAAATGATATGTACCAAATTTCGTCAAATTATCTTTAGAATTGCGACCTGTAGTTTGATTACAAGGTTTATTGGGGGTCCAGCCAGCCAGCCAGACGGACGGACTGACATCGACTCAGAAAGTGATTCTAAGCCTATTGGTATACTAAAAGGTGGGTCTAAGACAAATATTTCTATGCGTTACATACATCAGCACAAACTTATAATACCCTTTCCACCTATGGTGGTGAAGGGTATAATGAAGTGAAATTAAACAAGATTCAAAGTTATTGAAACTTTAGTCCATTTTCTGCAATTGCACAGATTTTTTAAAGACTTATTAATTCCTGTTGTATATTTATGAAATTTATTTTATGAAATATCATCAAAATCATTATGTTGGGATACCAAAATAGGCTATGGAAGGATGAATAGAGGGAGTAGTGTGGTACAGGAATGGCAAAGATGGTATAATTGTACTTTTTATACCCTTCACCACCATTGGTGGAAAGGGTATTATAAGTTTGTGCTGATGTATGTAACGCATAGAAATATTTGTCTTAGACCCATCTTTTGGTATACCAATAGGCTTAGAATCACTTTCTGAGTCGATTTAGCGATGTCCGTCCGTCTGGCTGGACCCCCATGTAAACCTTGTAATCAAACTAAAGGTCGCAATTCTAAAGATAATTTGAATTTGGTACAGATCATTTTTTTGATAATGGGACCATGGCTATTGAAATTCGTCAAAATCGGTCCATTATTTATGGTACCTCCCATAGGTCCCACTTCCCGGAATTGATATATTGGCCCCAAAAATCAATATTTTTCATGAAATTTTAAACAAATACTGCTTATGTTCACTTAAATTACTGTACCAAATTCCATTGAAATCGGTCCACATTTGACCATAGCTCCCATACAAACTCTTTTCTCAAAACGCACTAAATGAGACAAAATTCACTAAAACGCTCCTAAATCCAAAGACAATGAGAATTTTAAGTTTATTTTTTGCATACATAATTTTTGTAATAACTGTACCAAATTTCGGGATAATCGGTCCACATTTGACCCTAGCTCTAATATAAGTCCAAATAACGGAAACAGCTTAAATGTATAAGTTTTGGGAATATGTTTGTATAATGGCAAAATTTAACAAATCTTTGTCTTTATACAGGAAAAAGAACACCTTTGACCTTAGTGGTGAAGGGTATCGTATGGTCGCGCTTGACCGACTATAGCACTTTCTTTCTTGTTTTGTTTGATTTTAAATCTTGTTGGTGCTGTGCCACTACCGCGTCCTAATTGATACAATTTTTTTAAATTTCCGTCTTCCTTCAAAAAAGTCGAATTCTTTGCAAATTTTAATCGATTTCTTCCACAGCTTTTGCCATTTGACATGTTTCAATTTTAATTTTTCAAGATCAGGCTGATAATGTGGTATAATAACTTATCTCTTAAACTGACAATATATATGCGTAATAGTATGCAGTTATTAGAGAATGGAGAAAAGGCGTTCTTTTTATTTTTACAAGTTATTCTGGGATTCAATTAATAAAATTCGATTTGGTGTGTAATCAAGTTTTTTTAGTAGGAGTTAAAATGTAGCAACTTTTTGCTTACTATATTTTGGTATGTCATCGGAAATGGCGGTGGACAGGCCACACACTTTAAAGGCCAAATACCAACAATGCTCGACAAGCGCGTCGTTGGAATCCACAAGGAAGCCGCCGTCGTGTTGATGCGGAGTTACAAGCAGTAAACTATTCATAGAATGATGTATGCCTAATATCGATATATGCAATTCGTCTACATATGGGCAAATCCGAAAAACATTAAACCAAGGACAAAATTCTCTTCGTGAATGGCATTTTTATGTGCAGGTGCCATGCTAATAAAATTTGAAACCCGTACAAGCTTTCCCATTATTTCTTTAAAGAAATAAATGTTTAAACCAATTTATTAAGAACAAAAAACTTTTTGTTTGTAAAACTTAAAAAACGAAAAAACAAAACTATATATTCTATCAAGATTAATGTTTAGTTTTATAGATAGTGAAGAATAACTACTTTTTGTCTAGAGACCAAAGAGAAAGAACATTAATAAAAAGAAACAAACATAAGAACGCCTGAAAATGTGAAATATGAGACTTTAAAGATGATGGGAATACAAACTGAAAATTTGTTCTTAACACTTTAGAAATCAACTCAACTTCGCCTTCGATTTTAAAAGGAAACAGGAAAGGGCGAAAGATTTAAAGGCCTTTAAAGATGGAGATTTTAATAATAAACAAGTAAGAAAGTGCTAAAGTCGATCAAGCCCGACCATACGATACCCTTCACCACTAAGGTCAAAGGTATTCTTTTTAATGTATAAAGACAAATATTTGCTAAATTTTATATATTTAAGCTGTTTCAGTCACATCAGAGCTAGGGTCAAATGTGGACCGATTATCTTGAAATTGATTATAGTTGTTTCAAAAATTTCTTATGCAGAAAATAAACTTAAAATTCCCATTATCTTCAGATTTACGAGCGTTATACAGATTTTTGTCTCATTTAGTGCGTTTTGACAGAAGAGTTTGTATGGCAGCTATGGTCAGTAGTATTCGCTTTAAATTCAATGAAAAAATATTGATATTTGTGGCCAATATATCAATTCCGGGAAGTGTAAGGTACCACAAATAATGTACCGATTTTAACGAATTTCAATAGTCATGGTGCCACTATCAAAAAAATGATCTGTGCCAAATTTCATCAAATTATCTTTAGAATTGCGACCTGTACTTTGATTACATGGTTTACATTGGGGTCTAGCCAGCCTGCCAGCCAGACGGACGGACATCGCTAAATCGACTCAGAAAGTGATTCTAAGCCTATTGGTATACTAAAAGGTGGATCTAAGACAAATATTTCCACCTATGGTGGTGAAGGGTATAAAAAAGTTTAAGAAAAATTTCGGGCTCGGGATCTTCAAAATAGTTAAGATTTTTTAGCTCAGGATTGTTTAAGAGATAGCTATTTTCACTTGTTATGTTGCGGGTAACAGGGCAAAGTAAGGCCCTTTAAAGGCTTCTTTTTCCTTAACAATCCTTACTAGACCCCTATGTACAACCAAGACATTTTTCAATTTTAATGATAGAGTGTAAAGTAAAACAAAATGGAAGTAAAAACTCAAACATGCCAAAGTAACAAACAGCCATTCATTCATTCAACAAAAGTTTTCAATAATAATAACAATAATAACATGAAGTAAATATGTTCAGGGTAAAATTTATACAAACTATAAAATTATATACAAAGAAAACTCTAATGAACGACGTGCAAGACGTCATGAGGCACATGGAACGAGGCAGGGACTCTTCCAGTGCAAATCAGGGAAGAAAAACATTATTATGAAGAAGAAAAGAAAAAATATCGGTCGGTGGTAGTGATGGTGGTAGTTGTGGGTAAAGTAAACATTACTTGTTAGTTACTACAGCTACAAAACTAACGATTTTTCTTTTTTCAATAATAATTTATCAACTTAGACAAAGAATAAGAAACAACAACGGAACTTAGCAAAAGAGGAACATTATGGAAAAACTGATAGTAATTTCCGTTTAATTACCCCAAAACTTTAGTTTCTTAAATTTTATAAGACTTCTTTGTGCTGAATTAAGTCATAATATCTAGTTCGTGATTTATTATTTAAGTGTCAGGTTATTGGTATAGCAGGTTAGTTATCCGCTTAGCATACCAGAGGTCCCCAGCCAGACTTAGTTGAAAAAATAAATTTTCAAAAATGTCGGTCAAGACCGACCATACGATACTCTTCACTACTAGGTCAAAGGTGTTCATTTTCTTGTATAAAGACAAATTTTTGCCATCATACAAACATTTTCTCAAAACTTATATATTTAAGCTGTTTCCGTCATTTGGACTTATATGAGAGCTAGGGTCAAATGTGGACTGATTAACTAGAAAATTGGCAAATTGATTACAGTTTTCACAAAAATTATCTTCAGATTTATGAGCGTTTTAGTGATTTTTTCCTCATTTGGTGCGATTTGACAGAAGAGTTTGTATGGGAGCTATGGTCAAATATGGACCGATTATAACGAAATTTGGTACAGTGATTTTAGTTTACATAAGCAGTATTTGTTTTAAATTTCATGAAAAATATTGATATTTATGGCCAAAATATCAAATCCGGGAAGTGGAACCTATGGACCGATTTTGACGAATTTCAATAGCCATCCACTATCAAAATTATCTGTGACAAATTTCATCAAATTATCTTTAGAATTGCGACCTGTACTTTGATTACATGGTTTATATAGGGGTCCAGCCATATGGACGGACGGACTGACATCGCTAAATCGACTCAGAAAGTGATTCTAAGCCTATTGGTATACTAAAAGGTGGATCTACGACAAATATTTCTATGCGTTATATACATCGGCACAAACTTATAATACCCTTTCCACCTATGATGGTGAAGGGTATAAAAATGTAGTATATGTGGTGTACCACATTACCTTACCACAGGCCGAAGTTCTGGGAAGTTAGGTGGATTTGCCTCTGGTAAGAGTAAGAGTCGCTTTTGTACCTTCATTTTTCGTATTCATCCTTAAAAATCGAACAAAAATAATGTGGTACACTATAATACATTACCATCATGTAGTGTATTACATTACCAGCCCATTTTTTTTAAATGTGCTTTTAATGTACTTAAAAAAATTTCTAAATTTGTGTTTTTGTTTAATATTTTTTCTAAAGCTGATCGTTTGCGTTATATTGTTGATATCTCAGAGATTAAAGAACCGATTTAACTTGTTTCTTTAGCTAAAATTATCTAAACAATCTGCCCCATTGATCTGCTAAGATGTCAAACTAAAACTAACTGCAGTTTTCAAAATCCTGCAAAAAATTCTTCATTATTCGAACTATATTTGAAAAACTACTTGTATATATTATTGTTGATATCTCAGGAATTAAAGAACCGATTTAACTGAATTCCCTAGCTAAAATTATCCAAACAATCTGCTGCAGATGTCAAACTTAAACTAAATGCAGTTTTCAAAATCCAGCAAAATCGTCAGTATTCAAAGTATATTTAGAAAACTACTTCTATATATCCAAGATAAAATCCAAATAAAGAACTATTGACAAATTGTCTTTGCATTATATTGTTGATATCTGAGGAATTGAAGAGCCTATTTTACTGACGTCTTCATCTAAAATTATCTAAACAATCAAACTAACTGGAGTTTTCAAAGTTCTCCTTATTCGAACTAAACTTGGAAAACGAAAGCAGGTCGAAAATTATTTAAACAATCAAACTCAAACTAACTATAGTTTTCAAAATTCTCCTTATTCGAACTAAACTTGGAAAACGAAAGCAGGCTAATTGTAGAGATGCTTGACAATGATTGTATGAATTTTAACATAATCTATTACTCAGTCAATACTACATAGAAATGTCCGAGTAATTTAACAATTTATTTTTGAAAATTTTGTGTATTCTTTTGTTTATATCTCCAGAATTAAGAAACCGATTTGAATAAGTACCTCCCATAGGTCCCACTTCCCGGAATTGATATATTGGCCACATATATCAATATTTTTTCATGAAATTTAAAACAAATACCGCTTATGTAAACTAAAATCACTGTACCAGATTTCATTGAAATCGGTCCACATTTGACCATAGCTCCCATACAAACTCTTCTGTCAAAATGCACTAAATGAGACAAAAATCCCTAAAACGCTTGTAAATCTGAAGATAATGGGAATTTTAAATTTATTTTTTGCATACATAATTTTTGTAAAAACTGTAATTAATTTGCCAAATTTCGAGATAATCAGTCCACATTTGACCTTAGCTCTCATATAAGTCTAAATGACGGAAACAGCTTAAATATACAAGTTTTGAGAAAATGTTTGTATGATGGCAAAATTTAGCAAATATTTGCCTTTATACAGGAAAAAGAACACCTTTGACCTTAGTGGTAAAGGGTATAGTATGGTCGGGTTTAACCGACTTTAGCAATTTCTTACTTGTTTTAGCTCTAGCTTTAATAAAAAATTATATTTTTGAAATAAATTTCTTAAGTAAGAGGGGGTTGTTAATCAAAATTTACTGTATCCTTAAAGTAAACTTAGTAAGTCGTTTTGTTCATTCATTACAAACATTTCTGCAATAAGTAATTGTACTCTAATGAAAATATATTTAATTTTTAACTTCAAAGTGTGTAAATTCTACAAAACCAACATAAAACTCATTCATTTTAGTATCGTTAAGTTGAAAATCCTAATAAATTTATCATAATTACACACCAAAAAAAAAATACATAAAACTCATATATCAAATTAAGTCATAAATCATTTTTTCACAAAGAAAATATTTTATAAAACTTAAAAAAAAAAACAAAAAAAAAAATCAAAATAAAATATAGAAAAAATTTCAAAATATAAAGAAGACTAAAGCTCCTTAAAGACTAGATTAAAAAAAAAAAAAACCTGTTCAAGGAATTTGGCCATAAAATTTTTTTGAAAAGTAAAAAGAATGTAGAAGACTTCGAGTTGGAAAATAAATTGGCTAAAAGTGTTAAAAAGTATTTAAAAAATTATTTCTTCTTCTTGCCATTTGTATAACCTCAAGCCAGTAGGAAGACGTAATTATTAAGTATTAAAAAAAATATATAAATTAAATCTTCTCAACGATAAACAAAAAAACAAACACGTTTAAGTGAATTTTGAAGGCCGTTCAAAGACTTTTGGTAGAACAAAAATAATTTTTTAATGATTTCTGAACGATAAAAAAAATCAAATGAACTGTAAACCAAAATATCATATACTCATTAATTTGTTATTATGTACTTAAGTATGAAAAAATGACGTGGTATTTGACTAAAAGGTCAATAGACTGATTCGAAAAATTTAAAAACTTTTAAAATTTTATAAACAGAATTTTTGACCCAATGACGTAGATTTGTAAATATTTAATTATTTCAATTACAAAATGAAATCATTTATATTTTAATTATTTCGAACGTGGTGTAGTGTAATAAAAAGTCTTTGTTGGGATTCGAACTCACTGCCCCACGTACAAATAGTCTAGTACACCTTCTAGAAAAGCAGGCGGCCATCAAAAGTTGTAAAAATATGTACTCCTTTCAATTGATCCATTGATTTTATTATATCTTTAGAATGGGTTGTTCAATTTTGTTGAAATCCACAAAATATATCATCGAATAGTATTATATCTTTAAGTCCGTTTACCAATTTTGTTCAAATTAAGTAATTTTATTGCAATTTATACAAAAACTACTCGAGCAACAAATAAATACAAAAAATGTCCGAGTAATTTAACAATTTATTTTTGAAAATTGTTTATGTTCTATTGTTTATATCTCCAGAATTAAGAAAGATAATTTGATGAAATTTGGCACAGATAATTTTTTTGATAGTAAGACCATGGCTATTGAAATTCTTCAAAATTGGTCCATTATTTATGGTACCTCCCATAGGTCCCATTTTCCGGAATTGATATTTTGGCTACAAATATTAATATTTGTTCATGACATTTAAAACAAATACTGCTTATGTAAACCAAAATCACTTTACCAAATTTCGTTGAAATCGGTTCACATTTGACCATAGCTTCCATACAAACTCTTCTATCAAAACGAACTAAATGAGACAAATATCACTAAAACGCTCACAAATCTGAAGATCACTTTCTGAGTCGTCCGTCCATCCCACCGTCCACCCGTCCGTTCATCTGGCTGGACTCCCATGTAAACCATGTAATCAAAAAACAGGTAGCAATTCTAAAGATAACTTGATGAAATTTGGCACAGATAATTTTAAAGCTTTAAAAAAAGCTTCCTTAGTCGAACTAAGTTTGGAAAACAAAAGCAGGTCGTTTGACTGTGGAGATACTTGACAATAATTGTATGAATTTTAACATAAGCTTTTACTCAGTCAATATTACATAGAAATGTCCGAGTAATTTAACAATTTATTTTTGAAAATTGTTGTATTCTATTGTTTATATCTCCAGAATTAAGAAAGATAATTTAATGAAATTCGGCACAGATAATTTGTGGGATTAATATTCTTTTAATGACAAAAGGTAAAATTTCCAAAAATTCCATCTTACTCGATCTATTTTTTAAATCAGACGAAAATCTTTTCTTTGTAATAGAAAACTTTTAACTTTGGAAAAAGTTAAATAACTTTTGTAAATGTAAACCGATATCAATAAGTAACGTCTGGCTTTTTTCTATAAAGAACTGGCTTTAAAAGACTGTATAAAACAAAATAGGTTTTTATAGAAAAAAGTTGAAATAACTGCTTTAAAATTTGCAAAAATAACGAAGATTTTTGAAGAAAAAAAAAAACAGCGAAACTTTTGATAAAAACTTACCTAACTTCTTAGAACAAAAGTCCTATGTATACAGCTTGCAAAGGTTGATCCAAGTTCAATTGATCTGTTTAAAATTTTAAAATCGCTCTGCAAATGTGTGATTAGAAGGTACTAAAGTACTACGACCTACCCGAAAACAGTTTTTCGCGAATATCTCGAAATTTTATTTCGAAATTTTTGAAAATGGTTTTTGTTTGTCCTATAACCCCAACTAGGTCACTTTCCAAGTTTTTACAAAAGTTGCTCATTTGTGACACCCTGTTATTGAAGTAAGTTTAAGCGACTTCAAGAAGCCTCGAGATAGACATGGCCTTTAAATCGAGAAATGGAGAAATTATCTATAGACTATGTAAATAGTGCAATCTTTATAAATACGAGGTGCCCTATTTTGGAGGCCTATAGCTTCAACGACCTATTAATTTAAGAATTCCATATATACCTCGATCTTTGAAATCAAATTAGAACAAGTAAGAAATTTCTATAGTCGGTCAAGCCCGACCATACGATACCCTTCACTACTAAGATCAAAGGTGTTCTTTTTTTCTGTAAAAAGACAAATATTTCCTAAATTTTGCCATCATATAAACATTTCTCAAAACTTATATATTTTAGCTGTTGCCGTCATTTGGACTTATATAAGAGCTAGGGTCAAATGCGGACCGATTATCTCAAAATTTGACAAAAAAAAAAATAACAGTTGTTACAAAAATTATGTATGCAAAAAATAAACTCAAACTTCTCATTATATTCAGATTTATGAAAGTTTTAGAGCTTTTTGTCCCATTAAGTGGGTTTTGACAGAAAAGTTTGTATGGGAGCTATGGTCAAATGTGGACCGATTTCAACAAAATTTGGTACATTTATTTTAGTTTACATAAGCAGTATTTATTTTAAATTTCATGAAAAAATAGTGATATACGTAACCACTATATCAATTCCGGGAAGTGGGACCTATGGGAGGTACCATAAATAATAGATCGATTTTGATGAATTTTAATAGCTATGGTCCCACTATCAAAAAAAAAAATGATCTGTGCCAAATTTAATCAAATTATCTTAAGAATTGCGACCTGTACTTTGATTATATGGTTTACATGGGGGTCCAACCCGCCAGCCGTCCAGACGGACGGACGGATTGACATCGCTAAAACGAATCAGAAAGTGATTCTTAGTCTATTAGTATGCTAAAAGGTGGGTCTAAGACAAATATTTCTATGCGTTACATATATATAGTGAAATTTTAAATAGGGAAAGACAACATTATTTTTAGATATTCATGAGGGGCTCTTTTTTGGCGAGCCACAGCGCCTCTTCTCTACTTTGAAGAGTCATAAAAAATTTAATTCATATAAAAAAATCTCCATTTCACTTTTAAGCAAGAATGAATTAAAAAATTTTAAAACCTCCCCAAAATTTTCCCATATCTACTTTAATAAATTTTTCTGTAGAATAAAAAAAAAAATAAATTTTATATTTGATACAATTCTTTAACTTTAAGGATATTGACCTTGTCTTGGCTAAAGTAAACAGCAACAAGAATAACAACAATATCAGCAAAAAAAAAAAATTAAAAAAAAAAAACTGAAATCAAAAAGGGGCTAAAGGGGGAGGCAAAGGGTTTGGCTGGGAATAAAACCATAGAATAAAGAAGAAGTAACAAAATGATGAAAGACAATCATAATAATGATGTTAAACAAAACGAAATGAAATGTATGATACTTGTATGTATATGTATGTATGTTTGTATATGTATAAACTTTGCTCATACACATGTGAATGGCATAATAAATTACAGAAATATACAACAAAAGTATATTAAACTAATATGTACTTATGTATGTATGTATGTACTTTGGAGCATTTACTATATAGTAAATACAAGTACGAGTATATAAGGAATAAGACAAAAAAGTAAACAAATAAAGTTGCGTTAAATGTCTACCCTGAAACAAAAAAAAAAAAAACAATGAAATCAGCTACAAAAAGTAATAAATGTTTGCTGAGAATGATGATGATGTTACCCCAAATATGGGTTGCGAAAGAGTACAAAAGAAACTCACCACTAGCAACAGAGAAAGAGAGAGAATGTTACAATTATTTTAAACTAAAGGAGATAACAGTTAGTGGTGAAAATATAGCGCTATTTTACTGTTAGTGGTTAAAAAGTTCATGGTCCTTCAAACTGGATATTCATGTTTTTTTAATCAACAAAATCTTGTTTTTTGAAAAAATTTAGATAATTTTATAAATTGAATGTTTCGAAAATTATTATGTACTTCTAAACCTAAACTAACCAAAACGATTTCAAACTGACCGAAAAAGGGGGGGGGGGCTAATCCCAAGTTCAGTTACATACTCCTAAGCTTTCGTAGGTTTGTTCTAAGGCTCCAATTTTAAGGCCAACAAAAATTAGGATTTAAAAACAAGTAATAAAGTGCTATAGTCGATCAAGCCCGACCATACGATACCCTTCACCACTAAGGTCAAAGGAGTTATTTTCCTTTATAACCACAAATATTTGCTAAATATTGCCATCATACAAACATTTTCTCAAAATTTGTAGATTTAAGCTGTTTCCGTCATTTAGACTTATATAAGAGTTAGGGTCTAATGTGGACCGATCAATCAATTTCGAGATTACAGTTTTTACAAAAATTATGTATGCAAAAACTCAATTCTCTCTCTCTCATTATCAGATTTACGAGCGTTTTAGTGATTTTTGTCAGATTTAGTGCGTTTTGACAAAGAGTTTGTATGGGAGCTATGATCAAATGTGTCTGATTTAGTGCGTTTTGACAGAACAGTTTGTATGGGAGCTATGATCAAATGTGGACCGATTTCAATGAAATTTGATACAGTGTTTTTGGTTTACAAAAGCAGTATTTGTTTAAAAATCCATGAAAAAATATTAATGTAGCCAAAATATCCCCAGTAAAACTTTTCATTACCAAATAATGAGTTAAACAGTTAAACTATTGAACACGAACTACTTACTCATTCGCTGTTTAAGTCATTACATTAACATGGGGATGTCATTGGAGGCAAGTACTTACCAATTGCAGAAAAGTTATGACTTGGGTAAGCAATTTGAAAGCAACAACAACAACAACAACTTTTTTGTTGTTGTTTTATTAAAAACATATATTTTGAAACGAAATACAACATTTTTTTATGATCCCATGGGGGCTCGAACCCAGACCCCCCGACTGCTAGGCAGAGACTCTTCCACTGAGCTACTTCATATGTTGAAAACTTAGGAGCTTATAATTAATATAAACAAGTTTTATTTTTAGATCCAAAATCATGTGAAAATAACTTTGTTTTTCCCTGCTTTTTTTTGCTTTGTTGTAATTTTTGGAAAAATATTTTTATACGATTTTTTGTAATTATTTTAAAACTTTTTTAAAATTATTTTAAAACTTAAACAATTTAAATCTTCTTTTTTGTTTTTACATAAGATTGACCCTTACTTACTTAAATGTTACAACCTGTTACGGTCAAAGTCCGAGCATATTTTAGAATTCCATGGATTTCGATCTTGTGCAAATATTCTCCAGTTTTATAGGCCAAGCTTTGAAAAATGTTCCTCTACTTGGTCTTTCTATCGAAGTTTCGGACATCCTCCTCTAATATTAGGTAGTGGGACATTTCAATTCTAATTTTATCCTCTTCATTGTGTTTTTTTCAAGAGAGAGTTACTAGCCCGTAATCCTAACCCATTTTTATCGATCTTATGGGACAACTCTCGGAACATGTTAACTCACAATATTAATGGGTGTAAAACTAGCTCCCCGGGTGATACCATGAGGAGGTGTGTGTCCATAGTTGAGATGAAGGATGACCCAGATAAGTTGGGCTTACCAAGTTAAGACCAATTAGAATCGTGTTCGGTATTCAACATCCCCTACATAATCAAAATTGACTCATGATGGTATATTTTCATTAACGTGAGTTAGTTTTACAAATTTTTTTTACAGAAGATAATATTTAAGTTCTTAAAATTCAAAAATCATTTAAAAAGACTCTTTTAATAAAAAAAAAAACTAAAAAAAATTGTTGCCCTTGGTGGGATTTGAACCGGGGCCATTCAGTTTAAATTACCATCTTAATTACAAATAAGTACTTCTGTAATAACTTATTATTTATTCGGATGGTATGTTGTAGTCGTTGCAAGGTAACCAGTTATCAGAGTACTTGCCATTACCAAAGTTTTGCTGGGATCAATTCCGGGAAGTGGGACCTTTGGGAGGTACCATAAATAATGTATCGATTTTGACGAATTTCAATAGCCCTGGTCCCAATATCAAAAAAAATATCTGTGCCAAATTTCATCAAAGTATCTTTCTTAATTTTGGAGATATAAACAAAAGAATACAAACAATTTTCAAAAATAAATTGTTAAATTACTCGGACATTTCCATGTAGTATTGACTGAGTAATAGCTTATGTTAAAATTCAAACAATTATTGTCAAGTATCTCTAGAGTCGACCTGCTTTTGTTTTCCAAACATAGTTCGACTTAGGAAGCTTTTTTCAAGCTTTAAAATTATCTGTGCAAAATTTCATCAAATTATCTTAAGAATTGCTACCTGTACTTTGATTACAAGGTTTACATGGGGGTCCAGCCAGCCGACCAGCTAGTCATCTAGAAGGACGGACGTTATTCTAAGTCTATTGGTATTTTTTAAGGTGGTTCTAAGACCAATATTTCTATGCTTTATATACATCAGCACAAACTTATAATACCCTTTCCACCCATGGTGGTGAAGGGTATAAATACACGGTGTTACAAATGAGCAACTTTTGTAAATACTTGGAAAGCGACCTAGTTGGGTTTATAGACCTAGGTGAGGACATACAAAAACCATTTTCAAAGATTTCGAGTCGATTTCGTGCAAAATTTTGAGCTATTCGCAAAAAACTGTTTTCAAGTGGGTCTTTGTACTTTGATACCTTCAACTCTCCATTTGCAGAGCGATAATTTTAAACAGTTTTGGAAACAGTTTTGGCATAGGACTTATATTCTAAGAAATTGGGTAAGTTTTCATCAAAAGTTTCGCTGTTTTTTTCAAAATTTTTTGTAATTTTTGCAAATTCTATATAGAGTTCCATATAGAAAAAAACGAGATATAACTTAACGAGATATAACATTTACAAAAGTTATTTAACTTTTTTTAAAGTTAAAATTTTTCATGAACATGCTATGATCTTTAGCAAAGTTGTTGCGTATAACTAATTTCCGACAGATGGAGCCACTGAAAATTACTTAAAATGAATTAAATCGTTAACTGGGCATTTGATCAGGCTATATGATCTTAAGTAAAGTTGTTGTATTTGATCATGTGTTGACGGGACAAAATGAATAAAACAATTCAAAATTAATTGGATATTTGCATATCTTTCCTCTAAATTTAATTTAGTTGGCTAGTATTTTATAAAATAAAATATATGAAAACTGTAAAATTTGCCTCAAAATGCTTATCATAAAGCTCCCAGCAATGCTCGGTCAACCAGGTACTGCTATTTGAAAGCGTAATCTGTTTTCTTGCATTACCTGTTAAAAAAAAAAGTAAAATCGGATAGAAACTGACTGAGATATTGATTAATAAGTTGACGAATAAGTTGTTAAAATCGGGTCTTTGCGTATAACTTTTAAATTTGGACGTGTTTCTGAAACGATTTGCACGATTTGGGATGTACTCAATAAGGCCTACATTTCAAGCTAGGATGTTTCCCGAGTTTTTTTCTTTTTTCATTGTAACAAAGTGTTATTACATTGCAAATATAGATGTAAAATGTACATCAAATTTACATCTGATTTTTGTATTTCTCGATAAATTTATACATCCATTTTAAATATTCCTTTTAAATCCTGATTTTTGTTAGTAAAATAACAGTAGGAATAGCCAAAGGCAATGGTGGTCTTAACTAACCAACAGGAGGGGACTGAATTCCCATCATCATTAACATTTTACATAAACATTTTAGTATTCTTCTACAACAAAGAAGAAAAATCTACCATCTAAGTCTGATATGGCTTTTAAGGATGGAGTAGTAGCCCCCCCAAAAAAAAAACATCCTGTTGGGGGGAAAACAAGATTAAATAGAAACGCATTGCGTTCGTTTTTTTTTCCTGTGAAAGCCATAAATCGAAAACAAAAGTTTTTGAAAATGAACAAAAAAAAATTTTTTTGTTCAACAAAATTTGGGCAAAGGGAAATTATTATAAATGGGTTGGTTGACTGATGCGACGATACCCTCCTGTGCTACTGCCTGCCTGCTCTTTTTCAACATCTGAATTTTGCAACAAAGAAACCACATTTTTTTCCCTTTAAATATGAGACATGCGCAGTTTGACGTTTGGGAGAAATTTAACTAGAAACGCCACACGCAAAAAGGATTAAGGAAAAAATATTTTAAAGTTATTTTCATTAAATTTTCAAAGAATACGTTTAACTTGGAAATTTTGTTTCGGCATTAAAAGCTGATTTAATTAAAATGGATGGTATGGCATGGGTGTGGAGGTGGATTTTGAAATGTTTTGGGGAACAAATTTAAAGGAAATATATTTAAACAACGAGAGTTGGGAATTGAAAGAAGTAATGGGCGAATGTTTTCAGATTTTTTTAAATAACTCGATAAAATTCTATATATATAAAAATGTGAAATTATATCTCCAGGGTTAAGGAACATATGTTAACAGTCAAAAGGTTTCAGATAGATATCTCTTATAACTAGGCTTTATCTGGGACCTAAAGGCGTGGACTTCAAAAAAATATTATTATCAAAAAAAAAAAAAAAAAACAAGGTTACAAAATATTATTCTCAAAATGATTTCTAGATCTTGTTAAACGAATTCTTAAATTTTTAAGATTTTTCTTCGGTTTAAATGTTACAACTTGAAAAATTTCTATAAAAATATATTTTTGAAAAAGTTTAAAATTTTGTTAAATGATTAAAAAAGTTTAAAGCTTTTTCCATAATTTATAATTGAAGACCTCTGAGAGAATACAATTAAAGTAGAATGAGGTTGATATCTCCTATAGTTCAGCGGTTTGAGGGATTTGAATGTAATGACTTGAAAAAATTATTTTTTTTTTTAAAGTTGAAATTTTGCTAAATAGATCCAAAAATATAAAAGCTTTTTTGTCGATTTATAATTGAAGTCCTCTAAGAGAATGTAATTAAAGTGGAATGAGGTTGATATCTCCAAACTTGGAAAAAAATTCAATAAAAATATATATTTTGAAAAAGTTTAACATTTTGCTAAATAGATCCAAAAACATACGAGCTTTTTTTTCGATATATAATTGAAGAGCTCTGAGAGAATATAATTAAAGAAAAATTAGGTTGATATCTTTTATAGTTAAGCGGTTTGGGGGATTTTCATGTAACAACTTAAAGGAAATTTTAAATATTTCGATAAAAATAAATTTTTTGAAAAAATTTTAATTTTGTTAAATAATTCAAAAATAAAAGAGCCTTTTCCTTGATTTATAATTGAAGACCAGTTAGATAATATAACTAAGGTAGGACGAGGTTGATATCTCTCATAGTTAAGCGGTTTGAGGGATTTGCATGAAACAACTTTAAAAAATTTAAGTATTTCAATAAAAATATATTTTTTGAAAAAGTTTAAAATTTTCTTAAATGATAGAAAAATATAAAAGCTTTTTTGAAGGACTTGCATGTAAAAACTTGTACAATATGAAAATATTTCAATAAAAATATACTTTTTGAAAAAAATTTAAAATTTTATTAAGTGATCCAAAAAAAATAAGAGCTTTTTACTCGATTTATAATTGAAGACCAGTTAGATAATATAACTAAAGTAGGACGAGGTTGATATCTCTCATAGTTAAGCGGTTTGAGGGATTTGCATGTAACAACAAAAATTAAATATTTCAATAAAAATTTTGCTATATAGATCCAAATATATTACAGCTTTTTTCTCGATTTATCTTTGAAGACCTCTAATAGGATACAGTTAGAGTAGAATGAGGTTGATATCTCTTAAAGTTAAGCCGCACGAGGGATTTGAGTTTAATAACTTTAAAAAAAAAAGGAAAGTATTTAATTTTGAAAAAACTCATTTTTGGGACATGTCTTTGAAAGTTAGTGACAGAGAGTCGATATTTAATGTAGAGATTTTGGAGAAAATCGGGCCTCCTTAAGGGCGTTCTTAAGCAGTCTAATAGTCGGTCTTGCCTGACTGCAGCACTTTTCTTCGTTTTAATATTTAAAGTAACAATTTCTGAAGATACCACAAACTTTATGTTAGATTTTGTTAAAATTACTCCAAATCTAAATTAACTTTAGACAGAATTTACATTTTGATGACCAATTAACCAAATATTTAATAAATTAAATTTCAATTTAATTTCAAAATCTCGTGTTCCAAAGTTGTTCCATGTGAGTAATAGTTTATGAGCAACACTTCTTTAGACCGATTTCAAAATTTCCTTTCAAATTAGTCCCAAAAAAGACTTTGTGAAACAACTACTTCTTTGGAATGGTTCTAGAATGAATTATTTCATCACTGATTTGGTTTTGAAATTGTTGTTCTGACTGATTTAGTTTTCAACGCCACTTGATTAAAACTATTTCAAAGATATCTTCAAATATGTCCCACAAAGGCACTTAAAAACTTCAACAAATTCTCTGTAATGTTTCTAGAATCACTTCTGTCATCAATGTTTTTATTACGATATAATCTTCCTGTCTGCTCTAGTTTTAGATTCAAAAATTTGTTATCAAGTTCTAAAGTTGTTCTGGTTAAAAAACTTTCTTCGAAATAAGTCCCTTAAGAGCGCATGCGAAACAATCGCTTCTTTGGAATGCCTCTAGAATCAATAATTTCATCACTGAGTTTGTTTTTAAATTGTTTTTCTGACTGCTCTCAATCTTAACTCCACTTTCTTAGAAAAATTTCAAATAAATCACTAAAATTAGTCAGGCAAGGCTGTTATGAAATTTCAGTGACTTCTTTATAATGGCTCTAGAACCTATTATTTCATCAATGATTTGATTGTGCAATAATCGCTCTAGTTTCAGATAGAACGAAGTTTAAGAAAATTCTAAAACTTTTAACTACACACATTTCCTAATCTTTATTTCCTTGTAAATTTTCCTTTTAAATTCAATTTACACAATCCAAGTCTCTAGTTGATAACCTTCAGTCTTTAAAATCTTTGTTACCAACCAATTTAGTACTTAAATTAAATACATTTATTTTTCTGTTGTGTTTTTTATATAAATTACAGAATAAGAAAAACCTTGATGTATAAAATAAATAAAAAACACCAGCAATATTTTACAAATCACTACTATTTTTGCTCAAAAAAAAAAAAAGAAGAAAAGCCTTGACAACGAATTATTTGAGACGACGAAATAACAGCTCAACAGCTGTTTCTAAAAAAAGTTAAAACGTGTAAAAATTTTCCTCTTACAGAAAATAACTACAAAAGCTAAAAATAAATACAAGAATGGAAAATAGAAGAAAAAATCGATTTCTTTGTAACGAACGAAAAAGGTTTCCCTGACAAAAACTCAAAAACAAAAATGTCAAATTCACTATAAAATGCTAAAGGACTTTGAGAGAAACGAACAGCAGAAGGAAACAAGGATTTTGCTTAAAAACAAGTTTAGGAGAAGAAGAAGGTGGTGGTAGATTGGTTTGAAGGATGGATGGATGGTTAGTGGTGGTTGGGAAAGACGAAGCTTGAAATGAATGAATCAACAAATTTATTTAAATATTGAATTCTAAGGAAATTGTTGGTTTTTAGGTTTTCCTGTGCCACATACTCATGATATTTAATTTGATTTTCCACTTTAAGGTTTTTCTGTTTTTTTTTTTTGTTTCATGGTAATAGAAATAGTATTGAAAATATGTTTGAGATTTCAAAAAAAAAATGGTTACATATTTTCAAATATACAGTTTTTGATATTTTGAAAATTATCTTTAGAAAAATGTTTAATATCAAAAAATTTTTAAAATTGAAAAATTTTTAAAATTGAAAAAATTTCAATATAAAAATTTCTATAGAGAAATTTTTAAAATCAAAAAATATTTTATATCAAAAACTTTTCTGTAGAAATTTTTTATATCAAAAAATTTGCCATTGAAAAATGTTTTTATATCAAAACATTTCTGTAGAAAAAAAAAATTTCTAAAATTTCTATCGAAATTTTTTTTTTATATCAAGAAATGTTCTATAGAAAAATTTTTTGATATCAAAAAATTTTCTATAGAAAAAAACTTCTATACAAAAATTTTTAATATTAAAAAACTTTTCTATAGAAAAATTTTTTTTATAACAAAAAATTTTCTATAGAAAAATTGTTTTTATATCAAAAAATTTTCAACAAAAAATTTTTTTCTATAGAAAAATTTTTTTCTATAGAAAAATTTTTTTCTATAGAAAAATTTTTTATGTATCAAAAAATTTTTTATGTCAAAATATTTTCTTTAAAATATCAACAAATTTTCTATAGAAACATTTTTCAAAAATTTTCTATCAAAAAATTTTTTTGCATCAAAAAATTTTCTATCGAAAAAATTTTTTATATCAAAAAATTTTCTTTAGAAAAATTTGTTTGTATTAAAAAATTTTCTATAGAAATTTTTTTTGTATCAAAAAAATTTTCTATAGAAAAATTTTTTTGTATCAAAAAAATTTCCTATAGAAAAATTTTTTGATATAAAAAAAATTTATATAAAGATCTGGTTGTTTTTTTTTAATATCAAAATTCTTTTGTATGAAAAAATTTTCTATAATTTTTTTTTTTTTATATCAACAAATTTTCAATAGAAAAATTTTTTCAAAATTTTCTATAAAAAAAAATTTTTATATCAAAAAATTTTCTATAGAAAAATTTTTAATATCAAAAAATTTTCTATAGAAAAATTTTGAATAACAAAAAATTTTCTATAGAAAAATTTTTAATATCAAAAAATTTTCTATCGAAAAATTTTTAATATCAAAAAATTTTCTATAGAAAAATTTTTAATATCAAAAAATTTTCTATAGAAACATTTTTAATATCAAAAAATTTTCTATAGAAAAATTTTTAATATCAAAAAATTTTCTATAGAAAAATTTTTAATATCAAAAAATTTTCTATAGAAAAATTTTTAATATCAAAAAATTTTCTATAGAAAAATTTTTAATATCAAAAAATTTTCTATAGAAACATTTTTAATATCAAAAAATTTTCTATAGAAAAATTTTTAATATCAAAAAATTTTCTATAGAAAAATTTTTAATATCAAAAAATTTTCTATAGAAAAATTTTTAATATCAAAAAATTTCTATAGAAAAATTTTTAATATCAAAAAATTTTTTATAGTAAAATTTTTAATATCAAAAAGTTTTCTAAAGAAAAATTTTTAATATCAAAAAATTTTTTATAGTAAAATTTTTAATATCAAAAAATTTTCTGTAGAAAAATTTTATATATCAAAAAATTTTCTGTAGAAAAATTTTATATATCAAAAAATTTTCTATAGAAAAATTTTTAATATCAAAAAATTTTCTATAAAAAAATTTTTAATATCAAAACATTTTCTATAGAAAAATTTTTAATATCAAAAAATTTTCTATCGAAAAATTTTTAATATCAAAAAATTTTCTATAGAAAAATTTTTAATATCAAAAAATTTTCTATAGAAAAATGTTTAATATTAAAAAATTTTCTATAGAAAAATTTTTAATATCAAAAAATTTTCTATAGAAAAATTTTTAATATCAAAAAATTTTCTATAGAAAAATTTTTAATATCAAAAAATTTTCTATAGAAAAATTTTTAATGTCAAAAAATTTTCTATAGAAAAATTTTTAATATCAAAAAATTTTCTATAGAAAAATTTTTAATATCAAAAAATTTTCTGTAGAAAAATTTTTAATATCAAAAAAATTTCTATCGAAAACTTTTCGATATCAAAAAATTTTCTATCGAAAACTTTTCGATATCAAAAAATTTTCTATCGAAAACTTTTCGATATCAAAAAATTTTCTATCGAAAACTTTTCGATATCAAAAAATTTTCTTTCGAAAACTTTTCGATATCAAAAAATTTTCTATCGAAAACTTTTCGATATCAAAAAATTTTCTATCGAAATTTTTTTTGTAATACCAAAAAAATTTCTATCAAAAAATTATTAATATCAAAAAATTTTTTTATATCAAAAAAATTTCTATCGAAAAATATTTTTTGTAAAAAATTTTCTATCGAAAAATTTTAAATATCAAAAAATTTTATTTAGAAAAATTTTTAATTTTGCAAAATTTTCTTTAGAAAAATTTTTAATTTTGCAAAATTTTCTTAAGAAAAATTTTTAATATCAAAAAATTTTCTATCGAAAAACTTTTAATATCAAATTTTAATTTTCTATCAAGAAATTTTTAATATCAAAAACTTTCTTATATAAAAAATTATGATATCGAAAAATTTTTAATAGCGAAAAATTTTTTACCAAAAAATTTTAATATCAATTTTTTCTATAAAAAAAAAAAAAAACATTTGAAATATCGAAAACTTTTCGATATAAAAAGTTGAGTATCGAAAACCTTTCAATAGAATTGAATGTGTTTCTATTAAAAATATTTTGAATTTTTGGAGTTTATATCTCGAAAACAAAAGAACAGATTATGTGAATTTCTTCAAAAAAAAAAAAAAAAATAATAATATATAGGATTTTATACGACAAAAGAGATTCGCAATGGTTCAATATTTTTCATAGTGTAAATCTTACTTTGTATTTTATAGTCTATATCTCTGCATTTGTTGGACCGATGTTTATGAATTATCTAGCAAAAATAATCTAGAGAATAAGTTCTATCCATATGGTATAAGGTCCATAAGAATTGCGGAGATTTAATACTTTTAGTCATAGCTCAAAATTTTTGTAATGCAAATTTTGTTTTCTTTTGATTGACAAAAATTGTTATATGGTTTATATCTCGAAAACTTTTGAACCGATTTGCGTGACCTATTGAGCAAATATAATCTAGAGAATCTTTTCTGTTTATTTGATATGATATAAGATCTATAAAATATACAGAGACTTCATTTTATTGCTATTTAATTATACTTATTTTTCTGTTTAAATCTTCCTTTTTGAATTAAGCAAGTGTTTTTGCTTTGTCCTCTATATCTCTACAATATTTGCACTGATTGTTAAGGATTTTTTTTGGCAAAAAGAATATAGAATATAAAAAATCTATAAATAAATATATAAACTCAAAATTTATCAAAGCCAAAAATCTTTCTTTTAATACAAAAAAAATATTTTTGATGTGAGTTTTATGTTTCATAACTCGAAAACTAATAAACCGATTGAAGTGAGTTATTCAGAAAATATTATCTAGAGAATTTATTCCAACAATTTTCAATGGAATCAGTTCATTAAAATAAGTATGAATATCAGTCATCATTTTTTGCCATTACTTTTAAAAGAAAAGTGGGGAGCTGTTATATGTCGATTTTTGAACTAGCACAGTGTTTTTAAGTATTTCACTGATTACGAATTTTGGAAATTAAAAAGTTATTTTTAAAAATTATCTCTAAATAATATTACGACTTACTTTTAAAGCGAAATGTATGCAACGAAATTATTTAAATCCAACAAACTGCAAGTAGAAAAAAAAAAGAAAAAGTTATAGATTAAAATTTTATGAAATTATCAAGAAAATTATAAAACAAAAAATTAAAAATAGTAACAAAAAATTTATATTACGACTAAATTTATTGACTTATTCATAACAAATTTTTAAACTCTAAAAAAAATTTGCATGACAATTTTAAAGACTTAAAATTTTATTATATAAACAAGGCCCTAAATGTCATATCTATATCGGCGGATATTACAAAATAAAGGTGTGTCAAGAACGTGACTTTTGAAAAATTGTGTATAAATTTAGTCATTGTCATAAAAAGTATAAAATAATAGAAATCTCTTATAAAAACCATATGTTTAAATATAGAATTTTCTATTGTAAATTTAAATTTGTTTATTGTAAAATTTTTTTATTGTAAATTAAAAATCTGTTGTCATTTCAATTACGGAAATTGTTCAGTCAGTAACAACAGTTTTTTTTTTTTTGGAGAGTCCCTGAAAATGTCTGTTTAAATAAAAGACCATAATAACAATAATAAAATTTTAAACAAACTTGAAAATTATTTTAAATTAAAAGCGCGTGACAGTTGTCAGATGGAAAAATAAAATATTAAATATGAAATTATTCAAATTTCTTTCTATGTGCCATAAATTAGCGCAGCAGCAAGTGTTTGTTAAACAAAAAAGTCGCACAGATAAAAATATTTAGCTAATTTAAAAGTTTATTAACAAAAAATGACAAATTAAGAAAATTCTCAAAGAGAAATCATATGCATTCTGATTCCATAATGAATATGATTTAAAAATTAAAATTTTTAATATCAAACAATTTTCAATTGAAAAAAAATTTTCTATCGAAAAATTTTTAATATCAAAAAATTTTCTATCGAAAAATTTTTAATATCAAAAAATTTTCTATCAAAAAATTTTTAATATCAAAAAATTTTCTATCGAAAAATTTTTAATATCAAAAAATTTTCTATCAAAAAATTTTTAATATCAACAAATTTTCTATCGAAAAATTTTTAATATCAAAAAAATTTCTATCGAAAAATTTTTAATATCAAAAAATGTTCTATCGAAAAATTTTTAATATCAAAAAATTTTCTATCGAAAAATTTTTAATATCAAAAAATTTTCTATCGAAAAATTTTTAATATCAAAAAATTTTCTATCGAAATATTTTTAATATCAAAAAATTTTCTATCGAAAAATTTTTAATATCAACAAATTTTCTATCGAAAAATTTTTAATATCAAAAAATTTTCTATCGAAAAATTTTTAATATCAAAAAATTTTCTATCGAAAAATTTTTAATATCAAAAAATTTTCTATCGAAAAATTTTTAATATCAAAAAATTTTTAATATCAAAAAATTTTCTATCGAAAAATTTTTAATATCAAAAAATTTTCTATCGAAAAATTTTTAATATCAAAAAATTTTCTATCGAAAAATTTTTAATATCAAAAAATTTTCTATCGAAAAATTTTTAATATCAAAAAATTTTCTATCGAAAAATTTTTAATATCAAAAAATTTTCTATCGAAAAATTTTTAATATCAAAAAATTTTCTATCGAAAAATTTTTAATATCAAAAAATTTTCTATCGAAAAATTTTTAATATCAAAAAATTTTCTATCGAAAAATTTTTAATATCAAAAAATTTTCTATCGAAAAATTTTTAATATCAAAAAATTTTCTATCGAAAAATTTTTAATATCAAAAAATTTTCTATCGAAAAATTTTTAATATCAAAAAATTTTCTATCGAAAAATTTTTAATATCAAAAAATTTTCTATCGAAAAATTTTTAATATCAAAAAATTTTCTATCGAAAAATTTTTAATATCAAAAAATTTTCTATCTAAAAATTTTTAATATCAAAAAATTTTCTATCTAAAAATTTTTAATATCAAAAAATTTTCTATCGAAAAATTTCAAAAAATTTTCTAGCGAAAAATTTTGAATATCAAAAAATTTTCTAAAGAAAAATAATGCTCCTGAATAGATGTCCTAACCAATCATTGAAACGCGTAGAGGAAAGGTTTCCAAACCAACATTTTTTTGTTTTATCAAAAAACTATTTATTACAATAATAAATAATTGTAATAAATTGGGATCTTAGTGCATTACACTACAGTAAAACTTTGAAAAATTTTAATTTTAAAGAATTTTGTATAGAAAATTTTTTTATATCAAAAATTTTCTACAGAAAAATTTTTAATATTAAAAAATTTTCTAGAGAAAAATTTTTAATATCAAATCAAAAAAAAATCGTTAGATTGCCTATGATGGTATAGGGTGAAATTAGATATGATATTCCCTTAAATATATTTGGGCGCCAACTAAGAGAAAAGCTAACAAAGCGCAATTGAAATCGTTTTGCTGCTAAAAATCTAGTAATGGGTGTTTTTTTAGAGGTATAGAACTTCGAATTGAAATAAAACACAAGAAAATCATTTTAATGTTCATCAATTTGGCTTTATTGGAAGGATAATTTTATGCCATTAATGTTTAAATATGATTTCGGGAATGTGGCCGCCGCGGCTGGCTCGAATAAAGCCAAATCTACAGGTCCAATTTTCAACTACTTTTTCGAGCATATGGGGCCGTATGTTGGCAATAACGCCACGAATGTTGGCTTCCAAGTCCCCTAACGTTTCTGGTTTGTTGGCGTAGACGAGCGACTTCACATATCCCCAAAGAAAATAATCCAGTGGTGTCAAATCGCACGATCTTGGTGGCCAATTGACAGGTCCATTCCGCGAAATTATGCAAAACAACTCATCCACATTCATGCCATCCAATTGGGGAACAAAATAGTCGGTTATCATGGCTCTATACCGGTCTCCATTTATGGTAACTGACTCTCCAGCATTATTTCGGAAGAAGTATGGCCCAATGACTCCACCAGCCCATAGAGCACACCAAACAGTCAGTTTTTGTGGATGTAATGGCGTCTCAAGGGTCTCATGTGGATTCTCTTCACTCCAAATGCGGCAATTTTGCTTGTTGATGTAGCCATTCAACCAAAAATGAGCCTCATCACTGAACAAAATTTTGCGATGAAAATCAGCATCGAGATCAATCTCATTTTCGGCCCATACACCAAAATCACGACGCATTGCATGGTCTCGCGGCTTTAATTCTTGCACAAGCTGGATCTTGTAAGGTCGCAAGCCAAGATCTTTGCGCAAAATCTTCCATAAAGTTGATGGACAAAGCTCCAATTGCTGTGCACGGTGGCGAATCGATTCATTCGGGTCCTCTTCAACACTTTGCTCTACAGCGGCAATTGTTTCTTCGGTGCGCACTGTTCGACGTCGCTGCGGATGCGTATTATCACATAGAGTAAACCTAGTGCGAAAACGATCCATGGTTAACCGAATTAATTGCTCTGATGGACGATTATGTCGACCATAAAATGGACGGAGCTTGCGGTAAACTTCGCGAACGGAACCATTATTTTCGCAATAAATTTGCACGATTTGCAAACGTTATTCTTTTGTCAACCTGTTCATGATGAAATGGCAAACCAAACTAAATATTAATCACTTGACAGCTGACAAAATGGCCGCCAGTTAAAAAAGTGATGCCAACTTAAAGTCCTATACCTCAATAAAAAACACCCGATATAATATTGTAATTGCACCAAAAATTCTCAAAAAAAATTTGTTATATTTTTGAACTAAACAAAGATAAATGAAGCAAACTTCCGTTTTAAAATTTAAAAAAATGCAAAAGATAAAATAAGAACATTATCATCAAGAGCACATGATCAAGAGCTAAATAAATAAATGCAATATAATTTTATTAATGAATGAAAATAAGAACAAAAAAAAAAAACGAAATTAGAAAAAATGGGGGGAGCAAATATTTATAAAAAAAATTAAATTTTCATTAACAAAATGAAGGTATAGAAAAAGAAAATGGGGAAAATTTGATAAAAACGCAGACTGTCTGTCAAAAAGATTTTGTTCATTTCAAAAAGTTACTAAAGATTGAGGTTAAATAAAGAAATTATAGCAAAGAAAAACGCTAAAAGGGCCTTATTTTTGATTCAAACAAGTTTCTCGCTTATTATAATAATAAGACAGAAGGACAGACATATGGATGGACGGACGGATGTTAGAAGTAAACAAATTTTTTTTAATCTGACGTATTTTTTTAACTTATTTGGTACAAAAAAAGACGCAATTTATGGCTAGACCTAAATTTGTTTGCCTACGTTTTGTCGTCGTCGATATCAGTTGTTTTTAATTTTTTATATTTTTTTTTTTGTTTAACAAATTGCATAACATTAAAAATAAATACACTTTAGAGAAAAAAGCTATAATAAAAATTAAAATAAAACTGTACTAAAAAAGATCTAGACCTTTAAACAAGTAAAACCCAAAAATAAGAACAGTCTCTCTCATCGTAAAAGAGAGACCAGAAGAAGAAATAACAAGTGATCGAACGATCGTTGATTGACTTCGGTATTTGGTGTTTAGTTTTAAAGATATGACGTGGGAAATGACGTTTCACAAATTTCTTAGGAATTTTGTTCCCATTCTTACAAATATTTTTCATTAAAAATAAATATAATTTTTTTGCAAAACTATTCTTCTTTAGGAAATTCCAAGTAAATAAAAATTAAAACCTTAAAACTGATATGATTTTGTTAGTTTAAAGATTGTGAAAAATTTAAGAAACATTTGACCTACATTCTGTTATTATGGGAAAAAAATCAAATAATGTGAACTACTTTTTTTTGTTAATTTTGAAAATTTACTTTCAAATTTGTTCTTTTTTTTCATCTATTGTTTTGCCAATTGATTGGAAATTAAAGTATTCATGCATGACACCATCATTATTATCATCATCATAACAGAGAATGTTTGAGGAGAATGTAGTCGTACGAAAAGCCTCAAAATATTTAGGTGAAACGCCTTAGCTATGCTATAGATGGCCGTTAGAGTGCAAGGTGGAAAGTGTACACAAGCGTGGAAACATAAATCTTTTTGAAAAAAAAAACCGAAAATTTTTCTAAGCTATAACATATGTAAATTAGGACAAGGTTCGATACGAGGTGTATTATTTATGTTTTGGGGAAACGGCAACACTGATGACAATAACTTAAATCTGTCAACATGAAATTTTCAAAAAATTTACTATTTTATAGGAAATTTACAGGAATTTTTCAAAAATTTACTATTTTTATAGGAAATTCTTAAAAAATTCACTATTTTTATAGGAATTTTTTTCAAAAAATTACTATTTTTATAAGAAATTTTTCAAAAATTTCCTACTTCTATAGGAAATTTTTTCAAAAATTTCCTATTTTTATAGGAAATTTTTCAAAAATTTCCTATTTTTATAAGAAATTTTTCAAAAATTTCCTATTTTTATAGGAAATTTTTCAAAAATTTCCTATTTTTATAGGAAATTTTTCAAAAATTTCCTATTTTTATAGGAAATTTTTCAAAAATTTCCTATTTTTATAGGAAATTTTTCAAAAATTTCCTATTTTTATAGGAAATTTTTCAAAAATTTCCTATTTTTATAGGAAATTTTTCAAAAATTTCCTATTTTTATAGGAAATTTTTCAAAAATTTCCTATTTTTATAGGAAATTTTTCAAAAATTTCCTATTTTTATAGGAAATTTTTCAAAAATTTCCTATTTTTATAGGAAATTTTTCAAAAATTTCCTATTTTTATAGGAAATTTTTCAAAAATTTCCTATTTTTATAGGAAATTTTTCAAAAATTTCCTATTTTTATAGGAAATTTTTCAAAAATTTCCTATTTTTATAGGAAATTTTTCAAAAATTTCCTATTTTTATAGGAAATTTTTCAAAAATTTCCTATTTTTATAGGAAATTTTTCAAAAATTTCCTATTTTTATAGGAAATTTTTCAAAAATTTCCTATTTTTATAGGAAATTTTTCAAAAATTTCCTATTTTTATAGGAAATTTTTCAAAAATTTCCTATTTTTATAGGAAATTTTTCAAAAATTTCCTATTTTTATAGGAAATTTTTCAAAAATTTTCTATTTTTATAGGAAATTTTTCAAAAATTTCCTATTTTTATAGGAAATTTTTCAAAAATTTCCTATTTTTATAGGAAATTTTTCAAAAATTTCCTATTTTTATAGGAAATTTTTCAAAAATTTTATATTTTTATAGGAAATTTTTCAAAAATTTCCTATTTCTATAGGAAATTTTTCAAAAATTTCCTATTTCTATAGGAAATTTTTCAAAAATTTCCTATTTCTATAGGAAATTTTTCAAAAATTTCCTATTTCTATAGGAAATTTTTCAAAAATTTCCTATTTCTATAGGAAATTTTTCAAAAATTTCCTATTTTTATAGGAAATTTTTCAAAAATTTCCTATTTTTATAGGAAATTTTTCAAAAATTTCCTATTTTTATAGGAAATTTTTCAAAAATTTCCTATTTTTATAGGAAATTTTTCAAAAATTTCCTATTTTTATAGGAAATTTTTCAAAAATTTCCTATTTTTATAGGAAATTTTTCAAAAATTTCCTATTTTTATAGGAAATTTTTCAAAAATTTCCTATTTTTATAGGAAATTTTTCAAAAATTTCCTATTTCTATAGGAAATTTTTCAAAAATTTCCTATTTTTATGGGAAATTTTTCAAAAATTTCCTATTTTTATAGGAAATTTTTCAAAAATTTCCTATTTTTATAGGAAATTTTTCAAAAATTTCCTATTTTTATAGGAAATTTTTCAAAAATTTCCTATTTTTATAGGAAATTTTTCAAAAATTTCCTATTTTTATAGGAAATTTTTCAAAAATTTCCTATTTTTATAGGAAATTTTTCAAAAATTTCCTATTTTTATAGGAAATTTTTCAAAAATTTCCTATTTTTATCGGAAATTTTTCAAAAATTTCCTATTTTTATAGGAAATTTTTCAAAAATTTCCTATTTTTATAGGAGATTTTTCAAAAATTTCCTATTTTTATAGGAAATTTTTCAAAAATTTCCTATTTTTATAGGAAATTTTTCAAAAATTTCTTATTTTTATAGAATTTTTTCAAATATTTCTTATTTTTATAGGATATATTTAAAAAATTTACTATTTTTAAAGGAAATTTTTCAAAAATTAAGAACATGTACAATTTTATTCCAAAAACTTCTTATAATTCACAAAATTTTTAGGTCTGGTAGAAAAAGGGTTAAATTGTTATTTAAAAAATTAGAAATTAGAAATTGTTGTTGAATTTGCAATTGAATTTGTTAATAATAAGAAAACCACAATACCAAGACAGACAAAAAATAAATATTTAAATAGAATAAGTTAAAAAAAAATTATTACATAAAATCAACACTATCCCCGCGTGTTTGAGGGAAATATTTGTTTTAATAAAAATTTAAAAATAATTTTGATAAATTAAGATAAAAGTAAATATGCAAAAAATAATATTTTTGTTTAAAAAAACTGATATAGAAGGAAATAGAAAAAAAAACAAGTAATAAAAATTTATTCAAAAATAACAACAAATTAAATAAAGTAAATAAAAAACTGATATAAATGTTGGCGTTTTTTTTCTGTTATTAAATGAATAAATTTAAATTTATTTACCCATTGTCTGATTAAATAAAAAACAAACAAACAAAAAAAAATGATATGAGTAGTAAAATGTAATAAAAAGTGATTATAACAACAACAAGATAATAAAATTTAAATTATAATGAGGTTTTGTTTAATTTACGAAATGAAAAAAAAAGCTAAATAAAAATTTGCTTCAAACACTTTAAGTCAATTTATTTTACTATTTTCAGAATTTATAGAAAAATTAAATTTAAATTTTAATCAAATGTGTTATCACTTTAATGTGGTTTACAAAAAAAAATAAACCTAAATCAAAAACATTTACATAATGTAAAAATTACGTTTTACTAGAGTTAATAAATTATACAAAACTAATAATAACTGAAACCCACATTTTAATTAAAGTTTTGCTTTAAACTAAAATTACTGTTACTTTAGTTTTGAAATATTTAAATTTCGAGAAAACCTCAAACTTTCTGATTAGGCAACAAATGGAAAATTGTGTTATCAATTTACAGTGTTCGGCTAAGAACAGGAAACTGACAGCATGTTAACATCTATTGGTGAATGTTAACAAATAGCAAATGGATATTTCGTTTGGAACACTCTTGAGTGATTAAAATATTTTCTACGGAAAATATTTTCATGTAACGAATTATTTTTGTGGAAAATGTTTTGATCTGAAAAATATTTTTAAATTGGCAATTATCATGCAATTGTTAGACAATTTGTTTAAAATTATAAATTATTTACTTTGTAATTACATTTAGATTCAAACTTTTTATCTCAAAAAATTTATAAATTTGTTATTGTCATTTTATCTTCAAGTCTATGTGTAGGTATTATCTAATTTATTTTTTGTTATTTTCAATTATTTCCCATACATTATTTACACAAGAATTTATACTTATTTGTCGTTCTCTATATTGGCCCCTTGCCATTAGGATGACTCTTTTCTAAAACCCTTATAAATAAACATTTTGATTTAAAACAGAAATTTTAAATTATTTTCAATTTTTCCAATTTCTTAAAATATTTCTTGATAATTTTTCTGTTTCGTAAAAATAATTAAATTTCAATTCTCAGAATTTTATTATTTTGTAAATTTTGTTTTTATTATAGATACGAAAACCTTTGGCTAGAGGATGACTCATATATTTTTTTAATGCGAATGCTAATTTTGATAATTGCAATTTTTTTATTGTGAAAAAGATAATAATTTTAAAAGCAAATATCACGATTATTTTGCGATAAAATTGTATATTTTTAAAAAATAACAAAATTGCGTCATTTCGTAATTTTCAGAGTTTGATAATTTTTTAATAAAATGTTTTGAATAGTTTTTAAAAATTTAATTTATAACATGGAGATGTTAGCATCTATGAAAATTCTTTAGTAATTGTTGACATTCACCGTGAGATACTCATTTGTCAATTGACATTCATAGTAAAATATTAACATGCAAACTCTGTAAAGTGATAACGAACTTTTATATATTGAATAATTTTTTATACCCACCATCAAATTGAATGGGGGGTAAATATATTGAGATTCCTTAATTAATATTGGCTTAAAAGCCAAAAGTGATGTATGTGTATATTCTGAAAATCTAAGACGATTGGGCGATGACCGTCTGTCTGTCTGACTGTCCTAATATCAAAAGGGGCTAGGTCACTGAAACTTGGCGAAAATATTCATTATTTCTTGGATAATTTTGGTATTGAAATTGGGAAATCGATTAACATTTGACCGTATATATACATATATATATATATATATATATATATATATATCGAAGAGTAGCTTAAGTTGACATAAGAGAGAATTGAGTTAAGAAATTTACGAGGTTATAAAAAACTATCAAAGAGAGAAATGTAGCCCTTACAGAGCCCTGAAAATCGATATATAAAATGTTATGATCGGATTTAAAATGGCGACTCAGTGAACATAATAGTAAAAGGGCGGTATTTGTAGGCGTGGTAAAAAAATAAAAAAAAAATTTTTAGAATTATTTTTACATTATCTTTAATCCTAGGAGGTGACTGACTCAACTTTTTTTTTCGAACCACTCTAGTGCGCAATCATAAATGTTGATTTGAAATTGTAACGGGCCAGAAAATTTATTGAATGCTTCTGAGTCATAGATTGATAAATGCTTGTCGTCCGCTCATCTCTCGAATCGAAATATTCCATGTCTCACAGCCATATAAGAGCACGGGTTTGACATTAGCGTTAAAAACTTTTAGTTTGGTGATAGTCGAAATATTTTGATAACTCCAGAACTTATTGAGAATACGAAAAGTTTGCTTTGCTTTGCATAATCTATTTTGGATATCGTCTCTGCTGCCACCGCTTTTAGAGATTATACTTCCTAGGTAGCAGAAAGCTTCAACCTCGTCAATATATTGCCCAGCAAGATAAAATTTGAACTAATTAAGCGAGTTTAATCGCAATGGCCAGTTAAAGCAGCATGGGATGCAAATTTTTGGATTTTTAACTGCATGCTAGAGAAACGGTGAGAAAAAGACATACGTCATCAGTGTAATCGATGTCATCTAATTTATCATGAAGACCCAGACATCGAATGACACAAAACAACATCGAGCACTATGCTCAATAGCAGTGGAGACAGCACACAGCCTTGGCGAGCTCCTACCTTAATACTAATAGGTTTGCCCTGTGAACCCCTATGAAGAATACAGCAGAATGCGTTGTTGTAAAGCTCTTTAATGAGTCGTATAATCTTTTTAGGGACTCCTTTACACCTTAGAGCTTAGAGTGTTCTAATGTGCCAAATGCGCGTTTGAAGTCTATAAATAGAGGGTGATCGCGATTCAACCGACTGCTCCACAATGATTCTTAAGCTGTTGATGTGATCAATACATGATTTGCTTGGTCTTAGCGTCTTAGCTGTGGTTCGACAATGTTCGCTATGCGGCTCTGTAGAATATGGGGTATAACTTTGTTAACGATGTTATGAATTCGAACAGTCCTACAAATTTCCTTTTTTTTTGACAGTTTTATAATAAGACCTTTTCTGAAATCATTTAGCAATCTTTCTTCCGACCAATACTTCGTGATCATAGGCTTTAACAACATCGTTGATAAAGCTGATTGTATAACCTCGCCTAGGCCAATCGCTTATTAACTAATAAATGACAAATTATAGCAGATGTGATGATAAAATTTAGTGTAGAGAAGTTTTACATAAGCACTAGGCAGCGTATAAAATTTCATCGAAATCGGTTCACATTTAACCATAGCATCCATACAAAATACCTAAATTCCGCCTAAAATGCACTTAAATGCCAATAAATGATAAACTATAATAAAATTTAGCACAAATATAGACAGACGAACAGACAGACAGATGGTCATCGCTCAACCGAGTCTTAGAATTTTATAAGGATCCAGTTTTATTTTTTAATATTTAGGGAAATATAGGAATTACAAACGGAATGTCAATCTCAAATACCTCCTCATTTTTTTTAATGACGGGGATAAATGTTACCCCCTGTCCTACAAAAAATGGTTGTCATTTTTTAAACCAATAATTATTTTATTATTAAAAATTGTTGTAAATTGAGAATCGAGCACAATGCACTTAATATGTTTTTATATGAATTAATTATATTTAAGTGACCTTATAATTATTTCTGAGGTGTTTTAAATGAGTCATATGTTTTGGCCTTAGTCTTAAGACTTTAGTGCTAATTAATCATCAGAGATTTTTGTGGAAATGACAAAAATGACTAACATTTAATATATAGAATAGGAAATTTATAGTCTCCAGAATTTTCTAAATTTTAAAGATATATCATTAAACAAAAAACCTTTGATTTTAAATTTCTTTTAGTGTATTTATAAACCTAATGCTCCCCTATACACTTTCTCTCTTTTATTACTATAAAAGAAAGAAAAAAATGTTTATACGTTTAAGAGATAAAGCCAAAAATAAAAGAAAAATACTAAATTTTTTGGTGAAGAAACACAAAAATTTGTTTAATGTACGGGTGAAATATAAGGCCTTCCCTTTCTAGACTATGGTAGCATATGAGTCTGTCTTTTCAACCATCCGTCCGTCTGTCTATGTGTCTGTCTTATCGAAAATAAGACCCTCATAGAGGTACTGGTATTATTACTACCGACTGAAACCAAACGAAAAGCAAAAATGAAAAGTAATGGCAAAAGAGAAAGAAAGAGTAAAATAGTATAAATAAAGAAATATAAACAAAATAAGGAAGAACAAGAAGCTTAACTCAACAAACTAAAGAGAGAGGCAGAAAAAGAGGGAGAGTAATGAAAACAAAAATTTACTAGTAATTAAAGAAACTCTCTCAAATTTTTAGCAAATCATGGGGTATAATTTCTATATTTTTTTTTAATTTTCTAGAAACCTTAAAAAATTAAAAAAGAAGAAAAAAAGGACAAATTTAAGAATAAAGAAAATTGGGAAAAGAATTTAATAAATACTACAAAAAAATTAAGGAAAAATAAAAATTTAAGGAAAGAAAATTAAATTTTTTTTAAGTCAAAATTTTGAAAAATTTTCTTTGAAAATTTTCAAAATTTTTTTTGAAAAATTTAATTTCTTTGAAAATTTGTTCAATTTAATTTTCCTTTTATTCTGTCATTCCATTTTATATGTTAACAAAATGGTAGATTTTTATGAGTTTTTTTTTTTTCTTTTCTCTTAATACTTTTCATTTTGTCTACGTTTGTGCTAGAGTTAACAACTCAGACCAAAAGTCACTGAGACAAATCGGGCCAGACCAGACCAGTTTTTTTTTTTTTTTTATTTGATGTTTGACACTCGAAACAATATAACGTCATACCTTTTTCTCTCAAAATTTTCGAAAAAGAAGAAGAATAGTAAGAAAAATAAAAACATTTTTATACCAGGGATGGAAAATGGTCTTTTAATTTTGCACAAAATATAAAAGCAAGTTGTACTCTTTAGGCCATGATGTAAACATTTTTTATACTAAATATATTGTATTACAAATTGAACTTGTCGGCTTCAAAAAATTAATTATTTGACGGGTATCAAATTCTAAACTACAGAATAGATCTTATTTGATCACTTTTGTTTCGAAAATCAATAAAAAATTTAGAAAATTCCTTTTGATAAAAACATGGATTTCGAGTGATGAAAATGGGTACTACTATCTTTAGTCATCCGCCTTGCATACCAGAGGTCCCATGTTCGATCCCCGGCCAGACCCACTTAAAAAAAATAAATTAAACAAAAAAAAAAGCGGCGGTTCACCTCATAACTCAGCTAGACACTGGTTATTGCGTATTATTCTATGTAAAACTTCTTTAACTAATGCATTTCACGTTAGAAGCCGGAGTTAAAACATAGGTCCCTTTCAATGAGTCTAAAAATAGAATCGGATGGAGCTTATTGTCTGAGAGAAGTACACCCTATTCCAATTGGAATGTTGTCGTAGGAATTAAAACTGTAACGAATTTTCATATGTAGCCACATAACACGATTAACTCTCTATTCCGTTGGTCTGATGTTTGTAATATAGAGAAATGGGTGTGAGGCCAATTATTCCGATTAACACTTGATTTAAAGTTCAAGTGCAATTTTAAAGATATTTCTGTTGAAATTGGGTTAACAATCAGCCTAGTTTCAGGTACTTACAACTGGACCGGAACCCCGGAATGGAGATGAGGGCTCATGACCGCCACAATTTTTGAAATTTCAGAGAATTCAATAACACTTCTCCACAAAATAAAACTTTTTGCGTTACAATTGACTACCATTATAATTTTTTTTATTTGTTGTGGTCTCCTACTTACGAAAACGGTCGAGATTTAAAATTCTATGTATACATTATTTTTAATTTTTTTTTTATATATAAAATTTGTCATTTTTTAAGAGGCTGATCCATTAATTTTGTCATACTTTAAAATGTATTGTTCGGTTGTGTTGAAAATTACAGAATAGAATAACAAATATAAATATCTTTAAGTGCTTTTAAGATCATTTTTTGATATGCTTAACGGATTCGGAGTTATTTGCATTTCATTTCATTGTATTTTTTTTCTTTAAATTTCCATTTTTTTATTTTTTTAAAAATTCATAAAAAATCGAAGATGATAAAAATATACCATTTTCATTACATGGTCACAAAACTGTGAATGTTTCAAATAAAATAAACCTCATTTCCTGAAAATCCAGCCATAAATAGTGATTTTGTGAACAAAAAAGTAAATGAAGTGAGTAGCAATGCCAAGTCTAATTAAAGTAATGAGTGCGCACGAAGAAACCTACTTTTAGGCCTATAACTTTTATCATTATTGAAAAAAAATGAAAACCGCCAAAAGCCACGAGCCAAATGGCATTTCAATAACGAAATTAATTTTTTGAAAATGGGCTTTTTTTGAGAATGTCGTAAAATAATAATTTAAATTTTTATTGAAAATCCGCGCTGATTCTTTGAGCATTGAAAGAAATACGGACTTCTAAAAAAACACCCTAACATGCTAGGAAATAAAGTGGCGAAAAGAGTTTCATGATCTCAGCTCAGAAAAGAGAAAAAACTAGCTGGGCTTAAGATATTTGAGGTCCAGAAAGTGCCTGTCTTGAATGCAAAAAGAAATTTGGAGGGCCAAAATTCTGCAGAGACTTTTTTAATAATCGTGAGTGCTGTGTAATGGATGATTAAACATAGGTCTTGGCAGATTTTTCTCTCCTGGTCAAAAATTTGATGTTGCCAAATTTTAGAGGAAACGTTGAAGAAAAATTTGGAAAAATAAACATTTTTCGATTATGGAAAAAAAAAAATTACATTTTTATGTGAAAAACTCGATAACCGATGACTATATGAAAAAATTGTCTTATTAAGGCTCAAAGAAAATTTTGTGGGGAATACGTCGGTGTTTCTTTCAACGAATTAAGATAAGCCTTTCCCAAGATATGATAAAATCAATGGAAAGACCTCTGTGAAAATCCGTAATTTTAGAAAAAAAAAATTTTAAATCGTATCCTTAGAATTTTAAATTTTGGGTGTTTTTGTACTTAGGGTGTCATAATACATCGAAATTTATTAGTTAGGTTTAAGGTAATTTCTCTTGTTGACCAGTGCAATAAACAAAGGTCCCTGTGAGTGACTATCATATTTTGTTTGAAATGTTCCGTATTTTAATTTTATTTGAAAAATGGAAAATTTTATTTGAAAAATGGAAAATTTTTCAATATAAATTGAATTATGAAATTCAAATGTTAAATTTAAGTCGGTTTTCGGATTCAAAGGGATCAAATAAGATCCATTCTATAGTTTCGAATTTGATGCCCGTCAAATGAGTCATTTTTTGAAGCCTCTATAACAAAATGTTAACATCATGATCTAAAAAGAACATTTGGTTTTTATATTTGGTACAAAATCAAGAAAGACATTTTCCAACCCTGTTTTATACTGTTAAAAAGACTAAAAGTGAGTGAGAGAATGAGAGTTTTAGAGATTTACTAGTAAGACAAAAAAAAGGGAGAATAAAAAATATATTATGCTTTTTCGAAACTTGACAACATTGCCTGACTGTTGGGTTTCACTAGAGAAAAATCAAAAAGATTTCAATAAAAATCAAAACGTTTACCAACACTTTTCAAGTTAAAAAATTTTTAGAGAAATTTTTTTTCGCTGAAGCAAATTTTTTAAATTTTTGTTTAAAAATCACTTACATTTTCTGTTTAAAAAAAAATGTTATATCCTTTTTTTGTAGTAAATTGAAGGAGGCTTTTAAGAATAATCCAAATTTTTCTTTTTTTTTAATAAAATTAATCACAGTTTAGGCGTATCCTTTTTGAATTTAATTTAATTGTTATAGTATTTGCTTTATTAATCTTTAAAGAACTTTTTTTAATTTTTTGAAATTCAAAATTTTTTTTATTAAATTTTTTTTGGGTATTCAAAAATTTAAATTCTTCAAGTTTGAATTAAATAAATAAAATTGCACTTTATTTTAATTATTTTTTTTTTTTTTTTTTGTTAAAGAAATCCAAAAAATAGGTTTTTTTGTTTAAGTATCACAAAGTATTTGAAAATAATTTTAATCCTGGTTCAAATATTTTCAAAGTTAAATCTTTTTTTTTTTTTTTTGAAGAAAAAAAATACGTTTTTTTAATAAAATTTAGAAGATTTTTTATATATTTTCAATTAATTCCACTTTTGCTTATTTTCTTTGAAAGATATCTCCTTGATTAAACACTTTTATTTTAGGTTTTTTTCTATTTTAAAACTCAATTTTTATTCAAAATTCACAGTATTTTCTTTTTTTAATTTTTCACAAATTTCTCCTTTTTTCTGATTTATTCAAGAACAGAAAAAAATAATCACCCAAGAGTAAAAAAAATACACAATGAGTGTTAGGTAGTAGTGATATATATTCTTTTTTGAAATATTTTTTTTTCAATTTTTTGTGTGTTTTTCAGTTCACAACTTTATAACGTGGATTTGATCCTCCAATATGTGAAGTCTCCAAGCACTCGTTTTCGACTAAAACACAAAAATCATATGAAAAGTTGTTGGCTGGCTGTCACAAGGCAGCTCTAAAGCAACAACAACACAAACAAACAATTACACCACACGTAAGCAGCCAGAAATCCGACAAAACAACAGCAGCAGCAGCAAAAAGTATTATAAAATAATGAGGAGGTATCAGTCCGTAAACCTGAAAATTCACCACCAACTAAACTTATGTACAGCACTAATAAAATCAGCAACAACAGACAATGACACAAAGAAAAAATCACACAAATAAACAAGTAGAAATTCACCACACCCTACCACAAAAGAGCAAGGAGAGCAGAGAGCAAGTAATTAAATAAATTATAGACCAAACCAGCGTTACCGCTGACAAATTTAAAAAAGTCGCAAAAAAAGTCGCTTTTTTAAAAAAAAGTCGCACATAAAGTAGCACTCAACAAAAAAAAGGCGCACATTTTTTTTAATACATTTTTACTTAAACAATGAACAAAAAACCATAAAACAATTCATACTTGAAAATATATATAGGCAAAAACCAAACAGTTTTAATTCCTAAGAAACCGACTTTCAACTCGAATAATTTTTGAACTCCTAAGACTTCAGGTATATTGAACACAAAATCTTAGTAGCGCAAGTTTGCACTTCTTAGCGTAATTGGCACGCAAATTTCAAAAACGTAAAAAAACCGAACGAAGCATTTATGCTTTTTTTCATATTTCGTCTTCTTCTTCTTTTGTTTCATTTGGACCCAAGTCGTTGATTTATGAAATAGACCCCATACTTGGGGGATGAATCCATTGCCCTCTAAATTTTAATTTTGTTACTTCTAATACTACTTAATTGCTGCCAAAATTGAAGCACGTTTTCGCGACCTTTTAATTTTTTTCTCATCATTTATTGCTAAAATTTTATGAAGATTTTGAAAATCGTGCAAAAAAAGTATATATTGCTTTTAATAGTATTATATAACAAACTGAGACCAAATCACATAAAAGGTATGAAAGCGATGTCATTTATAACGATTTGCATTAAAAGTTTTTCAAAAAAACCGCAAAGATTTTATTTAAAAATATTTTACTGAAGCACATTGCGAATAGAGCACAAAATTGGTCAGGAATGGTGTTAAAACTATTCTTTAAAAAAGCTTTACCTTAGATCTGAAGCGCACCAAAATAATTAAGGGATTAACTATTTGACGGACCAAATGTTAAAGCATGTATAAATAACCATGAAATGACAAAACCCCTGAAAGTTGTGTCCAAATCAACATAAAACTAAATAAAATAAAATGGTTTTTAAATTATTTTTAGAAATTATTATATTAATCATCATAAATTCTGATCGCATCGAGTAAAATCATTAACGAGAATGGATTTTACATTCACTAATGCAACTTCCATATCTTAGAATATTTCCTTAAACTTTCTGTATTTTCGAAGAGCATGAGGATTGCTGGAAAACTTCATCATCTTCTGACTCAGAACTTGATTGTATTTTAACTGGTGTTTCACCTGCTTAGTTTCATTAATACTCTTTCTTTTTGCTCGAACTATAAATGTAAAATATCAATGAAATAATGACAAACGAACAAAACCAATATTTGTACGTAGCTATGCGGGAGTTGTCGAAAGGCTATCGGCTCTGCCGCCAAAATTTATTTGTTTTAGTTTTTTATTGTACAAAAAGACTTCTCAAATTGATGGTATTTATGCTTAAGTTAAAATCATTGAGGGGAATTTTAGTTGAGATATTGATAATGGGCTAAAAATAAAAATTTTAAATAATTTTGTAAAAAGGTGTCAAAAGTCGCACAAAATTCAAAAAAGTAGCAAAAAAGGGCCATGGAAGAAAAGTCGCAGGTTGCGTCGCAGGCCACCTGAAAAAGTCGCAAATTGCGACTTTAGTAGCATAACGGTAACGCTGGACCAAACAATCAACATCACACAGAGCCATACAAAAAAAAAACACTCAAACTCATTTTAACTCATTACCAAATTCAATACAAAACAAAGAAATGTAAACAGATTAACTCACATTTCTCACAAAAACAAACCCTTCAAAAGCACTCAAAACTCATGATTTCATTTTTCATCTTGGAAAATATAATAAAATTTGTAAATAAATTTTCTTAATTCATATCACAATTTTGAGACTAACGCACCCAATTCCTCGGTCTTCAACTCACCTTAATTTAAAAAAAAAAAAAAAAAAAAAACTTAAAACTTAAACAATAATTGAGTTAAACATGCTACATTGGGTATATTTAGCATAAAATTATATACGAAGAAGCTACAATAAAGCTACGACAAGTAAATTAGTTAAAACAGGGAAGTGAAAGTTAATTTTATAATAACAAGTGAAACAACCGCAAGATTTATACCAAACACCAAAATATTGAGAGACTATATGAAATAACCAAATTTCATTATAGTCAAGTCAAAAAAATGATTCATGAAATTAGAAATTTCCAGATATTCTTAAAATTAGAATTTTGATAATAGATGGTAGAACAGCTCACCTTTGGAAATTCTTACTCAACTTGCAGTTCTTAAACTTCAATACTTAATTCATAACTATCTTAATATTCAAAAGCGTTTTTATACCCTTCACAACCATGGTGGAAAGGGTAATATAAGTTTGTACCGATGTATGTAACGCATAGAAAAATTTGATCTTAGACCCAACTTTTAGTATACCTACCAATAGGTTTAGAATCACTTTCTGAGTCGATTTAGCGATGTCAGTCCGTCCGCAATTCTAAAGATAGTTTGATGAAATTTGGCACAGATCATTTTTTGGATAGTGGGACCATGGCTATTTAAATTCGTCAAAATCGGTTCATTATTTATGGTACCTCCTATAGGTCCCACTTCCCGGAATTAATATATTGGCCACAAATATCAATATTTTTATACCCTTCACAACCATATGGTGGAAAGGGTATTTATTATAAGTTTGTGCTGATGTATGTAACGCATACAAATATTTGTCTTAGACCCACCTTTAAGTATACCAATAGGCTTAGAATCACTTTATGAGTCGATTAAGCGATGTCCGTCCGTCTGGCTGGCTGGACCCTAATGTAAACCTTGTAATCAAACTACAGGTAGCAATTCTAAAGATAATTTCATGAAATTTGGCACAGATAATTTTTTTTTGATAATGGGACCAATCGGTCCATTATTTATGGTTCCTCCTATAGGTCCCACTTCCCGGAATTGATATATTGGCCACAAATATAAATATTTTTCCATGAAATTTACAACAAAACGAAACAAATACTGCTTATTTAAACTAAAATCACTGTACCAATTTTCGTTGAAATCGGTCCACATTTGACCATAGCTCCCATACAAACTCTTCTTTAAAAACGCTTTAAATGAGACAAAAATCACTAAAACGCTCGTAAATCTGAAGATAATGAGAATTTAATGTTCCATTTGACCCTAGCTCTCATATAAGTCCAAATGACGGAAACAGCTTAAATACATAAGTTTTGAAAAAATGTTTGTATGATGGCAAATTTAGCAATTATTTGTCTTTATACAGGAAAAACAACACCTTCGACCTCAGTGCTGAAGGGTATCGCATGGTCGGACTTGGCCGACTATAGCACTTTCTTACTTGTTTATTCTTTAATATAATTCACAAATAGTTCATAGTTCTAAAGGAGTACGAAAATCCTAGTTAAATTTGTTTCCATCGAACATTCTTTTGAGATCTGAGAACAGGAAAAAAATAGGAGAGAACAGATCTGAAAAGTACGGAGGATACGAAACCGATTCGAAGTCCGATTCACACAATTTTGCCATCATTTACATTTATTTTTGACTTACTTAAATGACCGATATTTAAAACCTGTTAATTTCATTCTCCAATTCCGTATGCCAAGCTTTGCAAGCATTCCCACAACATCCCAGTAAAAAAAGTGTGGAAAAAGATGTAGATAAATCACCAGTTCTAGGAACTTGAAGTAGTTCAAATTCGGGTACAGAACTAATAAATTTAACATAAACGTGTCATTGGAGAGATGTTGATTATGTTTGACAACTTTTCATAGTAAAAAAAAAATGTGGAAAAAGATGTAGATCTAGTAACTACCCAGCAAAACTTTGGTAATGGCAAGTACTCTGACAACTGGTTACCTTGTAATGACTACAACATACCATCCGAATAAATTATAAGTTATTACAGAAGTACCTATTTGTAATTAAGATGGTAATTTAAACTGAATGGCCCCGGTTCAAGTCCCACCAAGGGCAACAATTTTTTTTAGTTTTTTTTTTATTAAAAGAGTCTTTTTAAATGATTTTTGAATTTTAAGAACTAACTTGTAAAACTAACTCAGGTTAATGAAAAAATACCATCATGAGTCAATTTTGATTATGTAGGGGATGTTGAATACCAAACACGATTCTAATTGGTCTTTACTTGATAAGACCAACTTATCTGGGTCATCCTTCATCTCAACTATGGACACACACCTCCTCATGGTATCACCCGGGGAGCTAGTTTAACACCCATTAATATTGTGAGTTAACATGTTCCGAGAGTTGTCCCATAAGATCGATAAAAATGGGTTAGGATTACGGGCTAGTAACCCTCTCTTGAAAAAAAAAAATACAATGAAGAGGATAAAATTAGAATTGAAATGTCCCACTACCTAATGTTAGAGGAGGATGTCCGAAACTTCGATAGAAAGACCAACTAGAGGAACATTTTTCAAAGCTTGGCCTATAAAATTGGAGAATATTCGCACAAGATCGAAATCCATGGAATTCTAAAATATGCTCGGACTTTGACCTTAACAGGTTGAAACAATTAAGCAAGTAAGAGTTAATCTTATGTGAAAACTTATACAAAAAAGAAGATTTAAATTGTTTAAGTTTTAAAATAATTTAAAAAAAGTTTTAAAATAATTACAAAAATCGTAAAATAATTACAAATATCGTAGCAGGGAAAAACAAAGTTATTTTCACATGATTTTGGATCTAAAAATAAAAATTGTTTATATTAATTATAAGCTGCTAAGTTTTCAACATATGAAGTAGCTCAGTGGAAGAGTCTCTGCCTAGCAGTCGGAGGGTCTGGGTTCGAGCCCCCATGGGATCATAAAAAATTTTGTATTTCGTTAAAAATATATGTTTTTAATAAAACAACAACAAAAAAGTTGTTGCTGTTGTTGTTGTTGTTGCTTTCAAATTGCTTACCCAAGTCATTACTTTTCTGCAATTGGTAAGTACTTGCCTCCAATGACATCCCCATGTTAATGTAATGGCTTAAACAGCGAATGAGTAAGTAGTTCGTGTTCAATAGTTTAACTGTTTAACTCATTATTTGGTAATGAAAAGTTTTACTGGGTAGATTTACTTCAAATTCAGGTGCCGAACTAATGAATTTAACAATAGCATCTCATTGAACCACCGTGGTATAGCAGGTTAGTCATCCGCCTAGCATACCATCCCAGTAAAACTTTTCATTACCAAATAATGAGTTAAACAGTTAAACTATTGAATACGAACTACTTACTCATTCGCTGTTTAAGTCATTACATTAACATGGGGATGTCATTGGAGGCAAGTACTTACCAATTGCAGAAAAGTAATGACTTGGGTAAGCAATTTGAAAGCAACAACAACAACAGCAACAACTTTTTTGTTGTTGTTTTATTAAAAACATATATTTTTAAACGAAATACAAAATTTTTCTATGATCCCATGGGGGCTCGAACCCAGACCCTCCGACTGCTAGGCAGAGGCTCTTCCACTGAGCTACTTCATATGTTGAAAACTTAGCAGCTTATAATTAATATAAACAATTTTTATTTTTAAATCCAAAATCATGTGAAAAAACCTTTGTTTTTCCCTGCTTTTTTTTTTTGCTTTGTTGTAATTTTTGGAAAAACATTTTTATACGATTTTTTGTAATTATTTGAAAAATTTTTTAAATTATTTTAAAACTTAAACAATTTAAATCTTCTTTTTTGTATAAGTTTTTACATAAGATTGACTCTTACTTACTTAAATGTTACAACCTGTTAAGGTCAAAGTCCGAGCATATTTTAGAATTCCATGGATTTCGATCTTGTGCGAATATTCTCCAATTTTATAAGCCTAGCTTTGAAAAATGTTCCTCTACTTGGTCTTTCTATCGAAGTTTCGGACATCCTCCTCTAACATTAGGTAGTGGGACATTTCAATTCTAATTTTATCCTATTCTTTGTATTTTTTTTTAAAAGAGGGTTACTAGCCCGTAATCCTAACCCATTTTTATCGATCTTATGGGACAACTCTCGGAACATGTTAACTCATAATATTAATGGGTGTTAAACTAGCTCCCCGGGTGATACCATGAGGAGGTGTGTGTCCACAGTTGAGATGAAGGATGACCCAGATAAGTTGGGCTTACCAAGTTAAGACCAATTAGAATCGTGTTTGGTATTCAACATCCCCTACATAATCAAAATTGACTCATGATGGTATTTTTTCATTAACGTGAGTTAGTTTTACAAATTTTTTTTACAGAAGATAATATTTAAGTTCTTAAAATTCAAAAATCATTTAAAAAGACTCTTTTAATAAAAAAAAAACTAAAAAAAATTGTTGCCCTTGGTGGGATTTGAACCGGGGCCATTCAGTTTAAATTACCATCTTAATTACAAATAAGTACTTCTGTAATAACTTATTATTTATTCGGATGGTATGTTGTAGTCGTTACAAGGTAACCAGTTACCAGAGTACTTGCCATTACCAAAGTTTTGCTGGGATAGGTCCCAAGTTCGATCCCCGGCAAAACCCACTAAAAAAAAATGATTTTCAAAAAAGCGACGGTTCACCTCATAACTCACTGGTTATTGAGTATTAGGCTATGTAAAACTTCTCTAACTAACGCATTTGCGTTTGGAATGTTGTCGGGGAATTATATATAAAAATGTAGCAAAAAAGTGGTCTTTAAGATGCAGTGAAAATCAAAATCCAAATATGCAGCAGTGGTAACTTAGAAGTATAGTAGATGTAATTCGTCATAAAGTACTTCTATTATTTTTACCGGGATGTCCTGACCAACGCAGCCGCTGCTGTTTAATGCGTCGATACCAGCGTATAACTCATACAACTCATGGTTCATTTTCATAGAACATCTCAAAAGCTCCAGGAATAGTTGAATCTACCTGTACATGTCCAAGCAGCACCACATAATAGGTTAGGTTAAGCAGGTGACTGACAGCAGAGTCGGCGCCACTTGGGTCATAGAAAGTGGTGAAAATAATATATTCCTTGCTACCAAAGAATCAAGGCTCTGTTAGAGCCAACCAGATGCAACAATGATTGATCTCACGAATGTTGAAATTTAAGAACTCTTATAAATCGTGTAGAAACAGGTAGCCCAGGTGGTGAGTTCTAAGATCAGCAAGAGCTGGCGTGTTCGAGGCTATAGTTCTCAATGATCACATGTGGTCCAACTCTAGTACACAGTTTACTTTTAGAAATCATCAATTTTGTTTTTGATTCATTGACAACTACACCCATTTATAAGATTCCTTTTCGATACTTGAAAAGGCGACAGTCATTTCGCGCAATGTGAGTCCCCAAATATCAATGTCATCAGTTAACTCGAGTATCATGTGCTTTTTGTTGAAAATTGCCCCAGTTGTATTAACTACAACATCTCGCAGGATATTCTCTAACACAACATTCGGTTATCGCATGATGAATTATCGGCTTGCCTGAATACCCGTTTAGTTATAAAGGACTCCGATAGGATTGTTGACCCTGCATTACCTTATTTACTTCGTAGAGATGCCAAACTTAGACATTGCTTTAAACACCTTCGTTCGTATCGGACTGTCAAAAGCAGCTTTGTGGTCAACGAAGAGATGTTATGCGTCTATTTGTTTATCTTGGGTCTTTCAAAGGATTTGACCTAGTGTAAAGATCTGGTCAGTGATAGATTTACATGGTCTAAAGCCATATTGGTAGGTCCCTATTATTTCGTTCACTTTGGGCTTAAGCCCAGTACAGTATAGTCAATAGAATCTAATATACAATTGAAAGGAGGCTTATAACTTTATAATTGGCACATAAAACTTTATCGCCTTTTTGTGCACTAGTCAAAAAACATTAAAACTCTAATCATCGGTCATACGTTCTTCTAACCATATGGTTTTTATGAACTGGGACATAATCGTTATCAACTCATCACTTCCGGCCTTAGAAACCTCTGCTGACAAAACATAGGAACCCGCAGCATTGTTATTTTAAAGTCGAGTTATTGCAATTCTAACCTCACTTTAGTTGGGTGCTAAACATATAACGCCGTCATTATTGATTTGTTGAGGAGTGTCATCTAGGTCTCTTGCATTTGATACCAACAATTTGCAAAAGTACTCCTTTAATGCTTACAGGAGAAGATACAATAGCCAAAAACATCCGTTTGATGTTTAACTTTTTGGTAGAGTTTACGCACTTCATTTCGACTCTTATACATCTCAATTTCCACACAGAAATTTCTTACTTTTTTCTTCGGAATAGGCGTTTTTTCCACCTTTCCTCTTGATATCTTTCTAAAGTTCGACGTGTAACTACAGAATTGCCCTGTAGGTCGCATATTTCTTAGCAGTGGCATTGCTGAACTCCTCGTCACGCCAAGAGTTTTTAGGAAGAGGGTTTTTAGAACCCTAGTACAGATTTTTCTGCAGTCTTCATGGAGTTGGCAATATGTTGAAATAGTGTGTATATGTCGTTAGAACCGGAAATATTTTCTCTGAGTAATTCAGCTGTTCGTGCGAGTAATCGGTAGCAATTTAATGATATTGAAGCTTTGTGACGTCAAATTTCCTTTACGCTTCTGTATGTATGTTCCGTGACACACTGAGACGTGTTCTTACCTTAGCTGCAACAAGGTAAAGGTCAGAGTCCATATTGGCTTCTCTAATTGTACGCACATCCAAGACACTTGATGAGTGTCTTCCGTCAACTACAATATGATCTATCTGATTTTTTGTTATTTTAGGAGGCACCCAGTACCTTTGTCGAGTTAACCATATTGCGAGGCTCCGCAAATGAGATCAACCATTGTCATATTTTACGCTGTGGAGTCTGAATTTACCAACAGTGGGCTTAAAGCAACTTTCCGGCCCAATCTTTTCTTTAAAATCACCCAGTATTATTTTGACGTTATGAATTGGGAAGCTCTCGTAAAATTACTCAAGTGGATCATAAAAGGCTTCTTTTATATCATCTTCTTTCTCCTTTGAGGGAGCGTGAGCACAAATCAGACTCAGATGGAAGTGATCTGCTTTGACTCGTATTGTCGCGAACCTTTCTTTAACCGGAGTGAACCTGGATAAAATATTTCGCATTCTTTTGCTAATCATAAATCCGCAATTAAATTCATGCCTACTCTCATGGCAGATATATTACGGTTCTTGGCGACGTTGTGGCCATTCCATCTTACTTCCTGGACAGCAGTCTCATAACACTTTTATGTATGCATGCAGAACATCCATCAACTGGATAAAAACACCTCCTCTAAAAAGGGTTCGGACGTTAAATCGTGGTCCTTTTTCGTTTGCCATAGTCGTCAACATTTAGAGGGGGTTGTTTTTTCTAGGAGTGGCACAAAGTCGCTCGCTACTTTAAAGAATGTTATCATAGTTCCCCAGGTGATACCATGAGGAGGTCAGTGCCCACAAATGAGATAAAGTATGTACCAAGATAAGTCTGGGCTTACCAAGTTAAGACCAATCAGAACCGTTGCTTGCCATCCAATATCCCCTACATCGCAAGCACAAAACTTCAATATTTATCTATACCTCGACTGCTTTCTTGTCTGGTTCACGTCATGAAGAAAAAGCTCTTCAAATGCTAGAAATTGCGTTCCGATTAAGCTGCTTCTACTAACATATTATGCAGATTACTTGATCTGATTCTGTTCCAAAGCTTTAAGGGATTTTCTGACAATTAAAAACCTAGGGAATAATTTTACCCAAAGGGAAATAGGTATATGAAAGGTTCTTCAAAAATACACAAATGTTTCCGTCAAGAAAAACATTTCCGTATCATAAAGATTTTTATTCGATAATGAAACTTATGTAAATAATAAATGATATTAATTTTCCCTTATGTGAAATGAAAATTTCATGGGAAAAATCTGTTGAATATTCACTAAAATTTTCTTTCAAGAGTCAAATATAAAAAACTGAAATTTTTATTTTTCATTATAGAAAAATTTATAAGAAATAAATAAAACAAATACATAAGAAAAGCAACACAAAAAAAAGAATAGGTCATTATCAGTGATGACCTCAATTACAATAAGACATTTATTTAACAATATAAAAAGACGCATAACAAACAACACAAAGAGCTCAAAAAAAAGTTTTATAAAATTACAATAAAAACTCAATATTACAACAAATTGAGTGAAAACAAATGCTAAAACAAATTGTGGTAAAAACTTTGAAATTACAAAAGATTACAACACACAATGAGTAAATGTTTTTCTTCTAAAGAGTGCTCTAAATAAAATTTGTAGTTGGATTTTCTTAAATAAAAATCAAACCTTTTAATATAAAAACTCTACAAAATACGCAAATATAATGACATATTATACAAAATCATTTAGCATTAAAATGTTTACTTAGTACTCGGGTTTTGCAAAATTATCGACTTTTTTCGGAAACCCTCCCATTAAAGATTTTACAGTTGCTTCTGATACCTTTTTGGAGCATGGGTTCCACCTGCGCTTAAAATCGGACATGTTCTTGGAAATCTTTCCTGTGTTCTTCAATTCCTTTTTTACCAGAGCCCAATACCTTTCCACAGGCCGAAGTTCTGGACAGTTAGGTGGATTTGCCTCTCGTGGTACAAAAATGACATTATTCTTTGAGTACCACTCAAGTGCCTTTTTTCCATAATGGCATGATGCCAAATCGGGCCAAAAAAATGTAGTCACTCTGTGCTCTCTTAAAAAGGGTAACAACCGTTTTTGTAGGCACTCCTTTATATAAATTTCTGTGTTTATTGTGCCAGATGCCACAAATACTTTACTTCTTTTGCCACAACTGCAAATAGCATGCCACACGAGAAACTTCTAAGGGAATTTTGTTTGTTTTTTTTGTGCGAAACTCTTGCCGAACATTGCCCCGTTTATCAGCAACATAAAAATCTTGACCAGGAAGTTGAGAAAAGTCTGCCAGTACGTATGTTTCATCATCCATCACACAACAGGTGTATTTTTTTATAAAATCAGACTTCAATTTTTTCGCTCGTTTTTTTTGTTTTGCTTCTAAGTTCTTTATAGCATTGCGATCTGGAACCTTTTGAACTTTGTATGTCTTCAGTCCAGCATAAGCTTTGACTCTATGTGCAAAATTCGTAGAACATTTCACCGTACGAGCTGCTTTTCTTAAAGAAGTGTTAGGCGCTCTTCGAAAGAGTCGCTCGACTTCTTTTGCCTTACCAATATCTGTAGGACCTTTTTTCCTCCCTGATCCAGATTTTCTTTCAATGCTCAGGTTTTCCTTATACCGTCTGATGGCATTAGAAACCGTTCGAGGGTCAACTTTCAAATTTTTAGCTATTTTTTTAAAAGTCCATGACGGATTTTTTTGAAAAGTTTTAATTATATTTTCACGAACTTTTTTTTCGCAGTCCATTTTGATTGAAATAACTATTGAAAATTAATAATTTCTAAAATAATAGTATCTGACATATCTATAGAAACTAACTTGATCAAAAAATAAATTATTTCTTGCACTATGGATAAATTTTGTCTAAAATAGTAAATGCATATTTTTTTTAGAACACTCTTTATTCGATTTCAATAAAAAAAAACAACAGAACCCAAACGAACTGAAAAGATATATTTAAGACTAATGAAACAACAACTGTAGGCGAGTTGAGGCGGCTTTGCCTCGACACTTTACACCACTTCCCGACCCCAAAATCAACAAGACGATAGCAACAACAATGCTCTCCTCCTCGCACTATGACAATATCTGTTTGCTAGCAACTGCTGCTGAGTTTGTTAAAAAGAAAACCAGAAAATATATAAAATTTTTTCGTTCGTTATGTACAAAATAATAAAATAAAAACAAAACTTGCAACAAAGTCCACTTCGAGTAGAAACAAAGACAAAAGGAAGAAAGAAACAGATGAGGAAAAAGTACCGTAAAAAGTAAATTTTGTACTTTATTTATTAGTTATGCACATAAATTACAATAAAACCCAATGTCTACTCGTACAATACTAAACACACCAGAAGACCAGCAGCTCACGAATACTCGTATTGCTGGATGGATGGACAAGAAATAAATGAACGGACAGACGAATGGACGGGCGGATCGACTTTTGAAAAGCATTAGAAATAACAAATAAAAGTAAAATACCAAAAATATTTGTACAAAGAAAACTACTCAAGAACACTCTATAAAAACATGCTACGAGTATTAGGAAGTGCGTTTGAAAAAGTTTGTTTACAGATCTTACTTTAATGGCCTATATTTTCCACCTGTTAAGGTCAAAGGGCGAACATATTTTAAAACTCCATGCGCTTCGATCTAATGTTAGGGTGTCTGTTTTTATTATAATCCGCCGTGGTATAGCAGGTTAGTCATCCGCCTAGCATACCAGAGGCCCAAGTTCGATCCCTGGCCAGACTCACTTGAAAAAATAAATTTTCAAAAAAGCGGCGGTTCACCTCATAACTCAGCTAGCCACTGGTTATTGAGTATTAGGCTATGTTAAACTTCTCTAACTAATGCATTTGCCGTTCGGAGCCGGCGTTAAAACGTAGGTCCCTTTCAATGAGTCTAAAAATAGAAACGGATGCAGCTCATTGTCTGAGAGAAGTACCCCTTGTTCCAATTGGAATGTTGTCGGGGAATTATATATATATAGCTTTTTCATAGTAATTGTTTTTATCTGGAGTGGCTTACTAGCCCAACGACCTTACCCATATTTTTATAGTTCTGATGGGAGAACTCGCCGCACATGTTAGATCACTACATTAACGGGTGCTAATGCAGTTCCCCGGGTAATACCATGTGGAGGTCAGTGTGGCGAATGATAACCAAGAAAATTCTGGGCTTACTAAGTTCAGACCAATCAGCGGTTCTGATCCAACATCCCCTACGTCAGTTTACATATGACCTAATTAAAAAATGTAACAAGTAACTTCAGAAAATGGTCTGAAGTTATTTATCTATTTATTCCACTTCATCTAGATATTGTAAGGAAGTCCAAGTATTGCTAACATATAAACTTTGGTCTGGCATCCACATCTAAAGTGATAAATGATTTAAGTTGAAATGCCTTTTTGTCTCGATTGATTACACGTAGCCCTTCGCAGTTGAAGTATGCTTCATATCTCCTTCTTCTGTTATCCTTTACTGCCAGTGGAGTATGGGGTTTCAACCATCTTTTTCTATTGGACTCTAATGCGAGATGTAAGCCATGAAGTTTTTGCTGCTTGCAATTCCGCATCAATTGACCTTCTCCAAGTTCTAGCTGGTGCACCAATTCCTCTAGAAGAAGCAAGGATTTGGTTTGTCGCGTTTAGTAGGTCTTCATTTCATATTCGATTCGACCACCATATATTAAAAGCCGTAAGCACTTGTTTGCAAAGATTTGTAAGTGCATATCGATGACATTTGCGCGTTTCCAAGTTTCGCAACCGTAACTTAGTTGTTGATATTTGCCGAGATTTCTAAATAGCTTAGAAAACGCCGAAACAATGTTCTTGTCGGCGCCACCTCTTGTAGATTCCAAACTCCCAACATAATTGAAGATACCTACACATCCAATAACAAGGATAAGGTGAGGATGTATCTTGTCACCTATAATTGTTATCCTCTTTATCGACCACATAATGCTCTCGGTGCTGAATGTTAAACTTGGAATATGCCGATGTCGCATTTCGTCTAAGCTCAAATCACCTTCAGGAAAAAAACTAAAAATCGTTTTCGAATACTTTTCATCCATTCGCACAACATGTCGCAACCACTGCAGCTGCTGCTGTTTGATGCGTTTTACTATATCGGTGTCAGCATATAACATATACAGCTCATGGTTCATTCGATGTCGATATTCATTGTTGATGCAGACTTGTTGAAAGATTTTTCGTAGAATCTTTCTCCCAAAAACTCCAATAATAGCTTCATCTGCCTGAGCAAGTGCCCATGTGAATCATGGACACTTACTCAGGCAGATGAAGCACCACATAATAACACGGGTAGTATAAGTGTTTTGTAGAGCGTAATTTTCTGCTTTAGACAAAATAGCATTTGTTGGCAAGTATGATTTCACCTTTGATTTCGAAACTTATGGCGTTATTTATGTTGACGGTGGTACCAAGGTAAACAAATTAATTTACAACCTCGAAGCTATAGTTCTTAACGTTCACATATGGTCCAATTCTTTTGGACTGTCTGCTTGTAGAAACCATTAGTTTGTTTTTGATTAATTGAAAATTAGACTCATTTTATTAGATTTCTTCTCGATAATTGAAAATGCGGAAGTCACCTAGCGTAATGTACGTCTCAGAATATCGTCATCGACAAACGCGAGTAGCATGTGTTTTCTGTTGAATATTGTTGTATTAACTGCAGCATGTCACACTATTTTCTCTAACACAATATTAAAGACATCGCATGATGATTAGTTATAGAGGACTCCAATAGACTCCTACCTATTTTAACTGTTGAGGTTTAATCAGCTATATTATCTCGCATCCGGCTGTCGAAAGCAGCTTTGTAATCAAGGAAGAGATAATAAGTGTCTTATTTGTTTCTCTTGGATCTTTTATTGCTTGAAGTAGCGTGAAGATCTGGCCAGTGGTCGATTTACCCGGTCTTAAGCCACATTGGTGAGTTCCAATTATTTCGTTTACTTTGTGCTTTAACCTTTCATACAGTATGGTCGATAGAATCTTATATGCAATTTAATTTTTTTCAGGCTTGTCATCTTGATCGCTTTCATTTGAAACTAACGATATGCAAAAGTGATCCTTCTACAGCTTTAGCACTCTTTTTGTGTATGTAACCAAGTTTTTTTAGTTGTCCTTACAGGAGAAGATACACCTGCCAAATACATCCGATTGGTGTTTTGGTAAAATTTACGTACTTTATTACGACTCTTATACATCTCAATTTCCTCAAACACGCGGCTCTCCATTCTTTCTTTTTTGTTTTTGGAATAACCTATTCTCTTCCCTTCTTTTCTCTCGATATCTTTCTGAAGTTCTACTGATTGTAGAGTTGCCCTGTAGGCTGCATTTTTCCAAGCGGTGGCATTGCGGCACTCCTCGTCATACCAAGAGTTTTAGGAAGAGGGTTTTGGAACCCTAATACAAATTTTTCAGCAGTTTTTATGAAGTTGGCAATATGTTATATATAGCGTGCAGATGTCGTTTGAACCGGGAATATATTCTCGTCAAACTTTCTTTGAGTTTCTGTCTGCATGTTACGCGAATTGTACGTACATCCAATACACTTGATGAATGTTACGTTGTGGAGACAGAATTTACCAACAGTGGGCTGAAAGCAACTTTCAAGCACAATCTTTGCGTTTTAATCACCCAGTATTATTTTGACGTCATGAATGTATACTACATCAAGTTGATCATATCGGGTGTTTTTTATAGAGGTATAGAACTTTAAGTTGGCATCACTTTTTTAACTGGCGGCCATTTTGTCAGCTGTCAAGTGATTAATATTTAGTTTGGTTTGCCATTTCATCATGAACAGGTTGACAAAATAACAACGATTGCAAATCGTGCAAATTTATTTCGAAAATAATGGTTCAGTTCGCGAATTTTACCGCAAGCTCCGTCCATTTTATGGTCAACATAATCGTCCATCAGAGCAATTAATTCGGTTAACCATGGATCGTTTTCGCACTACGTTTACTCTATGTGATAATACGCATCCGCAGCGACGTCGAACAGTGCGCACCGAAGAAACAATTGCCGCTGTAGAGCAAAGTGTTGAAGAGGACCCGAATGAATCGATTCGCCACCGTGCACAGCAATTGGAGCTTTGTCCATCAACTTTATGGAAGATTTTGCGCAAAGATCTTGGCTCCAGCCAAGATCTGGAGCAAGAATTAAAGCCGCGAAACCATGCAATGCGTCGTGATTTTGAGGTATGGGCCGAAAATGAGATTGATCTCGATGCTGATTTTCATCGCAAAATTTTGTTCAGTGATGAGGCTCATTTTTGGTTGAATGGCTACGTCAACAAGCAAAATTGCCGCATTTGGAGTGAAGAGAATCCACATGAGACCCTTGAGACGCCATTACATCCACAAAAACTGATTGTTTGGTGTGCTCTATGGGCTGGTGGAGTCATTGAGCCATACTTCTTCCGAAATAATGCTGGAGAGTCAGTTACCATAAATGGAGACCGGTATAGAGCCATGATAACCGACTATTTTGTTCCCCAATTGGATGGCATGAATGTGGATGAGTTGTGGTTCCAACAAGACGGCGCTACATGCCACACAGCGCACGTCACAATTGATTTATTGAAGGAAACATTCGATGAGCGCATAATTTCGCGGAATGGACCTGTCAATTGGCCACCAAGATCGTGCGATTTGACACCACTGGATTATTTTCTTTGGGGATATGTGAAGTCGCTCGTCTACGCCAACAAAACAGAAACGTTAGGGGACTTAGAAGCCAACATTCGTGGCGTTATTGCCAACATACGGCCCCATATGCTCGAAAAAGTAGTTGAAAATTGGACCTGTAGAATTGGCTTTATTCGAGCCAGCCGCGGCAGCCACATGCCCGAAATCATATTTAAACATTAATGGCATAAAATTATCCTTCCAATAAAGCCAAATTGATGGACATTAAAACGATTTTCTTGTGTTTTATTTCAATTCGAAGTTCTATACCTCAAAAAAAAACACCCATTATATCATTATCTTTCTCCTCTGTAGGAGGTTCATATGTCGCTTTGTGGATTTCAAGATATCTTAAACTGGTACTGCTCACTACCATATTTCGAGCCGCCTCAAAGAAGATCAACCTCAAACTATTGTTAAATGTTACATGGTGGAGACAGAATTTACCAACGGTGGGCTTAAAGCAACTTTCCCGCCCAATCTTTGTGTTTCAATCACCCAGTATTATTTTGACGTCATGAATGTATACTACCTCAAGTTGATCATATATCATTATCTCTCTCCTCTGTAGGAGGCTCAGATGGAAGTACTTTGCTTTGAATAGCTTCATTATGCATTTCCTTCAGCAATAAAAAAAATGGGTCAATGATTGGATCTGTTCAGTAAAAAAGTGAATCTTCTGAAGTGGTATGGTAGAAAATGGTTAAATAAGATATATTCAAGTATCAAATTGTAATGTTTTGGACCAAATTCTTTAGATTTAAATTATTCTGAAACAAGTAGGAAAGTGCTATAGTCGGTCAAGCCCAACCATACGATACCCTTCACCACTAAGGTCAAAAGTGTTATTTTTTCTGTATAAAGACAAATATTTGCTAAATTTTGGCATCATACAAACATTTTCTCAAAACTTTTATATTTAAGCTGCTTCCGACATTTGGACTTATATGAGGGCTAGGGTCAAATGTGGACCTATTATCTCGAAATCTGGAAAATTTATTACAGTTGTTACAAAAATTAAATTAAAAAAAAAATAAATATGTATGTAAAAAATAAACTTAAAATTCCCATTATCTTCAGATTTACGAGCTTTTTAGTGATTTTTGTCTCATTTAGTGCGTTTTTAAAGAAAAGTTTGTATGGGAGCTATGGTCAAATGTGGACCGATTTTAACGAAATTTGGTACAGTGATTTTAGTTGACATAAGCATAAGTTAATTTAAATTTCGTGAAAAAATATTGATATTTGTGGCCAATATATCGATTCCGGGAAGTGGGACCTGTGAGAGGTACCATAAATAATGGACCGATTTGACGAATTTCAATAGCCATGGTCCCATTATCAAGAAAATGATCGGTGCCAAATTTCATCAAATTATCTTTAGAATTGCGACATGTAGTTTGATTACAAGGTTTACATGGGGGTCCAGCCAGCCAGCCAGACATCGCTAAATCGACTCAGAAAGTGATTCTAAGCCTATTGGTATACTAAAAGGTGGGTCTAAGATAAATATTTCCATGCGTTACATACATCAGCACAAACTTATAATACCCTTTTTACCTATGGTGGTGAAGGGTATAAATCTTATCTTATATTCTTAAACGAGCAATAATTGTATATATATGTATATATATATATATATAGAATGGCTATCTCGAAAACGGCTCTAACGATTTTGATAAAATTTGGACAGTGGGTATCTTTTTTGATGTATAGGTCGAAGAAGAAGGGACTTTTGGAACTTTTACCTCTAAGAGGGTAAAAACGGGTAAAAAGGGGAAAAAATCGAAAACGCTATGTCTCCTTAAGTAATAGGTATAGAAACAAAATTAAAATTACGTTTTAAACAGCTTTGAAAATAAGCGGACAGGTGTTTGGTACTTTTTTGAAACTATGTCCGATAGGGGGTAAAAAAGGGGTGAAAATAGTTTTTTTGGCACCTTTTTAACCCACTCTTATATTTTAAACTAAAGAATATAGAAAGAAACTTGGTACTGCAATCAATAGATGTAAAAAAAACATGAAACACGTATTTGGTACTTTTTTGATTTTGGAGCCAAAATGGGTAAAAAAGGGATAAAATGATAACTTAACATCTCCAAAGTAATATGAATAGGAACATTATACATTATGTTAAATGCGTTTTAAAAAAATGTACCGAATTCAATTGGCACCAAAAAAGTACCAAATATACATATGGAACTTTTAGAAATTAGGGAATAAAAAGGGGGAAAAATTAGTATTATTTTAAACAAATGAATGTTTGTCTGTATGTATGTTCTTTATAGAATAGTAAACTGTGAATTTGATAGTGTTATGCTCTTTAGCGAAGATGTTGCGGATAAGCCGGCGAAGGTTTTAAAGTTGATAAGACTAATTTCCGACAGATGGCGCCACTGAAAATTACTAAAAATTAATTAAATCGTAAACTGTACATTTGATCATGCTATGATCTTTAGCAAAGTTGTAGCGCATGAGCAGACGAAGGCTTTTTAGTTGGTATGAATAATTTCCGACAGGTGGCGCTACAGAAACTTACTCAAAGTCAATTTAATCGTAATCTGTACATTTAATCATGCTACAATCTTTAGCAAAGTTGTTGCACATGAGCCGACGAAGGTTTCTTAGTTGGTATGAAGAAATTTCGACAGGTGGCGCTACTGAAATTTACTCAAAGTCAATTTAATCGTATGCTGTACATTTAATCATGCTATAATCTTCAGCAAAGTTGTTACGAATAAGCCGAAGAAGGTTTATGAATTGGAATAAGCAAAGTCCGACAGGTGGCGCCACAGAAAACTACTCAAAATGAATTAAATCGTAAACTGTGCATTTGATCAGACTATAATCTTTAGCAAAGTTGTTGCGCATGAGTCGACAGAGGTTTCTGTTGATATGAATAATTTCCAAAATTATTCAAAATGAGTTAAACTGTAAACTATGCAAACTATGTGTTGGTCGGACAAAATAAATCAAATAATTCAAAATTAACTGAATATTTCTACAATGTCTTTCCTCTAAATTTATTTTAGCACTTTATAATATAAAATATATAAAAACTTTAAAATTTTCCTCAAAATGCTTATCATAAAGCTCCGAGCAAGGCTCGGTCTACCAGGTACTACATATATTGAACACAATCTTTTCAAATACACTCCTAAAGATAATAAAAATAAAATGAAAACAAAATTCAATACAGGAAAAAATAAAAAGACTAAAAAAAATAATGCAATTGAAAATGCAGTTTACAAAGAACGAAGGAAAACAAAAAAATATCACTCAATTATGTGTGAGTAGGTAAATAAGTTGATGACGTGGTGAGTTTCACTCTAAAAAGAGCGTTTGTCATAGTCGCGGAGAATAAAAATGATAAGATGGAGAACTAAAACAAAGAAATTCACCAGAGTTGAGTTTGGATACATTTTTAAAATGCGTAGTTTTTTTATGACGAAATAGAATAACAAAAAATTGAAATAACATACAAATTTACAAAAGACACGACAAAATATTCTTCATATGAAAACTAAATTATACACAAACGAACAACAACAACGAAAAGAATAGCAATTGCTTAATGAATAAACAATCGAAGAGAAAGAGATTATGTACAACAACAAAAAGAAAAAGAAGAAACAACAATAATAACAATTTTATCAGGAAGCGAACGAATGAATAATGAAATCTACTTTACACACACGCTTACACACTCACTCACTCATTCACTCATGTCATTCTCTGTTAAAATTCTGCTGCTGTTAATTTTTAACAAAAACCAAAACATATGTTGATAGATTTCAAATGATAAGGGTTTTTCTTCTTTTGTTTTGTTGTCGAATATAATCTTTCAAATACACAGTAACATTTTTTACATTACAACAAAACATTGCCAAGAAAATATAGTAACGCTCCAGCTCTCTATCGCTCGTAAACAAATGATTAGAAGAGAAAACCTCTGTGAAGAAAGAGCACAACATATATTGAGGAAAATGTTAATTCTATCCTATACATTTTTGTTATTGTAGGTAGCGCCCGTATGTTTTCAAAGAATAATAAGTAGATTTAATAAATTTTATTTGAAAACCCGACTCTCGCCTTCACTTCTAGTCAAAGTCTCTACAAAGTAACATCTTTAAATAACAACTTTAAATATTATGATAAAAAATAAAACTATGAATTTGTGTGTGATAAACAAGTGTTGGCTGTAGTTTAGAGAGCTGCATTTTGGAAGGGGGCTCTCATAGCTTTCTTTACAAAATTCTTCTCTATTTAGAAAAGCAGAAGTTTTAGATTTCCCCCCAAAGGTTATAGAAAACATTTTTGACCAAACCTGAGTGTAAAAAGCATAATCTTCAAAATCAAAACTTTAGATTGAAAATGGTATAATACAAAATGAAAATAGGGTTTGCAGTTCGGTTTTAACCGAAACCTCGGTTTTTTATGCCTCAAAACCGAAAACCGTAGAAAAAACGCCGGTTTTAGCTACTTATTTTTCATAATTTTTTGTTGGTATTATTCAGAAATAACATTAGCTTATCATTAATTTTGCACGCAATTTGTCTATGAAATAAAGCGGAGGAATGAAAAAAACAAAAGGTGCCTTACAATGGACAAGTGCAAGGGGAAGACGGTATATGACGGTATATTTTATATCCTGGGACTAAGCCGTATTTTCGAAACGTGTAATTCCAAGAAAACGCAAAAACCATTAGACAAAAGCTAATGGAGTTTAATATTTCACTTGATACAAATATAGTAGCATGTACTATAGACGAAGCAGCAGTCAATATCAAATTTGGATCTGAAAATCAAACACTGATTCAGTTATGGTTGTTGATGTTTTGTATGAAAAATTTGTTATAAGTCCAGATGAAGAATTTGAAACCGACAAAGCGAAGACAATTTTAAAAAAGGCGACGATGAAACTTTGAATCATTTAAAACCGGTCGCCCATATAAATTTGAGCCTAGGCTGTAAAAAAAACTGTTCGGTATTTCAAAAATTCGTCAGTTCGTAATAATATTTTACAAACAAGCGTTAAAAAGTATCATAATCGTGAATTAAGTTTACTCTTAGATTTCTGCTTCTAAAAGAAAAACTATCGACCTTATTTCTGCTTTATTCTATCGACTTTGAAATTGTATATTCTTTTAAAGATTCGTTGCTGTTCGTAAAAATGACTGTTGAATGACTGTCGCTCGGATGCAAATATTATACAAGCTAAAGGGGCTCTGCAGTTTCTCTAAAAGAAACAAGAGACTTATTTTAGAAACCTGAATTAATTTCCTGAATTTTAGTATTAAATTATAAGTATGAGCTTCAATAAATATACCTTATACTTTGTTTAATTAAATTATCTGAATTTTACTACAAATTTAAATTAGAATAGTTTTATTTAAAACCGAAAACCGAAGCCAGCCGGTTTTGCGAAACCTCGGTTTCTCATTTTCACGATTTTTTGCAAACTCTAAAATGAAAACGATTTTATATTTTTCCTCCTCCTTCCTCGACTTTCTCTTCGTTAACTTCTGACAAACGAAATTAGGATTTAGAACTGACTGATGGAAGGTTCTTCAGAAGTCCTTGTACCGCAAGATACTGAGAAAACTTCAGTGATTTTTACCACTCCATGCGATCATAGTATACAAAATGTTATATCTGCGTCAGCTAGACTTAGATAGCTACATATTTCAATGATTAAACAATGATTACGGTCATAGTGTAGTCGTTAAGATGTCATATGTCATCCATTGACTACACTTTGGTAATATAATTGTTTCAAATAGTAAATGTGATTTTAAGGCACATCTAGAATAATGCCTAATGTCGGTGGACCCAGGCAAAGTGGAAGAACTTTGCTATGTATTTGGGCAAAATCAATCAAAAGAATGTCTCGAAAAAACGTTCTCTCCCTTTTTAGGCAAAGTTGTCTAAGAGTAGCAAGTGGCTACCGGACAATATCACTAGAAGCTATAGCTGTTTTTTCGGGAATTATTCCACTTGATCTGACTTCAGATGGGCCATATATAGAATATACGAAGCTAAAGAAACGAATAGATCTGAAAACGCACAAGAGAAGAAGTTAATCAAAAAAAATAAAACAATGGCCAACTGGCAAAGAAGATGACAAAGCTCAGAAAAAGGGGACGATGGATATTGAAATTAATTCCAACAATAAAGAAATGGGTCAATCGAAAACATGGAGAGGTGATCTATAACCTCACCCAGTTTTTGCTTTTTGAAGATATTTATTTAAATTAGGCATGACTTCTCGCCGGATTGCACGATCCCAGAAGATGAAACCAAAAGACACCTACTAAAGAGTGTTCTAAAAATATGCATTTACTATTTTAGACAAAATTTATCCATAGTGCAAGAATAGAATAGATATGTCAGATACTATTATTTAAGAAATTATTAATTTACAATAGTTATTTCAATCAAAATGGACTGCGAAAAAAAAGTTCGTGAAAATATAATTGAAACTTTTCAAAAAAAATTCGTCATGGACTTTTAAAAAAAATAGCTAAAAATTTGAAAGTTGACCCTCGAACGGTTTCTAATGCCATCAGACGGTATAAGGAAAACCTGAGCATTGAAAGAAAACCTGGATCAGGGAGGAAAAAAGGTCTTCGAAAGAGTCGCTCGACTTCTTTTGCCTTACCAATATCTGTAGGTAAGGCAAAAGAAGTCGAGCGACTCTTTCGAAGAGCGCCTAACACTTCTTTAAGAAAAGCAGCTCGTACGGTGAAATGTTCTACGAATTTTGCACATAGAGTCAAAGCTTATGCTGGACTGAAGACATACAAAGTCCAAAAGGTTCCAGATCGCAATGCTATAAAGAACTTAGAAGCAAAAAAACGAGCGAAAAAATTGAAGTCTGATTTTATAAAAAAAAATACACCTGTTGTGTGATGGATGATGAAACATACGTACTGGCAGACTTTTCTCAACTTCCTGGTCAAGATTTTTATGTTGCTGATAAACGGGGCAATGTTCGGCAAGAGTTTCGCACAAAAAAAACAAACAAAATTCCCTAAGAAGTTTCTCGTGTGGCAAGCTACTTGCAGTTGTGGCAAAAGAAGTAAAGTATTTGTGGCATCTGGCACAATAAACACAGAAATTTATATAAAGGAGTGCCTACAAAAACGGTTGTTACCCTTTTTAAGAGAGCACACATTTATTTGGCCCGATTTGGCATCATGCCATTATGGAAAAAAGGCACTTGAGTGGTACTCAAAGAATAATGTCATTTTTGTACCACGAGAGGCAAATCCACCTAACTCTCCAGAACTTCGGCCTGTGGAAAGGTATTGGGCTCTGGTAAAAAAGGAATTGAAGAACACAGGAAAGATTTCCAAGAACATGTCCGATTTTAAGCGCTGGTGGAACACATGCTCCAAAAAGGTATCAGAAGCAACTGTAAAATCTTTAATGGGAGGGTTTCCGATATATTACACTTTAAGATCCGACAGTAAATGGCGAATATATAACGAAAAATGTATTTTGGCGATCCCTATGTGCGGCAAAATAAGAAATTCCTTGTTTGTAATAGATCGGTTTGAAAAATCGAAAAACTTCCTTAGTAAAAGTTTAACGATTTTTTAATAGCTTTAATTTTCTGATATTAGGGTGGTACATTAGGGTGGTAGGAACAGGGGTCTGATAGATAAATACTACAACCGGATACCCAAGAATAATGACTATTAAAGAAAAATGTTGGCCTCCTCGAGACAAAAACATCGATATATCACACTTCGAGATCCGACTGTAAATGCCGAAGATATAACGAAAAATGTATTTTGGCGACCCCAATGTGCAACGAAAAAAATTAAAAAAAATTTTTTCGAAACTGTCTCATAGCAATGCTTTATATTCGATGGTGTACGGCGAACTTTATTTTTTCCCCATATAAGTCGAGACGCTCTACTGTACAACCTAAGTATAGTCAAAAAACCAGTGTTTACAATAAGAAAAATAACCTTGATGTAATGAAAAAATATAGGTATATGGCAGCACTGAAAATAAATTACATGCTCTATAGATAACTTGATTTGGAGCTTTTTTTATATACAACTACGACATACAAAATCAGATACAAATACACGCAATTTTTTCTATTTTTCGAGTGCTGCGTCATCAACAGCAAATACAATATGTCTGTTCAGATTGAACATACTTGGATGTACAGACGATGGACGAGTACGTAAATTAAACAAATAGAACTGCGCCTTAAGCAACAACGGACAACAACAATAAATAAAGCTAAACAAAAAAATGTTAATAAATTAAATAAAAGTGTAAATTTTACACTAGATACGATACGAACATATTTACATGGATGTAAAGAGGAAAATAACTTGAGTAGAAAACGCAAAAATGACAAAAGAAAAAAATTAAATCAAATGAACTGTCATTAAGATTTGCTTTTATTTTCATACTTTGTTGCTCTCTGTTTCTGCCAGTTTTTCTAAGTGTGCGTTTTCTTTTTGCAATTTTGAAGTTAAACGCTTGCGAAATAAGTCTTCGGTCGTATACACAGAAAAATAAATTAATGGATATCATCAAAGGGTTCAAATTATTTGGCAGGTTTTGCAAATAAATTTTAAAATTTCAAGCAAATATTGCAAAAGAAAAGAGTGGAATAGACACGTAATGCTTTTATAATCCCCCCCAAAGCAATAAATGATAGGTGGTGAATTTTGCTAACATAAAGAGAGAGAGAGAGATAAAGAGCGAGAGACTTTGTTACAAAAATTCGACTCATTTGATTACCCAACAAACAAACAATTTTATAAATAAATTTTATGCAGCAAAAAAAAATTACAACTCATGCCAAGAAGTGGAAAAAAATTTCTTAACGCAATAACATGATGATAATAAATATAAAAATGTAGAGAAATAGAAATATTTCAATACAATTTAAATAAAGCCAAGCGAACGAGCAAACGAATCGTCGACCATAATGTTAAAGTACTTCAGCAACAAAATATGTGTGAGTGGCTCTCGCTCGGGTCTAAATAAATGATTTCTTTACAAAAAAATACCAAAAAGTAAAAATAAACCTAAAAAGAAATCGAACGTAAAAAAGTAAAATAAATTACCTTAAAGTCTTGTATGTATGTCTGTACGAGTATAACTGAACTAAAGTGAAGTGACTACTTCTGCTGCTGCTGGTACTGCTTCTTTTTGCTATTGACTGGCTCTACACGTAGCCATTTTGCCAGTAGTGGTCGTAGTATGTTGGATTATGTGTATGAGGAGTCGAACAATGTAGACCGACCCCTTCCCCAATAATTTTTTTTTATAGCTCCAATAGAATAAACGCTTCCATACGTATGTGTGTATAAGTAGTCATAAAAACGGCAAACAAGTGGGGCCGTATAGAAAGTTTTTAGATTTGAATACCTAGCGTAGCCAATGTTTTCTTAAGCCGTTCCGGCTTAAATAAAATTTGAATACTCAATTTTAAGTGTTCTTATGTATTGGGGAAAAAGTTCCCCCTGATCCTATCCTGCTTAATTAGATCAAATTTGGCCACTATTTGCGTGGCAGGGGCATAATTACAGTTTACATTAAACAAGTACTAAAAAAAAGACAAACAAAAATGCATACTACAACTAGAGATGGGTTTAGACTAGGGTATTTACTCGAGTAATGTTTGCTCGATTAATCGGAAAAATGAAATCGATTAATCGCTCGAATAATTAAAATTGCTATTTTCAAATAAAGATTTATTTGAGTAATTTTACACGAGTAATCGAGTTACTCGAGTAAAAACATTTCAATGCTTTTTTTAGTATTTTTTTTTAAAGTACGAGTGTTAATAAAAAATAAAACGACTAAAATTTTTGGCTATGTAAGCCTCATTCGTGCACAGCTGTGGCAATAAATAAAAATGGCTTAAGTCGAAATTTCGTGTTTTGTTGTTTTTTCTAAAGGATATAACTGTTTTGTATAAAAATTTTAACATATAAATATAAATTTATTAATAATGACATTTTATACTTGAAATTTATCTGAGTGATAGAAAGAATATGTAATAAAATGAAAAAGCACTTAAAGAGTGCTCTAAATAAAATTTGTAGTTGGATTTTCTTAAATAAAAATCGAACTTTTTAATATAAAAACTCTACAAAATACGCAAATATAATGACATATTATACAAAATCATTTAGCATTAAAATGTTTACTTAGTACTCGGGTTTTGCAAAATTATCGACATTTTTCGGAAACCCTCCCATTAAAGATTTTACAGTTGCTTCTGATACCTTTTTGGAGCATGTGTTCCACCTGCGCTTAAAATCGGACATGTTCTTGGAAATCTTTCCTGTGTTCTTCAATTCCTTTTTTACCAGAGCCCAATACCTTTCCACAGGCCGAAGTTCTGGACAGTTAGGTGGATTTGCCTCTCGTGGTACAAAAATGACATTATTCTTTGAGTACCACTCAAGTGCCTTTTTTCCATAATGATGCCAAATCGGGCCAAAAAATGTAGTCACTCTGTGCTCTCTTAAAAAGGGTAACAACCGTTTTTGTAGGCACTCCTTTATATAAATTTCTGTGTTTATTGTGCCAGATGCCACAAATACTTTACTTCTTTTGCCACAACTGCAAATAGCTTGCCACACGAGAAACTTCTTAGGGAATTTTGTTTGTTTTTTTGTGCGAAACTCTTGCCGAACATTGCCCCGTTTATCAGCAACATAAAAATCTTGACCAGGAAGTTGAGAAAAGTCTGCCAGTACGTATGTTTCATCATCCATCACACAACAGGTGTATTTTTTTATAAAATCAGACTTCAATTTTTTCGCTCGTTTTTTTGCTTCTAAGTTCTTTATAGCATTGCGATCTGGAACCTTTTGGACTTTGTATGTCTTCAGTCCAGCATAAGCTTTGACTCTATGTGCAAAATTCGTAGAACATTTCACCGTACGAGCTGCTTTTCTTAAAGAAGTGTTAGGCGCTCTTCGAAAGAGTCGCTCGACTTCTTTTGCCTTACCAATATCTGTAGGACCTTTTTTCCTCCCTGATCCTGGTTTTCTTTCAATGCTCAGGTTTTCCTTATACCGTCTGATGGCATTAGAAACCGTTCGAGGGTCAACTTTCAAATTTTTAGCTATTTTTTTAAAAGTCCATGACGGATTTTTTTGAAAAGTTTTAATTATATTTTCACGAACTTTTTTTTCGCAGTCCATTTTGATTGAAATAACTATTGAAAATTAATAATTTCTAAAATAATAGTATCTGACATATCTATAGAAACTAACTTGATCAAAAAATAAATTATTTCTTGCACTATGGATAAATTTTGTCTAAAATAGTAAATGCATATTTTTTTTAGAACACTCTTTATGTCAACTTAAACGATTATTACTTATTGACACAGATATTATACTTCGGTTGGACATTGAGTTGACAGCATCGCCATAATATAAGATAGAATGAAATGGAGTAAGAAAAAGAAGGTCAAAAGGTATCCTAAGCTCTCAAAGCTAATTTGAGGAAATTGGTCAAGAGCAGAGATAATTTACGGCTCTACCAAGAATATCTTGGGAATTTTCTCAAGTTTTATCCAATGAGGTGAAGCTGAATGCTCTACAGTAGCCAATAAGGAGTTGCCTTCCTTTTAAAGTTGGCAAATGGGTATCTTGAGCTACACAATGCTAAGAAGAGGAAATTAGTCAAGAAGCACAGGCATAGTGTAGCTAAGTTTGAAGGAATTTACGGCTCTACCAAGGATATTATGGCAGTTTCTTTAAGTTTCATCCAAATAGATAAAGCCTGAAACACTACAATAAGGTGTTACCTATTTCAAAACGATGGCCGATGGGTATGCTAAGATACTCAATGCTAGACAGAGAAAAATTGTTAAAAAGCACAGGCATAGCGGCGCTAAGTTTGAAAGAATTTACGACTCTACTAAGGATATCTTGAAAATTTCCTCAAGTTTTATTTAATAAGGATTCCGAAAAGAAAACAGGAGATATTTGTGGGTGTATTCATTTCTGTCAGATATAGCCCCTTTTATGTAGAAAACATTCTCACCATTTAGACCTAAAGTATCATTACAGGTATTCATAATGCCGAGACTCTGTCTGAATGAAAGGTACGCGGTTACATTTTCTACTAGGTATATCCGAATACGAGTATATGGTATGTTTTTATTTTTATTAAAAATATATTTTTTTTTTATTTTTTGTTGAATTATTAAACTTTTTTGTTGTATTGTACACATATTACGAAACGCTCTTACGGTGGAGGAATTTTGTATGCGTTTTTCTATTAAAATTTGTTACACGGGGTAGGGAGGGGGTAAAAAATTTGCGAAAATTGCGTTACGTAATATGTGAACAGCCCCTTATTAAAAATATAAATACTCGTTTAAAAAGTGTATGTGAAAATTTACTCAAATAATCTTTAGATCAACATTTTACTCGAGTAATTTTTAACCATTAATCGATTTTCCGAGTAATTTAAAAATCCCATTTTTAAGTTATTTTATTACTTAAACAATTAAAAATCGAGTGAAATGAATACCCTGGTTTAGACATGGGTATTTACCCATTTATACCCACATTCATACCCGGGTACTTATCTAATTACGGGTTAATACTCATTTGAATAACATCATTTAACAACATTTTTATAGAAAAATTGGTGTGAGCGAGATTTTTCTATAGAAAAATTGGTGTGAGCGAGATTTTTGTACAGAAAAATTGGTGTGAGCGAGATTTTTCTATAGAAAAATTCGTGTGAGCGAGATTTTTCTATAGAAAAATTGGTGAGAGCGAGATTTTTCTATAGAAAAATTGGTGTGAGCGAGATTTTTCTATAGAAAAATTGGTGTGAGCGAGATTTTTCCATAGAAAAATTGGTGTGAGCGAGATTTTTCTATAGAAAAATTGGTGAGAGCGAGATTTTTCTATAGAAAAATTGGTGTGTGCGAGATTTTTCTATAGAAAAATTGGTGTGAGCGAGATTTTTCTATAGAAAAATTGGTGTGAGCGAGATTTTTCTATAGAAAAATTGGTGTGAACGAGATTTTTCTATAGAAAAATTGGTGTGAACGAGATTTTTCTATAGAAAAATTGGTGTGAACGAGATTTTTCTATAGAAAAATTGGTGTGAACGAGATTTTTCTATAGAAAAATTGGTGTGAACGAGATTTTTCTATAGAAAAATTGGTGTGAACGAGATTTTTCTATAGAAAAATTGGTGTGAACGAGATTTTTCTATAGAAAAATTGGTGTGAACGAGATTTTTCTATAGAAAAATTGGTGTGAACGAGATTTTTCTATAGAAAAATTGGTGTGAACGAGATTTTTCTATAGAAAAATTGGTGTGAACGAGATTTTTCTATAGAAAAATTGGTGTGAACGAGATTTTTCTATAGAAAAATTGGTGTGAACGAGATTTTTCTATAGAAAAATTGGTGTGAACGAGATTTTTCTATAGAAAAATTGGTGTGAACGAGATTGTTCTATAGAAAAATTGGTGTGAACGAGATTTTTCTATAGAAAAATTGGTGTGAGCGAGATTTTTCTATAGAAAAATTGGTGTGAGCGAGATTTTTCTATAGAAAAATTGGTTTGAGCGAGATTTTTCTATAGAAAAATTGGTGTGAGCGAGATTTTTCTATAGAAAAATTGGTGTGAGCGAGATTTTTCTATAGAAAATTTGGTGTGAGCGAGATTTTTCTTTAGAAAAATTGGTGTGAGCGAGATTTTTCTATAGAAAAATTGGTGTGAGCTAGATTTTTCTATAGAAAAATTGGTGTGAGCGAGATTTTTCTATAGAAAAATTGGTGTGAGCGAGATTTTTCTATAGAAAAATTGGTGTGAGCGAGATTTTTCTAAAGAAAAATTGGAGTGAGCAAGTTTTTTCTAAAGAGCGAGATTTTTATATAGAAAAATTGGTGTGAGCGAGATTTTTCTTTAGAAAAATTGGTGAGAGTTAGATTTTTCTATAAAAAATTTGGTAAGAGTAAGACTACTGTATTAAAAAATTGATGAATGAGAGGTTTTTCTATAGAAAAATTGCTGAAAGTGAGTTTTTTCTATAGAAAAATTGCTGAAAATGAGTTTTTTCTATAGAAAAATTGGTGAGAATGAGATTTTTCTTTAGAAAAATTGGTGACGACGAGGTTTTTCTATAGAAAACTTGATGATAGTGAGATTTTTCTAGGAGTAATTTTCAAAAACAATATTGTCATAACTATATTTCACATTGAACGTGAAATTCTCTTTAAGTCGTTGGGAGAGAATATTCTTTAATTCATTAGATCTCTTGCATTCTTTCCCAACATTTTTTGCTTTCCCTAATAGACAAAAATACTGAAATAACAATTTATCTAAAAGTGATATTTGGTTCTATTGCTTCCGTAGTTTCATCAATGTCATCAGCAATTTCCAATGATTTAACAGGAAGTCCGCAAAATAACAAGTAAAAAGTATTTTTTAATAAGACTTTAGATAATGACCTCGTATTAACAAAACAGACAATATTCACTTGGTTTGTTTGTATTCATTTATTTTGTGTACTCTATACTCCACATACTACGTCGCAATATGTATTTCGACGTCGTTAAAAAATTATATTATTATTATTGTTGTATGTGGTAAGCAACTGAAAAGCGAAAAAAAAAACAAATCAAAAACATATCGAATAAAACTAAGTAAAAAAAATCGCATAAATTTTATATTGAAATTCATACGATATTCAAGCAAGACGAAGGCGATGGCAATACGTTGTTCAATTTAGATTTTTTTTTTCAACTGAACTTTTTCAACATGAACAACAAAATTTTTATTTATTCGAATGTTTTTTTTTTCTTTTCTTTGTAGTAAAACGAAACGAATCGTAACGTAACCAGAAAAAAAAACGCAAAAAATCAAATCAAATTGCTAATGAATTGATGAACGTAAAAATAAATAAAATTTTAAAATAAAAAGCGTTTTTTTTAAATTCACAAAAAAATTAAGTATTTGTTTATTTTTTTTAATTTTTTCTTGTAATCTTTTCTTTATATTTGTAATTTTTTAAAGTAAAGTCACAAGGTCGTTTTAGTTTTGTTAAGAAAAAATAGAAAAAATAAAAGATTAGCTAAAGACATAATGACAACAATTAGAGAACAGAAAAGAGGACAACAATTGACAACTTAATGACAATTTATTTCTCTTAAACTGATGAAAGAGTTAACAGAAATTGTTGTTTAATAAAAAGGAAAGGCTTCAGACGAACTGTAATAAAATATAGTCCAGAAGGATTGAAGGTTAGATTTTCCCATAGAAGAATTTGGCGATAGTGAGATTTTTCTATAGAAAAATTGGCGAAAGTGAGATTTTTCTATAGAAAAATTAGCGAAAGTGAGATTTTTCTATAGAAAAATTGGCGAAAGCAAGATTTTTCTATAGAAAAATTGGCGAAAGTGAGATTTTTCTATAGAAAAATTGGCGAAAGTGAGATTTTTCTATAGAAAAAATGGCGAAAGTGAGATTTTTCTATAGAAAAATTGGCGAAAGTGAGACTTTTCTATAGAAAAATTGGCGAAAGTGAGATTTTTCTATAGAAAAATTGGCGAAAGTGAGATTTTTCTATAGAAAAATTGGCGAAAGTGAGATTTTTCTATAGAAAAATTGGCGAAAGTGAGATTTTTCTATAGAAAAATTGGCGAAAGTGAGATTTTTCTATAGAAAAATTGGCGAAAGTGAGATTTTTCTATAGAAAAATTAACGAAAGTGAGATTTTTCTATAGAAAAATTGGCGAAAGTGAGATTTTTCTATAGAAAAATTGGCGAAAGTGAGATTTTTCTATAGAAAAATTGGCGAAGGTGAGATTTTTCTATAGAAAAATTGGCGAAAGTAAGATTTTTCTATAAAAAAATTGGCGAAAGTAAGATTTTTCTATAGAAAAATTGGCGAAAGTAAGATTTTTCTATAGAAAAATTGGCGAAAGTAAGATTTTTCTATAGAAAAATTGGCGAAAGTAAGATTTTTCTATAGAAAAATTAGCGAAAGTGAGATCTTTCTATAGAAAAATTGGCGAAAGTGAGATTTTTCTATAGAAAAATTGGCGAAAGTGAGATTTTTCTATAGAAAAATTGGCGAAAGTGAGATTTTTCTATAGAAAAATTGGCGAAAGTGAGATTTTTCTATAGAAAAATTGGCGAAAGTGAGATTTTTCTATAGAAAAATTGGCGAAAGTGAGATTTTTCTATAGAAAAATTGGCGAAAGTGAGATTTTTCTATAGAAAAATTGGCGAAAGTGAGATTTTTCTATAGAAAAATTGGCGAAAGTAAGATTTTTCTATAGAAAAATTGGTGAAAGTGAGATTTTTCTATAGAAAAATTGGCGAAAGTGAGATTTTTCTATAGAAAAATTGGCGAGAGTGAGATTTTTCTATAGAAAAATTGGCGAAAGTGAGATTTTTCTATAGAAAAATTGGCGAAAGTGAGATTTTTCTATAGAAAAATTGGCGAAAGTGAGATTTTTCTATAGAAAAATTGGCGAAAGTGAGATTTTTCAATAGAAAAATTGGCGAAAGTGAGATTTTTCTATAGAAAAATTGGCGAAAGTGAGATTTTTCTATAGAAAAATTGGCGAAAGTGAGATTTTTCTATAGAAAAATTGGCGAAAGTGAGATTTTACAATAGAAAAATTGGCGAAAGTGAGATTTTTCAATAGAAAAATTGGCGAAAGTGAGATTTTTCTATAGAAAAATTGGCGAAAGTGAGATTTTTCTATAGAAAAATTGGCGAAAGTGAGATTTTTCAATAGAAAAATTGGCGAAAGTTAGATTTTGCTATAGAAAAATTGGCGAAAGTGAAATTTTTCTATAGAAAAATTGGCGAAAGTGAGATTTTTCTATAGAAAAATTGGCGAAAGTGAGATTTTTCTATAGAAAAATTGGCGAAAGTGAGATTTTTCTATAGAAAAATTGACGATAATGAGATTTTTCTGTAGAAAAATTGGTGATAGTGAGGATTTCTATAGAAAAAAAAAATATAATAGGGCGTCCGGACTATTTTATAGCTTGTGTGAACTATATTATAGTCCACCTGGACTATTTTATAGAGGTTGTAAATTATACTGACAATAAAGACATCCAAAATGTCAGTTATATTAAATGGTAATAAATTAAATATACAAACAAATGAAAAACTTTGACAGATAATCTATCAATCATAATTTGATAACAGTAGAAACAACCCGAACTTACTGAAGAAGAAAGAAAACTTATAACAAAATATCTAAGACAAAAAACCCCCAGACCATCGTTATTTTTTGAATTAAGATAACAAATTACAAATGCATTCACGTATTAGAAGCAACTGCAACAAAGAAGAAAGAAACCAACAATTTTCGGTCGGTCATAGACATTTGGTGTCTTCCCAAAATCTCTTCCCTACAACTTAAAATATCAATAGAGAAGATTCTTATAAAAAGAACAACGACGAAGTCAAACTAAATACCCAGACACGTTTTTCTGAAAGGAGTCCACAGGAAACTGCAATCCGAAATTCTCCAAAAATATTTGAGCGTGAAGAGTTTTTGTATCAAAATAAAATTTCATATCATTTTTCTCTATTTGTACAAAAATATTTAAGTAATCCATAGAAATATGAACGAAGCAAACAAAAATTTGCCAAATTTGCAAAACAACAAAGTAAAAAATCGAAATAAAGTTAATGAACTTCAATTTTAAACAAAAAATAAAATAAATATCGAAAAAACAAGGAAAAAGTTCTTTGAACTATGGATATGATAAGGGAATGCAATTACAATAGAATAGACAATTTTTATAAAGAAAATGTTTGAGACTGAACATAAGAATATTTAGAAAAATTAATAGAAATTGGTCAAAGACACATTTTTTTATAGAAAAATTTGCAAGGGACACATTTTTCTATAGAAAAATTTGTCAGAGACACATTTTTCTATAGAAAAATTTGTCAGAGACACATTTGTCTATAAAAAAATTTGTCAGAGACACATTTGTCTATAGAAAAATTTGTCAGAGACACATTTTTCTATAGAAAAATTTGTCAGAGACACATTTTTCTATAGAAAAATTTGTCAGAGACACATTTTTCTATAGAAAAATTTGTCAGAGACACATTTGTCTATAGAAAAATTTGTCAGAAACACATTTTTCTATAGAAAAATTTGTCAGAGACACATTTTTCTATAGAAAAATTTGTCAGAGACACATTTTTCTATAGAAAAATTTGTCAGAGACACATTTTTCTATAGAAAAATTTGTCAGAGACACATTTTTCTATAGAAAAATTTGTCAGAGACACATTTTTCTATAGAAAAATTTGTCAGAGACACATTTTCCTATAGAAAAATTTGTCAGAGACACATTTTTCTATAGAAAAATTTGTCAGAGACACATTTTTCTATAGAAAAATTTGTCAGAGACACGTTTTTCTATAGAAAAATTTGTCAGAGACACATTTTTCTATAGAAAAATTTGTCAGAGACACATTTTTCTATAGACAAATTTTTCAGAGACACATTTTTCTATAGACAAATTTTTCAGAGACACATTTTTCTATAGAAAAATTTGTCAGAGACACATTTTTCTATAGAAAAATTTGTCAGAGACACATTTTTCTATAGAAAAATTTGTCAGAGACACATTTTTCTATAGAAAAATTTGTCAGAGACACATTTTTCTATAGAAAAATTTGTCAGAGAAACATTTTTGTATAGAAAAATTTGTCAGAGAAACATTTTTCTATAGAAAAATTTGTCAGACACATTTTCTATAGAAAAATTTGTCAGACACATTTTCTATAGAAAAATTTGACAGAGACATTTTTCTATAGAAAATTTGTCAGAGACACATTTTTCTGTAGAAAAATTTGTCAGAGACACATTTTTGTTTAGAAAAATTTGTCAGAGACACATTTTCCTTTAGAAAAATTTGTCAGAGACACATTTCTCTTTAGAAAAATTTGTCAGAGACACATTTTTCTATAGAAAAATTTGTCAGAGACATTTTTCTTTAGAAGAATTTGTCTATAGAAAAAATTGTCAGAGACACATTTGTCTATAGAAAAATTTGTCAGAGACACATTTTTCTGTAGAAAAATTTGTCAGAGACACATTTTTCTATAGAAAAATTTGTCAGAGACACATTTTTCTATAGAAAAATTTGTCAGAGACACATTTTTCTATAGAAAAATTTGTCAGAGACACATTTTTCTATAGAAAAATTTGTCAGAGACACATTTTTCTATAGAAAAATTTGTCAGAGACATTTTTCTTTAGAAAAATTTGTCAGAGACATTTTTCTTTAGAAAAATTTGTCAGAGACATTTTTCTTTAGAAAAATTTGTCAGAGACACATTTTTCTACAAAAAAATTGGTCAGAGACACATTTTTCTTAGAGATATTTGTCAGAGGCACATTTTTCTATAGACAAATTTGTCAGAGACACATTTTTCTACAGAAACATATGTCAGACACATTTTTCTTTAGAAAAATTTGTCAGAGACACATTTTTCGTTAGAAAAATTTGTCAGAGGCATTTTTCTTTAGAAAAATTTGTCAGAGACACATTTTTCTTTAGAAAAATTCGTCAGAGACACATTTTTCTTTAGAAAAATTTGTCAGAGACACATTTTTCTTTAGAAAAATTTGTCAGAGACACATTTTTCTTTAGAAAAATTTGTCAGAGACACATTTTTCTTTAGAAAAGTTTGTTAGAGACAAATTTTTCTATATAAAAAATTGTCAGAGACTCATTTTTCAATAGAAAAATTTGTCAGAGAAACATTTTTCTATAGAAAATTTGTCAGAGACACATTTTTCTATAGAAAAATTTGTCAGAGACATGTCTGTGACAAATTTTTCTATAGAAAAATTTGTAAGAGACACATTTTTCTATAGAAAAATTTGTCAGAGACACATTTTTCTATAGAAAAATTTGTCAGAGACACATTTTTCTTTAGGAAAAATTGTCAGACACATTTTTCTTTAGAAAAATTTGTCAGAGACACATTTTTCTTTAGAAAAATTTGTCAGAGACACATTTTTCTATAGAAAAATTTCTTTAGAAAAATGTGTCAGACAAATTTTTCTTTAGAAAAATTTGTCAGACACATTTTTCTTTAGAAAAATTTGTCAGAGACACATTTTTCTTTAGAAAAATTTGTCAGAGACACATTTTTCTTTAGAAAAATTTGTTAGAGACTTTGGTCTTTAGAAAAATTTGTCAGAGACCCATTTTTCTTTAGAAAAATTTGTCAGAGACACATTTTTTATAGAAATTTTTGCTAGAAAATATATTTTTTATTGCAAAATTTTGCCGCTAACACATTTTCTAAAGAAAACTTTGCTTTAAACACATATTTCTATTAAAAAAATTTTTTGATTTACTTTAAAAATCAGGAAGCATTTCGATTTCGTATATAAACATAAAGTTATTTGAAACTATTGTGTAATCTTGAATTACAAAAATAGTTAATAAATTTATTAGGTATTGGCAACATAATTTCTATGTTAAATATTTTAATTATAATAAAATTTTTTCTATATGTTTCCGGTATAAGATCATAGCACAAAACTCATACTTATTTCAAAACTCCGTCTAAAAAAACTCAAATAAATATACAAATTTGCACCTGCCTTTAACTCATAGAAAGACGGTGAAAACCAAAAGAATTTAAAGTTATTAAACTCAAGTCGAAAAAAAATCAAATAAAATTAAATAGAAGTGCCAAAATTAGAAAAGAGCCAAAACAAAACGTTTTCATTTTTTTACTCAATAATAATAAAAATAAAAGTCAACAAGTAAGAGTGGTATATTCGGCTTTGCCGAATCTTGGATACCCTTCACCAATGGTGTTGCAAAAGTTCTTAATGTAATTCCTAGCAAAATTTGGTTATACTAGTATTATATGCAAAGAGTCTTTAAAATTAAGAGTCGGAAAAAGAAAAGCTTTTCGGTGGCGTCATCATCTAGAATAGTTATGCACCCAAAGGTTAGGTTGGGCAGGTGGCTGATGTCTACGGAAGCTTCACTTGGGTTCTAAAGTGGTCCCTTTGTGAAAGATAATGATTACTAGACTACAAGTAGAGAATGCATATTTAAGCCAGCCAGTAGCTTCGAAATAAAATAGACACATATTTTACGAACATTTAATAAAGTTCGATAGACCAGATAAACCATGCAGAAAAGATGCTTCAAAATGTAGATGCCCTTACATTTGCAATAGCACATCGATTTGATGAAGTTTAAGTATTCTGGCATGCAACCCAAAAACACAGTGCCCAGTGAGGGTCGTGCACTTTAATTCGTACGAATTATCCAACTAGTAAAAGTTCTTAATTAGTTATGTAAAACTCTGAAGTTAGCGGACTGATTTAGGTCAAAGCTTTAACAATGATAAGCCTTAAAATTATAGGGTATACACTCTTAGTTTTAGATACATACATGAAATATATAGCTTTTGAATGGATGGATATCAGCTTTGTCGGAAAAGTTATTAAAGATTTGCTTATTAATCTGAAGTTAGTTAATTAATTAAAATGGACACTTCATCAATAATATTTGGGATGTATTGTTCTTTCGATCTGTCCGATGGATGTTTGGAAAGTTTTGCTCTAGTTCCTTGTGCAATTTTAATGTGATTTAATTTATCAGCATTAAATCGATTGGGAGATTTCACTAAATGTGAATAGAGCTCGCCCATTTTCAATATCGAACTTTTCAAGAGATCAGAAATACTTTTGTCAAATGTTGTCCCTCTAGAAAGTTTATTTTAGGCGCTATGGCCCTGAATATTAATATTGTACAACGTCTTTATACTAAATGTCATCATCGTATCTTAGGCGAAGTTATACGGGAACAATTGTCAAACGTGAACGGATTTCTCCCAATTGCAATTAAAAAATTTAAATTTTCGTTGATATGTGAGATACTTACATACATATGTAGGTTTTGGACGGATATCATTTTTGTACTTCCTAGGAAGATTACCTATAATTTGATATATAATACATTCTCAAATGTTATCATAATGTTCAAAAGTCAGACACAAAATTAAGGTTAATGCAGTGTCTGTCTGCTAAAATCAGATTTGTGGAGCTCCTGGATTTTACACAAAATTTTAGGATATTGTCCCACCCTGAATTTTATCATTGTCGATCAAAACACCATCGCTTAAACGCTAAATTATATCTACCACAAATTACCGAATGCATCAGGATTTAGGTAATCCCCTGCTAAGGACGCTATTAAATTTCATCAAAATAAACACCTGAGATATCGACAAAACAGGAGCTCCAAAAACTTGACTACAACAGAAAAAATTACAGACAGGTAGACGGACGGACAAAAAAACAGACGGACGGACGGACAAACAAACAGACGGACAGACAAACAGACGGACGGACAGACTTTGGTTGCGAAATCGATACTCCTGCCGATTCTGAGTTGATCGGTACAATTTGAATGGTAATCGTAATCAGATTTGTGGAGTTTATATATTTAGAAAATCCTCACACAAAGAACGATGTCAAATTTCATCACAATCGGTCCATAAACACCTGAGATATCGCTGAAACAATACTTACAAAATGTAAACAAAATTTCTTAGACACGTACTTTGGGCAATTTGCTGTACCTCAAATGTAGTGTTATGGCGATATCTCAATTGATTATGGACCGCTTTTGATAAAATTTAATAACGTGCTTGGCGGGGGAATTTCCTAAAATCTGATATAAAATTTATGTAGGTCCGTGCTAAAGGGGGATGGTTTTTCCTATTTCTGCATTTCATTTTTTCAACAAACATTCTCTAATGCGAACTTTGGGCAATTTGCGATACATCAAATTCAGTGTTTTGGCGATATCTCAGTTGTTTATGGACCGATTTTGATAAAATTTTACAGAGTGCTTTGGCAAACTATTTCCTACAATCTGATATATAACATATTATAACATGTACACCAGGAGTATCTTTTTTCTCTTGTTATTTAAAAGTGTGTTTCAATCAAAAATTTTAAAATTTTCGTCTAATTTTTGGTATTTTTTCGATATTTTCGGTGTTAATAAACCGATTTTAATGAAATTTAATAGCGTTCATTGCGGGAGAATTTCCTAAAATCTGATATATAATTTATGTAAGTCCATCCTCCAGGGGCTTCAGAAACTTGATTTCAACAGACAGACAGACAGACGGACGGACAGACAGACAGACAGACAGACGGACATCGTTTAATCGATTCTCCTCCCGATTCTGAGTCGATCGGTATAATTTTTATGGGGTCTACGATCACTAATAAAAAAATTACAAACGGAATCACAAACTTATAATACCCTTTCACCTATTGGTGAAGGGTATAAAAAGAATAAAAACAAAAATAAAAAATAAAAGTTTGAAATAGACAGATAGTCAGACGGACAGACAGACAAAGAGGAAAAGTGTTTTTGTTATTCCTCCTCCTGCTCTTCTACGTTTTTAGATGGAAATGAGGTTGAATTGAGGTGAACTAATTAAACAATAAAAGAAAGAAAAGTCCAACAAAGAAAAACTCTCTCTCTCTTAAAATGTATTTGCGTTTTATTTTTGCTGTTTGTGTTGCTGTTGCGTGTTGAGAATTTTGATGAGTAGAAAAGAACATTTTCAACTCACAAAGAGTTGAATTCCAGACACATTATTTTGAGTGATAGGAGGGAAATTACGATTGTAAAAATATGCTAGAAACTAAAAATATTGCTGCGTTTGAATTTTAAAATTATTTACGCTAAAAACAATTTTTAAGTCGGCTGATTAGAAGGAAACTAAAAATAAAATGAAATATCTAATATAAAATAAGGGCTTAGTACAAAAAAACGTGATGCGTTGTCACATGTCTTCAGAAATAAACAGAATTACCTATTTCCCTTTGTTCATGTAGCGAATGTACCCAATGAAAATATTAGGCTAGCAAATAAGTCGTTAGCCGCTACTTTTTCCCATCATTCTGGTAGCATATGGATTCGACGCCAGAAAAACTGCTCCGTTTTTGAGGTAAAGAATTAATCTAGCCTATTTCTAATACCCGGTTACTGCGTATTTCGATTCGAAAGAAATTATTTTCGAAACAATGCTTTAAGCATACAAATTCAAACAATTTTATTTCCGAATCGAATTACGCAGTTTTCAATTCCCTGTTCTGATTCAGATGTGGCAAGATCTGGGCTATAAGGCGGTCTATTCTCAACTATTTTTGCGTTGTCATGATGAAAGTTTATGGCTTCGTGTCTGGTCGAATATTCTGGTCGTTTTTTGTTTATTACTCTATTTAAACAAGAGACCAAGACCAAGACAAATTACAGAACTTCTCATCCAAGCCCCGTCAGTCTTTGCCGGGTCATCAAAAATGACTAATTTTGAAAGATAATTTGAAATTTCAGATAGCCCAATTGGTCGTTGGCCGGGTTTCAAAACTTAATGGTAGTATTCCTTAAGAGATGTTGATGTCTGAATTCTTCCCAAACGACTCTTATTGATTTCTTGATATTGTCATACTTCTAACCTGCGTCGGTTTTGTGTTTTGTAAAATATATACACAACACTTAAACAATTATTTTCCTTATAGTGTCGTGCGCTTAACTGACAAATGAGCTCTAACAGAAGTACGAGTATTACTTAAGAATATCGGATCATTTTCTATCGTAGTAGTGATAGGACATGAAAGTCGAGGTTTTACGTGGACCACTACCGCACAGGCCTATTTCACTGTGCTCTCAACACCGGGTGGAAAAAGTACGTCCACTAGCGCCTGGATGTACATCCGTACCAAATTGAAACCATGTTTTTTTGAACAAGGTTTCCCCTTTGGTGGGGACGAGGCTATCTAATCTCCCTCCGGTCTATTGATACGGCACCCGTTTGAAATGCAACTCATGGAACTTACGTTCTACCCGCGATATTGTTTATTAAGCACAGCCACCAGGATGCTTCCAACAGGGGCCACACCAATTGTCAGGCTAGAAGTTCCAGGGGCTCCTGACTCCCGTGGTACTAGAAAAAGTTTTTGGTCGGACTATGTGGACAAGCCACTACCAGCCAAAAAAGGCTAGTTACTGGTTCCATACACTTACACATTCACACAACACATGACCACCTAATTCGATTTGAACACATTTAGTCATAGGACAACACGAATCTTATTTCAATTTCTGGTTAATTTTTATTGGGCGGAAGTGCTAGCCTCTCTCTTTTCGGGAATTGGAGTTACATTGACAGCTTTTCAGTACATGAGAAATTGACCGGTATGCTACCGGACGCGCCAGCTACGAAAGGCACTGTAATGTCATTCAGACCAGGAAATTTATTTATGTTGAGTTTCGCTAAAGACTTTTTAAGAGCTCGGAAGAATATTTTTGGTATAGATCTTCTGTCATCCTTGACTCCCAGTGGAGCATAGGGCCTCTTGGTTTCATTCATCATAATGTTCTTTCATAGATTAGGCACCTCCAAAATCCTTGCGCCAGCTGCCGTAGCAGGGGGATTTCTCGCATGATTAACCCTTGGAGTAATGTAATGTTGTTTCTTTCCATGCTTAAAATATCGTAAGTGCTGAATCGATGGTTGATGAGTCCAAAGACACAAGCTACGTTTGTTAGCGAACCGCCCGATAAGAGACAGACGGCCGCTTGCAGCCGCAACTAACATGTTGAAGACGCTGCATTTTCGAACTTTATCTTAGACCCTTATACCAAATACGTTGGAATGGTTCTAAGATATTAGGCGTGACCTAGAATTCCACAGGTATTGTTTACCGCATCTTCAACTAGGTTGCTCAGGTTACTAGAATGTACCACGACGAGGTTAGAGTACGAATTGAATACAGCTCTTACCTGGTAGCTGGAATCGTCAGGTAACAGCTGCACCCCATTACACATTGGTAAAGATACTTTTTTTTAATTTAGGACCAGCACTCAGAGGATTACCCCTACCTACTTATGCGATGCATTGTTTTGGAACTAGGAAAATAGGTTATGTGAAGGAGGATAGATGGAGTAGTGTTTGTGGACATTTGATTTGAATTTACCTATATTGCAACTGGCAGGAAAAATTTCTGCGGGAAGCGAATTCCACATACGAACTGTATGACTAAAGAACGAATTTTCTCACAAAGGGATGTGCTCTAGCAGAATGACGTGTGTTGCGTAAAAAAGTTCGAGTTTCGGGAACGGGTTCCCTGATTTCGTTAGAGCACATTCCAAAGTAGTAACGATAGAACAGTGAGACACAACCCACATTGCGACGGTGCTCCAGTGAATCAATAGAGTTGGATACCCTACTGTCACCGATGAGCACTTTAGCCCTCTCTTGCACTCGGTCGAGAAGCTCCAAAATAGACTTTGAAGCACCCGCCCATACATGAGAGTTGTATTCCATTTTCGGTCGGATGTAGGTGGTGTAAATAGTAAGGAGATCAGAAGAACTGAAGTATCTTTTACACCGTTTTAGAAAACCGATGCACTTGAATGCTTCTTTCGACACTTGAAAGATATGCTCTGTACAACGCACATCACATTGTATTCTTATGCCTAGAACATCAAGAGCATCTGATTCCTCAATATGTACACCACCCATTAATACAGATGAAGTAACATGGTTTGCCGTGCGTTTATGCGTAAGCATACAACATTGAGTTTTCCGCGCATTAAAATTAACTCTATTCGCACGAACCCATTCTAAAATTGTTTCTAAATCGCGGTTTAATGATTCATTCATGTTTTGTCTCATAGTGTCAACCTCAAGGAGGCTTGGCCTACGATTGAATGAATATGAATGGCAAATGTTACTATCATCTGCAAAAGAGTAGATAGAATTGGAAGTTTGACGAAGAAGGTCATTTATGAAGATAAGAAATAGAGTAGGAGAAAGAACAGAACCTTGCGGTACCCCTGAGTTAATCTTGAACTCGTTTGAGGAGAACCCATCTATAACAACTCGTATAGTGCGATCTCTGAGGAAGCTCGATATAAACCGAGAGAAATTATTACCGACACCAAAGGCAATAAGTTTTGATAGAAGTGCTCCGTGCCACACTCTATCGAACGCCTTGGAAATATCTAGAGCCACAATTTTACTTTCGCCAAAACGGTGTATTGATTGACACCATTTTTCCGATAGGAAGGCTAGCAGATCTCCCGTAGAGCGTCCCCTACGGAACTCATACTGGCGGTCGCTTAGTAGGTTGTTAGACTCTAGATATTTAACAAGATGGTGGTTTACCATACCCTCCAAAACTTTGGAGAGTGTTGAACAAATTGCTGTTGGGCGGCAATTTTCAGGGTTGTTAGCCTCACTCTTTTTAGGGATTGGCGTAACATTAGCAACATTCCAGCACCGAGGAAATGTACCGGCATGGTACAAGGTGCTGAAAAGGTTAGCTGATGGACGCGCAAGCATCGAAGAGCACTGCTTCAAGACCAGTGCTGGAATGCCAGCTGGCCCTGGAGACTTATTTATATTGAGATCCGCTAAAAACCGTTTTACAGCACGAGCGCGAAAGAATATCTTTGGCATAGTTACAGATACTCTTTCGAGCTTGGGCAGAGGTTGGGTGCTTTCCGGCAGTGCTTTCGGCAGTTCAGCCAGTTCATTAGCTTTGTCAATCGAGTGAGAAGATTAGGCCATCCTTTAAGGGAGTAAGAACTAATAAACTATCATTATTAACAAATAACCCAAAGCTCTTACTGCCCCAGGGGCTGTGGGAACTTTAGTACTAACTTTGTAGAAAATTGCCGGAAGAACTCGGATCTAATTTGATTTTTCTTCGGAGCAGTAGACGAAGTGTTTCGAAGTCTCTAAAACGAAAAAGATGGGGCAACGGCAAGGATGCCAATATCGTGTTTTTCAAGATGACGAAAAAAAAAGGTAAGGGTATTGTGTTAGTGCCAAGCAACACTTGGAATATGTGTTGGTCCGTTAATTATAAGATCCATTTGCAATTGAACACTATTCCCAGAAAGTCTGTCCAGATTTTTATTGAAATAAAATAGCAGACTCTGCCTATACATATTCTTTGTTTTTATTTTGACTTTTCCTTCTGCTGCTTCTTCTAAATCTAACGCAGCTAGACAGATAAAAACTCAACACAAAGAGTGGTATTCATTAAACGAGTCTGTCATTTTAGTTATCTCTTATTAGCAGGAAGAGAGTGAGATATTAAAAGAGAGAGTATCAAAATAAGGTGGGTTTTAAAAGAAAAAAAATCAGGAAAAGAATGAAACCAGATAAAAACAAAAGAAACTTGTTTATGTTTTTGTTGAATTTTTTTTTCTTTGTTTTTTATATGGAAGGCAATTTAACAGATGAAATAAATCAAATAAACTACTATAAAAGCAAGCCAAGAAATTAAAAAAAAGAGTTTTTAAGAGATATTGTGCTATCAAGAGGCAGAGGCAGCAGCAACAAAATAAAAACAAAAGCAAAACAACAAAATACGAAAATAGCAGACAAGGCAAACTGGTTCATGATAACATGAAAAAAGCAGCAGCTCAAACTCACTCAATCACTTGTACAGAGATAGACGGACAGACAGACAGACGAACGGATGGATGGATTGTTGGTTGGACAGACATTTAAGATAGACAAAAAAACATTGAAATACTTTTATAAAACAACAAAAATATTGGCGATTGCAACCAAAATAAAAATAAAGAAGAAGAAAACAAATCCAACAGATACAAAACAGCACGTACTTTTTTAACCACGAGCAAATAATAATAACAAAGAACGATAGTTTCAACTGCAGCAGCAGCAACACCGACATCGAAACCCCAACACATTATACAGAGACTTTCCAAATAATATTCAGACAAAAACTGCTAATAATAAAAATAGTTTCCAGAGACCAAAATAAAAAATCGAAAAATTCAAAAATAAATTACATCTCTAGCCAATGTAAATAATTCACACACAAGCAGCGGCAGCAGCAACTGCAAGAAAAACTGAACGAACACGAGAAAAAATAATCCTCCAATTTATTATACGGGTGTGTTCAAAAAAAAAAATATAAAGAAAAAAAAAACACCAAAACGAAAAACGTTTCAAATTCTATTACAAGTTTCTTTTTTTTTTTTTTTGTCGATTTTTTCCGACTCAAAATAAATGACTCCGACACGGAAAACAACAACAATAATAAATCTACTTTTACACACATGAGTCCAATAGACAAAAGAACAAATAAGCGAGCGGATAGTTGGACAGACGGACGTTTAGTCGGCCAGTCGGTGGTGGGATGGTTAGTCAGAATGACTGACAAAATAAAAGCAGACAAAGCGAATGGACGGACGGGCTGGCGGACAGACAAAATAGTTTATGTGTAAAATCCACTCTCTCATATCAAGCCCGCCAGCATTTATGAGAAAAACATCAAATATTTGACACCACTACCTTAATTCAACACCAAATATTGGAAAACAGGCTTGCCAAATCGTTGAAAAAAAACGGTGATTTTAAGATAAAATACTTTTATAGAAATTATAGATATAAATGCATTTATTTTTTGCATTGGGCCAACACTCAGGGGATGACCCCTACATAGTACGCATTGTGATAGGATGTCCCAACTGGAACACAATGTTTAAATTTTAAATAAAACACAAATATTTAAAATAAAAAAGTAACTATGCCTAGCATATTCTTTCGAGATCGTGCTGTCAAAAGGGTCTTAGCGGATCTTAACACAAATAAGTCTCCCGGGCCGGATGGCATTCTAGCACTTGTTTTGAAGCAGTGCTCTTCGACGTTAGCTCGTCCATTAGCCAACCTTTTTAGCACCGTGTACCACGCCGGTGAGTTTCCTATGTGTTGGAAGGTTGCTAATGTAACGCCAATCTCCAAAAAAGGTGAGGCTAGCAACCCCGAAAATTACCGCCCAATAGCAATTTGTTCCGCGCTTTCCAAAGTGATGGAAAGTAAACTAATGGTAAACTATCATCTAGTTAAATATTTGGAGTCTAATAACCTACTAAACGACCGGCAATATGGATTTCGTAGGGGCCGCTCTACGGGTGATGTATTAGCCTTTTTATCGGAAAAATGGTGCCGTTCTATTCACCGTTTTGGCGAAAGTAAAGTTATAGCTCTCGATATTTCTAAGGCGTTCGATAGAGTATGGCATGGAGCACTTCTATTAAAACTTATTGATTTTGGTGTAGGTAACAATTTCTCTGGGTTTATATCGAGCTTTCTCAGAGATCGCACTATAAGAGTTGTTATAGACGGGATATCGTCCGACGAGTTCAAGACAAGGCTCCGTTCTTTCTCCTACTCTATTTCTTATTTTTCTAAATGACCTTCTATGTCAAACTTCCAACCCTAACTACTCTTTTGCAGATGATAGCAACATCTGTCATTCGTATTCATTACGAATAGGCCAAGTATATTGGAGATCAATTCCAAGAGGAAAACCATGAATGATACGCTTAATTCCGACCTATCTACAATATCCGATTGGCGTCGTTTAAATAGGGTCGATTTCAACGTTTAAAAGACCCAATGTTGTGTGTTAACACACAAACGCGTTACGCAATGTTGCATCATCTGTAATTATGGGTGGTATAAATATTGAGGAATCAGAAACTCTTGATGTTCTAGGCATGAAAATTCAGTGTGATGTCCGCTGGACTAATCACGTTTTTCAAGTGTCGAAAGAAGCATTCAAGTGTCTCGGTTTTCTAAAGCGGTGTAAGACATACTTCACTCCAACTGATCTCCTTAATATCTATACCACATACATATATCCGAACGAAAATGGAATACAACTCTCATGTATGGGCCCGGGCTTCAAAGTCTATTTTGGAGCTTCTCGACCGTGTACAAGAGAAGGCGAAGGTGATTATCGGTGACAGTAGGGTAGCTAACTCTATTGCCTCATTTTAGCATCGTCGTAATGTGGGTTGCGTTTCACTGTTCTATCGCTACTATAATGGAATGTGCTCAAATTAAATTAGGGATCTTGTTCCTGGAACCCGTACATTTCTTCGTAGCACACGCAACTCTACAAGGGTTCATCCCTTTGCAGTCGATTTTCCAGTGGATCGCACGACGCACTATAGAGAAAACTCGTTTTTTAGCCGTATAGCGCGAATGTGGAATAAACTTCCTGTGAGTAGTGTTATTGGATATTCGATGTGAACCTTTGGATATTATAATTAGAAAGAAAGACTGATGCTGGAAGTTTATTCCACATTCGTGTTGTGAGCCAAAAAAAATGAGTTTTCTCTATAAAGTGCGTCGTGGGATCCTTTGAATCGACTACAAAGAGATGAGCTTTTGTTGGATTTCGTGTACGTAGAAGAAATGCACTGGTTTCAGAAACTTATTTAAATGGCCTATATTACAACCTGTTTAGGTCAAAGGCCGAGCATATTTTAGAATTCCATGCGCTTCGATCTTGTGCGCATAATCTCTTTATTCGTAGGCCAAGCATTGCAAAAATTTCTTCTACTTGGTCCTTCCATCCAAGTTTCGGTCGTCGCTCTTCCAAGAATTCCCTCGGGAGCATTTTCGAAGACTTTTCCTAGAGTATTTCCATCCATTCGCACAACATGTGCTAGCCAGCGCAACCGCTCTTATTTATTGCGTTTTACTATATCAATGTCAGCGTATAACTTAAACAACTCATGATTAAGTCGGTGTCGATATTCATTGTTGATGCTGATTGGTCCATAAATTTTTAGAATCAGAATCTTCCTCTCACAAATTCCAAGAATAGCTTCATCTACTTGTGCAAGTGCTCATGGTTTAGCACCATATAAGTTTTTAGGAACAAGATCCCTAATTTCGTTTGAGCACATACCGTTATAGTAACGATAGAACAGTGAAACGAAACCTAAATTGCGACGTTGCACCAAAGAGCCAATAGAGTTGGTTACCCTACTGTCGCCGATAGGCAGCTTCGCCCTCTCTTCTACATGGTCAAGAAGCTCCAAAACAGATTTTGAAGCACCGGCCCATACATGAGAGTTGTATTCCGTCCTCGGACGGATGTAGGTGGTGTAAATAAAGAGGTAAGTTGGAGTGAAGTATGTCTTACTCAGCTTTAGAAATCCGACACACTTGATTGCTTCTTTCGACACTTCGAAAATATGTTTAGTCCAATGGAGATCGCACTGAATTTTCATGCCCAAAACATCATGAGCCCTCAAAATAGACTGACGTTTTCTTCGAGCAATGCGTCGTAAATTTGTAACATCCTCCGTCTCTGCAGCTATTGAAGTAGCCAGGTGTTGTCATTCACCCGACGATCGGATATTTCCATAATTTCGGTCTCATGAGCCCTCAAAGTAGACAAACGTTCTCTTTGGGCAATACGTTGTGAATCGGTTTCATTCTCTACTCCGCAGCTACTAAAGCTGCCTGGCCGCCAGGCGTTCTCCCGATAGTCGAATATTTGTATGATCTTCGGTCTTATGAGCTCTCAAAGTAAACTGACGTTCTTATTGAGCTATGCGTCTTAAATTTGTTTCATCCTTCGTTTCCTTAGCTATTGAAGTAGCCTGGTATTTCTATGACCTTCGGTCTCATGAACCCTCAAAATAGACTGGCGTTCTCTTTGGGCAATACGTTGTAAATTTTTTTTCTTCAACATCTCCGCAGCTACTGAAGCCCTGCGTTGCCTAGTGTTTTCCCGATGGTCAAATATTTCTATTAACTTTGCTCTCATGAGCCCTCAAGTAGACTAACGTTTTCGTTTGATCCTCCATCTCCGCAGCTATTGAAGCTGCCTGGCGTTGAAGTTCATTTGTATGGGGCATACATTTTCTGTGTACTTATTGAAATGACAACACTGTCCCTGTCAATAAACAACAGTCAATAGTAAACGTGATATTCAATGGCTCAGTCAAAGCTCAGGTTAACTTCAAAAAATACTAACGCTATTACTGTTGAATCTCGGGCAGATAGCGTGGAAATCAACGTGAATAACGAGATACTTGGATGTGTAGGTACCTTCAATTATCTGGGAAGTTTGCAATCGGAGGTCGGAGGTGGCTCCGACGAGGACATTGTATCTCGAATACATATTTGCGAAATTTGCATTTGGTATTCTTCGAACTACTTGGAAATCTAGCCAAATATCAACAATATCTATGATACGAATATACAAATCGAATGTCAAGTCCATCAAGTATTACGGTTGCGAAACGGGCAAATGCCATTGGTATGCGCCTGCAAACAAATGCTTACGGCAAATCCTTAATATATGGTGGCCGAATCCCATAAAAAATGAATATCTACTAAATGCGACAAACAAAATCTCCGATTCTATAGAGGTGTCATGGCGGTGTATAGATCACACACTCCAAAGACCAAATATCAATATTGCTCGATAAGCGTTTCTTTAGAATCCACAGCGAAGAGGTCGTCGTGTTGGTGCACCTGCTAGACTGTGGAGAAGATCAATTGGAACGACATATGCCTAACATCTCGCAATAGAGTCCGATATAAAAGGATCGTGGAGCTCCATTGCTTCACTGGGAGTCAAGGATAACAGAAGAATTGACTCCTGTCTTAATCTAAGCAAGCTGCGTAATTTAGTATGTGGTTTGAGAAGAAAATTAAATTTTGATGTGGCCGCACAACTAGTTCTTGTTCCCAAACTTGTTTGTTTCTACGGACTTATTGACTTGCCCTCGTAAATTATCATCTGGCATCCCTAGGTTCCTTCACATGTGCATTTCCCCACCTCAGGAAAGTAACTTTTGTTAGTAAAAAAAATTTTGGACTTTTTGTTAAGAGAGTCAAAAACACCCAAGGAGAGAGAATTAAAATGTTTCCTTATCATGACTAGACAAGAATTAAAATGCAAATTTCCACCTTGTTCTCTTTCTCTTCCATAGTAATAACAAAGTAAAAATTATGATGTTATCTTGAGTATTCAATGGAATAATTTGTAAGCATCACATCACACTCTCACTCTCTTCTTCTTTCGCTCTCTTATGCAGGCAATCACATTTGCAATTTTAAATTGCAGTTAAGAGTTCATGTACCCGATGGAAACACCCCACACCACCTTAACCTCATACTTCAGTGACACACGTTCAAAATGAAATCAATAGGAAAAACACACTGACAAGATTTAAAGGAAAAAATTTAAATAAAAAAAAAAATTCTAAAAAGTAACAAAGAGACAATTTAATATTAAAGTGTTTTTGCATTTATTAAAATTGAAAGTATATTGCAGCAAAATTTTACGAGTATATATTTGTTTTAAATACAAAATTAAAATTGGGAAATAATTTTGGTAATATCTATATAAAGAACGATATATAGATCGCTTGTCAGTCTTGGACTATATATTTCATGGGCTAGACATATTTCTTCTTAGACAAAAAAATTCGTTTTTGACTATTTATAGTCGTTCTGGGACTCTATATATTTCCGTCTTGGAATATATAAAGTCCGTCATAAAATATATAACTGTTTTTGGCTAGATCGTACGTCTCGGACTACATATTCCATTTTGAACTTTAATTTGGTCTCATATAGTTCGTCTATTTCAATTAGTCTGCTTTGGATTGATTCCATTTATTCCGTCTTGGACTATAGATAATTGGGTCGTCCATTAGTCTTGGTCTATATAGTCCTTGGGTTAGACATATTCTTACTTAGACTATAATATCCGTCTTGAACTATATTTAGTCGTTCTTGGACTCTATGTATTCCATATTGTACAATATCTAGCCAGTTTTGCACTCAATTTAGTCCGTCTTGGAATGCATAAAGTCTGTCTTAAAATATACAACAGTTTTTGGCTAGATCGTGAATCTTGGGCTATATATTCAGTTTTGAACTTCATATTTAGTCTTATGTAATCCGTCTAGAACTATGTAGTCCGCTTTGGATCATTAAACCCACTTAGGACTATATTTATATTAGTCCATGGACTATAGTCTGTTTAAAACTATATGTAGTGAGTGAAGTTTACTTTCAGTCAACCTAGACAAGATAGATTTTGGGAACAAGTCCAGCATCCAAGCTTTTCAGCTCGTTATAATATGCCGGCGAGTTTCCATTGTGTTATAAATGGCCTATATTACAAACAGTTGAGGTCAAAGGCCGAGCACATTTTAGCATTCCATGCGCTTCGGTCTTGTGAGCATATTCTCCAATTTCGTAGGCCAAGCATTAAAAGATTTTCGTCTACTTGGTTCTTCAATCGAAGTTTCGGTCGTCCTCCTTCTACGAGTTCCCTCATTTTTGAATTAATGTAACGCCAGTTCTTTAAAAGCCAAAAGCAATTTGTTTCGCACTATCCAAATTAATGGAAAGTTGTATAGTTAACTACCATCTGGTAAAATATTGGAGTCTTACCAACCGGTAGTATTCCGTAGGGGTCGTTCTCAGGGACGTATTAGCCTTCATATCGGAAAAATGGTACCGTTTTGACGAAAGAAAAGTTAAAGCTCTCAATATTTCCAAGTAGTTCGGTAGAGTATGGTGTACTTACATTAAAACTTATTGCTTTTGGTGCAGGTAATAGCCTATCTCGATTTATATCAAGCTTCTTCTGAGACCGCACTATAAGATTATTTATGTACGAGATATTATCTGACAAGTTTATGATTATTTCGGGGCCACCACAAGGCTCCTACTCTTTTTCTTTTATGTTTATATGACCTTCTATGTGGGACTTTCGATCCCATATACTTTTTTACAGATGATAGCAACATTTGTCACTCGTATTCATTCAACTACAGACCAAAACATGAATGACAATATAAATTCCGACCTAACTGTAATCTCCGATTGGAGTCATGCTGGTAGGGCCGATTTTAGTGACTTAATACCCAATGTTGTATGTGAACACAAAAACGCGTGATCATGTTGCTTTGTCAGTAATGGTTGGTTATAATATTAGGGAAACAGAAACTCTTGATAATCTGTAATGGGTGATATAGGGGATGTTGGATAACAAGTAACGGTTCAAATTGGTCTTAACTTGCTAAGACCAAACCTATCTTGGTTTTCCTTCATCTGAACTGAGGACACTGACCTCCTCGTGGTATCGCCCGGGGAACTATGTTAACACCCGTTAATGTAGTGAGCTATAATGTGCCGCGAGTTATCCCTTTAGAGCGATAAAAATAAAGGTTAGGAAAAAAAATCAATTAGAATTGAAAACGGCCACCCCCTAATGTTAAAAGAGGACGTCTATAACTTCGATTGCAAAGCTAGGCCTAGGAAATTGGAGAACATGCGCACAAGATCCAAGCAAATGGATTTCTAAAATATGATCGGTTGTAAATATAGGCTATATAAACAAGTAAGTAATGCTATAAACACAATAACGACTGCAGGCTATAAGCAATAACCTGTCAAATTTACGTCGACACAACCACAGGCCTCGCAGCGCTAGCTAGGTTTTCATTTTAGACACCTGGTTTCGTAGGGAAACTTTCTTAAAATCAGGTGCAGATTTCGATTTTGCTATACGCTTGAAGCGTTTTTTGGCTCCCATACAAATCGACACACTCTAATACTTATATCTATGTTGTTTTAAGATATGCGCATTTTTATACAAAAAAATCGGTTGTAAAAATAAATGTTTAGCTTATGAGCTCTTAATCCATTATAAATCGGAAGATATACATATGTATATATCATTTAAGAGTTATTTTCAGTAGCTTTTGTTTCGATACCAAAAAAGTTAGTATCCAATATAAACATCTATAGTTATCCGTATAAGTCTTGAAATTTAAATAGCCCATAACTCTCAAACTATAAGAGATCACATCAAAATATTTCTATAATATTTTTTTTATTTAGACATACATTTAAGTGCATTGACTTTCTAAAGCGATGTAACCCAATACCTCAGTCCAACTGATCTCCGACCGAAGCTCTATTTTAGAGACCAAGTACAAGGGAGGGCAAGGATGCTTATTGGTTGCTACGTGCTCAAACAAAATTAGGGATCTTTTTTGTGAAACCCTTACATTTCCTCGACGTTATTCATCAAATTCTCATCTACGTCGAAAGTTTTTAAAAATTATTGAAAGAATGGCATTAGTGCTAACAGTTCCCGAAACATAAATAGTACCCCTCGTTTAATTTAAACATATGTCTAATAACTTTCAGTTATCGTTAAAAATTGTCTTATTGTTAAGAATATATAAAATAGTAATACGAAGAAATGAAACAAAGAAAATTCAAGAACGCAGTTAATTGCACTAAACGAAGAACGTAATTCTTATATAAAAAAACGCAAAAGAAGACACTCATAGTCGTCAAAGTCACTTGATGTTTGTCAAGTGAAAAAAAAGTATCAACAAAAGCGAAAATGAAAATGTCAATGACAAAAACAAAAATATATTGCGATTTCTAACAAACAATGTTGTTTTGGAAAATAGTGAAAAACACCGAAAAACCCGTAGATATTAGTCAGCAAATTTTTTTTGAATAAGTAAAAAACAATAGAAACTCAACACATGTTGGTAAAAACTAAGCGAAAAGTTTTGTATTAGTAAAGCCATCATTGACCAGCACCACCTTCCTCTCGATTATTATCATTGAGTTTCGGTGTAATATATAAAAATTGTCATCACCACCAGCAGAACAGCACTTTACTGTCATTATACTCGAATGACTGGGTGTAAGTGAAATTGTTAGAAACGACATCACCTTACCATTACGATACAGCGGATGAATGGGTGTAAAGTAACAGTCATCTTTATCAATGTCATCTCCACAACAAAACACCTTCATCGACTTTGTCATAGTTATTTTAATCATTTTTGGTATTGAATCATAAGTATTTTTCATTAAATGCAGTCGTTGTGCAGTACTTGCATACATACATATATACATACAGTTGTATATAAAATGTCAAGGGTTATATTAATGACCTGATGACATTATCGTGGTCGGAAACCAAGTTCAGAAAAGGAAAATTTGGACGAAGTCATTCAGCCAGAAATGAGACTCATCACTGAAGATATTTCACGCACTATACGTTGAGGCTACTGACTCCGAATTTCGGTAGTAAATTTTAATAATTTCGATTCGTTGTTGGTGTCTATATATCTTTCCATCATGAAATGGCAAATCTTGCTGAAGAGAAATGTCATAAGAGCAGCAAGAAATATGGCGATGTCTGCTGTCCCTGTGACTGTACTTTCGTAGCGTCCCTGTTGAAAAACCCGATATAATGATTTCTTATATTAAAGTTTTGTCGACAACATTTTTCGGATAGAAAGCTTTTAATTTTAAAAGCTTTCCTGTAGGTAACTTTTACAATCTAAAACTTTCTGTAACAAACATTCCATATCAAAAGGTTTCCAATAAAAAACTGTCATTATGTATCTAAAATTTTCTCATATAAAACTTTCGATGTCGAAAGCTTTTCTATAATAAACTTTGGATATCGAAAGATTTCTTATATAAAACATCTGTCGCCAAAATATTTCAAATAGAAAACTTTTTACATACAACTTTCTTATAGAAAAATATCAATATCAAAAGCTTTTCATATAGATAACTTTTTAGAAAGCTTTAGATACTAAGCTTTCTAAAAATTGTTTATATTAAAAATTCCCATTCAAGACTTTCGATGTCGAAAGAATTCATATAATAAACATTCGAAATCGAAAGATTTCTTATATAAATCTTTCCCATAAAAAATGTTCAATATCAAAGCTTTCCTATAGGTAACTTTTGATATAAAAAGCCTTCATCTCAAAACATTCCACATCGAAAGCTTTCCGAAAAAAAGGTTTGCTATACAAAACTTTCGATGCCGAAAGTTTTCTTATAATAAACTTTTGATATTGAGAGATTTTCTATAGAAAACTTTCGATATTAAAAAATTTCTTACATAAAACTTTTGTCGTCAAAATATTTCGGATTAAAAGCCTTTTAAACCTCAACAGATTTCGTAAAGGTTACTTTTAATGTCCAAAGCTTTCTACCGAAAACAAAAATGCCAATATCTAAAGGTTCCCTATATAAATCTTTCGATTTCGAAATGCTTCATAATAATAAACTTTCGGTAAGGAAAACTTTTCAAGACAACTTTCCAAGTAAAACTTTCAATATCAAAAGCTTCCTATAGAAAACATTAAATATCGAAGGATCACTTGTAGAAACAATTCGCTATCGAAAGTTTTCGATGTCGAAAGGATTTATATAATAAACGTTTATACTTTTGATATAAAAAGCTTTCAACTAAAAACATTCCATATCGAAAGCTTTCCGAAAAAAAGTTTGCTATATAAAACTTTCGATGTCGAAAGGTTTCCTATAATAAATTTTTGATATTGAAAGATTTTCTATAGAAAACGTTCGATGTCAAAAGATTTTTTATATAAAACTTTTGTCTTCAAAATATTTCGGATTAAAAACCTTTTATATCAACAGATTTTGTAAAGGTTCCTTTTAATATCCAAAGCTTTCTACAAAAAACATTGCATATCAAGAGCTTTCTAATAGAAAAATGCCAATATCTAAAGATTTCCTATATAAGTCTTTCGAGCTTTCCAAAACTAAAAATGCCAATATCTAAAGATTTCTTATATAAATCTTTCGATTTCGAAATGTTTTCATAATAATAAGCTTTCGATATGGAAAGATTTTCTATAGAAAACTTATGATTTTCTTTAGAAAACTTTTGATTTTTTTCATAAAACTTTAAATATCGAAAAATGTCATATAGAAAATATTCCAAGTCAGACTTTTAATATCGAATGCTTTCCTAAAAAACAATATCGAAAGCTTTCATATTCTTCTATTATCCTTGACTTCCAGTGGAGCACAGGGTCTTAAAGCTTTCCTATAGAAAATATTAAATATCGAAGGATCTCTTGTAAAAAGCGTTCGCTATCGAAAGCTTTCGAAAGAACTCCTATAATAAACATTCGATATCAAAAGAATCCTTTAAAAAACTTTCAATATAATTTTTTATATAAAAACTTTCAGTTCAAAACTTTCCATATCGAAAACTTTCAGAAAAAACAAGATTTTCTATACAAAACTTTCGATGTCGAAAGGTTTCCTATAATAAACTTTTGATATTGAAAGATTTTCTATAGAAAACTTTCCCATAGAAAGCTTTCCTATCATTGACTCCCAGTGGAGCATAGGGCCTCAAAGCTTTCCTATAGAAAACTTTAAATATCGAACGACCTCTTGTAGAAAGCATTCGCTATCGAAAGCATTCCTTTAAAAAGCATTTGCTATGTAAAACTTTCCTTAATATAATTTGTTTTGATCACTACAGAAAAAGCGCTAAGTTACATTTATGCTCTGAAATGTGAATACCAAAAGCCTTATTTCAATTAAGTTTTTAATATGTTTAAAATTTAAATAAAGTTTTGAGAACCAAATTCGTCCTTCATTTTAATAATAAACTGGATTTAAAAAAAAACGTAAAATTTTATCAATTACTGTTTTAAATCACTTTTTACCGTCTCCTGTAAAGTTTTAAATATGCGAGTTAGGGCCTTTTTACATGAGACCAACATTATACAAAAAATATATGCACTCAATAAAAAAACAACCCAATAAGTAATACATAAACGAATAACAAAAAAATGTTAAAATGAGAAATTCTTCGCTTGAGGTCGTCCAAAACTCTGGCACCCCCTGGACTTGTGTTAATGAAATAATTTAGCACTCAACGTAGAAAGGGAAATGGTTTCCATACTTCACTTGCGCTACTTGACAACTAGAATAATTAAACTAAAACCAATAAAGTAGCAACAAAAATGTAAATACTTATTCCATTAGAACAATGAAATTGTGAGATAGAATCTCTGGCATCTGAAATGGAAAACATAAAAGCATTCTTCTTGGGCAGATGTACTTTATGCTATTTAAGAGGTAAAGTTGCTATATGGGGAACAAACAACCACTTACTTGTAAAACAACAAAAACATCATTACCACCACCTCGATCAATAGAGTGAGGCATAAACTTCATTAAAATTACTTGAGTCGGTGATTTTTTGATAGTGCTTGTTTTAAACTTAAGCCTTTACATTAGTTAATCAAATATTTAAGTTAAATTGTGAATCATTAGCTCACGAGCGAGTAAGACTGTGATTAGTCAAAAGCAAAAATTTAACGGTTTCCTACACCTGAATTTGTTGCTTTATTTTCACCTCCATCAACTGCAACCACCGCTGTTGCATGCTTCACTTATTTCCATTGATTTTGAGGAATTGTTTTCGAGGTTTTTCTTTGCAATTTACTTTATTTATATTTCCTGGTTGAATTAAATTTTTACAAAAAAATTTCGTGTATTTATCATTGTCGTTAGCGCGAAGGCTATAGAAAATAATAATTAAGTAACGATCAGTTCGCTTGACCACACAGAGGAGTATTTGACCCGAAAATCTGGTAAAAATTATTTAATTTAATTATTTAATTGCAATGAAAACGTTCGTACAGATAGTTTTCTATGAGAAAAATAGCTATACAACAATTTTCTATAAGAAAAACTGTTTTACAGCGAATACTCCCAGATCAGCTGGCATTGGGTCGCCTAATTCTGTCTCTACAAATTGAACATTACCAATGGAAGTGTGTATTGTTCAAGTTCCAGAAGACTGAGCAGTTTGAGATGACTGAGAAATTCGAGATGTCCCAACAATTAACGATGACTCAGCAGTTCCAAATAACATATCAGTTCGAGATGACATAACAATTTGATATAACTATGATGAACAAGCATGGTTAGATGAATCAGCAGTTCGAGATGAATCAGCAGTTCGAAATGACTTAGCAGTTTGAGATGACTCAGCAGTTTGAGATGACTCGGCAATTCGAGATAATTTAACAATTTAAGATGACTCAGCAAATCAGGTTAGCTCAGCAGATTAAGATGACTCAGCAGTTGCAAATAAATTATCTGTTCGAGATGACTCAGCAGTTTGACATACATAACTCAGCAGTAAAAGATGACTCAGCGGTTCAAGATGACTCAGCAGTTTGAGATGACTCAGCCATTCGAGATGACTTAACAATGTAAGATGACTCAGCAGATCAGGCTAACTTAGCAGATTGAGATGACTCGCAATTCCAAATAAATTATCAGTTCGAGATGATTCAGCAGTTTTAGATAATTCAGTAGTTTGAGATGACTCAGCAATTAGAGATGACTTAACAATTTAAGATAACTCAGCAGATTGGGTTAACCTAACACATTGAGATGACTCAGCAGTATAAGATGACTCAGCAGTTTAAGATTTCTTAACAATTTAATATAACTCAGCAGTTTCTGAAAGAAGTATGAGGTGATTTAGCAGTTTAAGATGTCTCAGTTGTTTAACATGACTCAGCAGTTCGAGATGACTTAAATGTTTAAGACGACTCAGTAGATCGGAATGACTTAACAGTTTTAGACAACTCAGTAGATCGTGATGACTTAGAAGTTTGACTCAGTACTTCCAGAGATATTAGTTTGTAAAGGCTCAACAGTTCGGGATAACTCAGCAGTTTATAATCACTCATCAGTTCAGGATGACTCAACAGTTAGCCCAGAACTTGTACGGTCAGCTAAACTATTTTATCAGAACGCAACTTAAAAGAATATTTAAACAAATTTATCACAAACATTTGTTTGGTAGTAGGGGCATCACTTTTGAAACCAACCAAAATTGGTCTATTATTTAGGGTACCAAAGGACTGACGTCACGGAATTCAGATTTTGGCCGATTTTGGTCACTTTACCACATTTTTGTATCAGTAATTTGACATTACTAAGTAGTTAAAAACGACTCAATAGATCGGGATGACTTAACAACTTAAGACGACGAATAGATTGGAATGACTTAACGGTTTGATTCAGTACTTCCAGATATATTACACAGTACGACAAAATCAAATTTTGTTGAGTACACATGAGTAACGTTAACAGAATATGAAAATAGGCTTAAAATAAAGAAATACGTGTCTCGGCGTTTTGCTGTAGCAAGTCAGAATTTTAAGAAAATCGATTTGGCCGTGGAGGTTCACTTGTAACGTAATACCATTTTAAACAGTTCTGTAAAAAAAAATGGGTGAACCGATTTCAATGCTTGAGCTAGTTTTGAAAAGGGAATTAAAAATTAAAGCGCTAGAGGGAGCTTTAATTTTCATGTAAAATTAAAAAATATCCAAAAAATATACGAAATTCATTAAAAATACAATTCTGCAATTAGAAAAAATTGAAACAAGTCGTAGTTAAGATATCATATTAATTTTTGTATTTTTACATTACATTTACATTACATTGAATTACATTACATTTTTTGGATATTTTTTAATTTTACATGCAAATTAAAGCGCCATCTAGCGGAAAAAATAAATAATTTTTAATAAAAACAAATCCAAATTTAATTCCCTTTCAAAACTGGCTCAAGCCTTTAAATCGGTTAATCTATTCTATTTTAATAGAACTTTTTATAATAGTATTACGTTACAAGTGAACCTCCACGGTCCTTCGAATCTTTAAAATCGATTTTCTTAAAATTCTGACGTGCTACAGCAAAACGCCGAGACACGTATTTCTTTATTTTAAGCCTATTTTCATATTCTGTTAACATTTCTCATGTGTACCAACCACTGCACAGTAGGAAATTACGGCCAAAACCCCCAAAAATGTTTTTAATTTTTTTTTTTTGAGAAATTTTAGTGCCAGATTAGAGCTGACATTTCAAAACATGTAATCGTAATTTTTTATCATACTGCATTGCCTACTAAGGCTGTAATAATTCCTCAAAGTTTGAATATTTGTTTATATGTTCGTAATAAAATTATTTGTATATTTGAACGCATATATAAAATTCGCTTAATTTTGGAATACGTGTACAATTTTGACTTTTTCTTTTTTTAATTAAAAAGAAGATAGCTTTTACTAATCAACAGCGCTAATTTCAATATCTTTTGACCTATGCTTCATCTAGAATTCTAGCGGTTAAAACAACCATAAAAAATTTAAAAAAAAAATTATTACAAAGTTTGATAGACCGCGAATTTTTTTTAGAGATTTTTAGAGGTTGAAGCACAACACTCTCTAATAGCTGAATTTTAATTAATAAGCCCTATGAATTTCATATCCATTTGCATCCCATTTCAATTATAACGTTTTTAGTAACACCCCTTTTAAACAATTTTTTGCAATTTATCGCTAAAAAATCACTACTTGAAGTGAAATATAGGCGTGATGTAATATTTTTATGAAATTTTCTTTAGTTTCCTTTCTAATTCTATGCAAAATTTGTATATACAGATAAAAAACAACAAAATTTTTAATTTTGAATGACTTTTGTATAATTTATTTAAGTATATAGGTGGTGGTCACATAATTGTGGACGCAATAAAAATGTTTAAATCTGCAAATTTAATATTATTCAAGAACTCGTAATTTTTTTTATAAAAATATTCAATGTTTAGAGTTTTTCTGTAGGTTTGTTAGAAGCATACAAAATCTGGTTTTAAGCTCATAGTATGAACCCAATATCTCTGAAAGGAGATATCCGATTTTGTCAAGTCATGTATCGTAGGATAGGTATTCTTTTCATATATTATCCTATTTAAGTAAATAATTTTTATAATCGCCAGCAAAGATTTTTTAGCATGTTTAGTAGTCCAGTTTTATGTGACCACAGACTTTATATTTTCTTAAAAAAATTATTTCAGTTTAACTAAGCGTATATTATTTATATACACTAAAAATTTCAAATACAAAAGTCAATTTGGCCGTATTCTCCCACTGTGCACTGTCGTACTGTGTTATGACTCGAATTTGTATAGGCTCAACAGTTGGGGACAACTCAGCAGTTCATAATAACTCAACAGTTCAAGATGGCTCAACAGTTTGTAATGACTCTTCAGCTCGAGATGACTAAACACTTCAATTTTAATTAGCATTTTAAGCTTTTAAAACGAGGTCGGCCAATCAATTGATACTGTTCTCAATCATTCTTATCAGCAAATCGTTACTTTAATATAGAAAAGCCCCAACTAATATTTTTCTTTCATGACAGGAGAGGAAAAGTAAACTAAATAAAATCTTAAGTTTTGAAGATACAGAAATTTTTTAAACGCTGTTTTATCACTAAATTATCTGAAGGATTTAATGCCATAATAATGTTTTTTTTAATTAAAATATTTTTAGAAAATTACATAAAATCAAGCTTTAAAAAGCAATTTAAACGAATAACGACTTAGGGCCTTTCTATATTAAAGTATCGAAATGCAGTTTTGGTCCAAGCAGGCAGATAAGAAATAAAGCTCTCTCTGTAAGAACTAAAATTACGCTCTATAAAACGCTTTTACTACCCGTGTTATTATATGATACTGAATCATGGGCACTTGCGCAGGCAGATAGATGAAGCTATTTGTGGAGTTTTTGAAAGATTCTAGGGAAAATCAGCAATAAATATCGATATAGAATGAACCATGAGCTATATAAGTTAAACGCTGGTTGGCTAGGACATGTTGTGCGAATGGATAAAAGTACTCCAACAGGAAAAATACGTATTCGAAAACGATCCCGAGAGAACTCGAAAAAGTGGACATCCGAAAATTCGATGGAAAGACCAAGTAGAGGCAAATCATTCAAAGCTTGGCCTACGAAATTGAAGAATATGTGAACAAGATCGAAGCGCACAGAATTCTAAAATATGGCCTTTGACCTTAACAGGTTGCAAATATAGGCCATTTAAAATTTAAATAATATATGAACTTTTATGTAATGACATAAGAAAACTTGTTCGGGAAGTTTTAGTACATCCACCATATAGCTTAGACCTTGTACGGTTAGATTATCAATTGATTCGATCTGGTCAAATATCTTATTAGAACGCAACTTTCAAGAATATTTTATAAAATTTGGCAAACTGGCCGAAATCGGTCTATTATTTTGAGTACCACAGGAATGACGCCACGGGATTCAGATTACGACCGTTCAAGCCACAAATTTCAGTACATTTGGATAAAATTTACTAAAAATTATTCATCCACAAACAGAAACACTGTAGCAGATTTTCGAGGAATCAAAATCGGTCCATATTAATCAAGATCTACAGCAACGTTGGCCAAATGGTGAGCGTTATTAAATAAGAATGCTCAATCTCAAAATGAAAATGTTTACTGACAATGTATTTGCCTTAAGTTTTGTTATTGTACTATTAAAGAAAGATTTTTCATGTTTAAAGTAAACAACGATGGATACGTAAAAAATGGATATCGTTGATCTACAGTCAAAGTCATTAAAATGGTTTTTAAAATCATAGAAACGTATATTTTTCAGCGCATAAAATTTGTATAATCTAATTTTTTTAAGACAATCGGTTCACATCATACCTTCTTTGTAAGGCACATTAACGGAAGTGCTTTAATATATATATAACTCAGGAAAATGTTTTTAAGATGACAAAATCCAATGTAATTTAACATTTCTCCTTAAGATTTAAAACTTTCTTTTCAAAAGAAACCCTTTCTCTAAAAACACCCATACAAAGTAAACAGTTTTTGTAATAATTTCTGACAAACTTTTCAATATTCAAAATTTTTATATTGTACTCCTTTACATTTTCCAAATTTAAGTACGAAACTCTTCTGACTTCATATCCCAAATTTTTACATTATTACCTCTTTATCCTTTTTTTCCCTATCATAAAATGTAAAAATGTTGACATGTAAGAAAACATGATTTCATTTCGAGTTTTATCAGTAACAAAAATAGATTTTAACCCCTACATGTGGTAACAGATGTTTTAAGATCGTTTCTTGTTTTTTTTTTTTTTCTGTAAACACACATTTAAAAGGATGAAAAGGACTCACACAAAGATCAGTAAAATCATAAACATTAAATGATAAGAGCTCAAAAATGGTGGTGGAAGGATAAATTGAAATGTTATGATCATATGAAAGATCACTAAGGGAAAATTATGTTTTAGGCAGTCAGCAGACGCAAGCAGCGTGTGGTGAATTCATAATTTAGAAATATTTTAAATAAATTTTAAAAACAAGACTATTAAAATATGTTAGGAATTGATCGCGTGAAGAGGAATTTATAAATATTTTACTTCACTACTCTATTGTTGATTAATTCACTAAATTTGTTCTATTTCTTAAAGAAAAACAAAGTGTGAAATGTCTAAATGTAAAACTCTGTCGAAATAGATTTAGTGGTTTTTAGTTCCTTATGATAAATTAATAACAGGTGGAAAATAATCATTTTAGTCACCCCTTAAAATGAAGATCATTTGAAGATCTTGCTGGAAAAATATTTATCCTATTCTATTTCTACTCTATTTCTTTACTATACAAAAAATGCAAATGATATTTAATAAGGTGGTCTATTACGATGTATTCAAATACTAAAGATTTGAATGATCTTTAATAAGGCGGTTTATGACGATGTTTTCAAATACAACAGATTTGAATACTTGCTATAATCGGACTATCCCGACTTGTTTAAACTATTTCCGAAGTTGGACCTGAAAATAGGAACGTGCAAATAAAGAGTAAAGGGCAAATTTGATGGAGATTTATGTGAAAATTAATAATGGAAAATATCTTCGAGCAAACTATTTACAACAAAACTTCTGCATTTCATATTTTAAAGCGTCAGTTGTTTGTTGAACCCAGCCTTTCCAGTGGCCCCAGAGAAGACAATATATCGGCGTTAAATCACAAGAACGAGGCGGCCAATTGATATCGCCAAATCGAACTGTTTGGCCGGCTATAATTAGCGCACACGGTTTTTTCACCTTTTTTGTGTACTGGACAAAGAACACTGACTTTTTAATCGTCAGGCATGCGTTTTTCTAACCATATGGATTTTAAAAGTTGAAATATGCACATTACCAACACCTACGCCCTTAAAGGGCTTTGCTTATAATCCATCAGCCCCCGCAGCTTTATTATTTTTTAGACGAGATATTGCAGTTTTTACCTCATTTAAAGAGTGCTCTAAATAAAATTTGTAGTTGGATTTTCTTAAATAAAAATCAAACCTTTTAATATAAAAACTCTACAAAATACGCAAATATAATGACATATTATACAAAATCATTTAGCATTAAAATGTTTACTTAGTACTCGGGTTTTGCAAAATTATCGACTTTTTTCGGAAACCCTCCCATTAAAGATTTTACAGTTGCTTCTGATACCTTTTTGGAGCATGTGTTCCACCTGCGCTTAAAATCGGACATGTTCTTTTAAATCTTTCCTGTGTTCTTCAATTCCTTTTTTACCAGAGCCCAATACCTTTCCACACGCCGAAGTTCTGGACAGTTAGGTGGATTTGCCTCTCGTGGTACAAAAATGACATTATTCTTTGAGTACCACTCAAGTGCCTTTTTTCCATCATGGCATGATGCCAAATCGGGCCAAAAAAATGTAGTCACTCTGTGCTCTCTTAAAAAGGAAAACAACCGTTTTTGTAGGCACTCCTTTATATAAATTTCTGTGTTTATTGTGCCAGATGCCACAAATACTTTACTTCTTTTGCCACAACTGCAAATAGCTTGCCACAGGAGAAACTTCTTAGGGATTTTTGTTTGTTTTTTTGTGCGAAACTCTTGCCGAACATTGCCCCGTTTATCAGCAACATAAAAATCTTGACCAGGAAGTTGAGAAAAGTCTGCCAGTACGTATGTTTCATCATCCATCACACAACAGGTGTATTTTTTTTATAAAATCAGACTTCAATTTTTTTGCTCGTTTTTTTGCTTCTAAGTTCTTTATAGCATTGCGATCTGGAACCTTTTGGACTTTGTATGTCTTCAGTCCAGCATAAGCTTTGACTCTATGTGCAAAATTCGTAGAACATTTCACCGTACGAGCTGCTTTTCTTAAAGAAGTATTAGGCGCTCTTATTTCTTGCACTATGGATAAATTTTGTCTAAAATAGTAAATGCATATTTTTTTTAGAACACTCTTTATGTTAGGTGGTAGACATATGTATAATGCTGTCATCATTTATTTGTTCAAGCATCATGATCACATTCGCTTGGTACCAGCAAATTGCAGAAAGGTTATTTTCCATAATTTCAGAACGCTTTCAGTATCTGTCACCGGATTTTCTTGATTATCTTTACAGGAGAATACACAATTGTTAAAACTTTCAGTTTGGTGTTTAACTTTTTGATCAAATTTACGCACCCTATTTCGTATCTTTGAGGCTCTATGATCCACTAGGAGTCAAGGATAACAGAAGAAGAGGAAGAATTTCGTATCTTATACATCTCAATCTCTTCTAAAACACGATCTTTCTTTTTTCTTGGGAATAAGCGTTTTTCTTCCCTCCTTTTATCCCGATATCTTTCTAAAGCTCCTCAAGTAACTGCTGGCTGCAGTGTTGCCATATCGGCTGTACGTTTTTCGGCAGTGGCGTTGCGGCATTCCTTTTCGTACCAAAAGTTTTCAGCAGATGAAGTTTGGAACACTAGTGCCGATTTTGTAGCCGTCTTTATGGAGTTGGCAATATGCTGACACTGTACGTTGATGCCGTTGGAAATAGAGATATTTTCTCGAAAAAGCTGAGAACTGACCACGTCAAAAGAGAAACAAGTCGAAACAATATTACAAAAAACTTTTCTCAGCACCATCAAAACACCGACAGCAAGTATAAATTGACATTGAGAAAGCTTTTGACACTATGTCCCATAGCGTAATCTTGAAAGCGCTGAAATGCAAAGGTCCAACTAAAATTATTCTGTTCACTAAAAGTTTGTATGACGGTACCACATGCCGAATTCGGCATGGACAACTGCTAAGTGAACAAATCAGAAACACTATTTAACCCGATGATTCCCTCAAGTGGTGATTAAAAGTTCGATCTTAAAAAAGAACGATAGGCTAGTTATGGATAGATCATTTATAGAGCTTCAACTTCAGAGGAAAAGAAAAAAACCCCATCTAAGCACTGAGTCCAATTATAAACCCTACAATATCATGCAGTTTGCACCGATGCAGATTCTGAAGTTCAATCTACTGCCTAGATGTCTAAGCCTTTGGTTTTGGAGCCTGGACAGTGACAGAATATGTTCTTCCGATTCGGACGAATCCTCATCTAGACATAATCTGCAGAGGTCCGGAATGCTACCATCCCACCTGTTTAGCCTAGCATTTAAGGCACAGAGTCACGTCAAATGTCTTCTTAAGTTTGTCCTATTCAGAACTAGTAGAGTTTTGGTTCTACTTATGCCCGATTTTCGTGATAGAGCTCTCGATGTGCTACACGCAGCCATGTTTCTCCATATCCTTTTCCTTGCTGATCCAAGACTTAATGCTTAAATAAAAGTGACAGGTGGAGCAATGTCCGTTTTTGACTCAAGTCTTGGCTCGAGCCTTGTCTAGCGACTTTGTCCGCAACTTCGTTGCCAGAGATGTCACAATGACCCGGAACCCAGTACAATCTAATCCTATATCTAATCCGATCTCACAAACTAGAATTAATTTTGAAAAACAAAACCCGGATTTGAATTTAGCACCTCAAATAACGTCAAGATTTGTTCTAATCTAATTTAAAAGTTGACCGTAATTTGTACACTTGTGGAATTAATTAAAGCAATGAAAAATAAGTATAAGATTCTGTAGTGTTTTACACATTGGGGCTGGCTTAACCGACTTAAAAAACTTTATTGTTTTATTTACAAAAAATACTACACCACTTTCAATTGAAATTAAGAAATATTCAATTGAAATTGATAATTTTTAATTGAAATTGAGAAATTTTCAATTGAAATTGAGAATTTTTAATTGAACATATGAAATTTTCAATTGAAATTGAGAATTTTCAATTAAAAATGAGAAATTTTCAATTAAAATTGAGAAAACCCTAATTGGAAATGAGAAACATTCAATTGAAATAGTGAAATTTTCAATTGAAATTGAGAATTTTTAAATTGAAATTGAGAAAAGCCCAATTGAAAATGAGAAATATTCAATTGAAATTGAGAATTTTCAGTTGAAAATAAGAAATTTTCAATTGATATTGAGAAATTTTCAATTGAAATTGAGAATTTTAGAAGTGAAATTGAGAATTTTCAGTTGAAAATGAGAAATTTTTAATTAATATTGAGAAATTTTCAATTAATATTGAGAAATTTTCAATTGAAATTGAGAATTTTAGAAATAAAATTGAGAAAACCCCAAATGAAATTTCAACCTCATTTTCAATTGGGGTTTTCTCAATTTCAATTCTAAAATTCTCAATTTCAATTGAAAATTTCACAATTTCAATTGAAAATTTCTTAATTTCAATTGAAAATTTCCCATTTTCAATTGAAAATTTCTCAATTTCAATTGGGCTTTTCTCAATTTCAATTGAAAAATTCTCAATTTAAATTTTAAAATTCTCAATTTTAATTGAAAATTTCTCATTTTCAATTGGGATTTTCTCAATTTCAATTTACAAATACTCATTTTTCAATTGAAAAATTCTCAATTTCAATTGAAAATTTCTCAATTTCAATTGAAAATTTCTCATTTTTAACTGAAAATTCTCAATTTCAATTGAATATTTCTCAATTTCAATTGAAAAGTCTTAATTTTAACTGAAAATTTCTCAATTACAATTGAAATTTTTCAACTCAATTGAAATTGAGAATTTTCAGTTGAAAATGAGAAATTTTCAATTGAAATTGAGAAATTTTCAATTGAAATTGAGAAATTGAGAATTTTCAGTTGAAAATGAGCAATTTTTAATTTATATTGAGAAATTTTCAATTGAAATTGAGAATTTTAGAATTGAAATTGAGAAAACTCCAAATGAAATTTCAACCTCATTTTCAATTGGGGTTTTCTCAATTTTAATTCCAAAATTCTCAATTTCAATTGAAAATTTCTCAATTTCAATTGAAAATTTCCAATTTCAATTGAATATTTCTCATTTTCAATTGAAAATTTCTCAATTTCAATTTAAAAATTCAATCTCATTTTCAATTGGGCTTTTCTCAATTTCAATGGAAAAATTCTCAATTTAAATTTTAAAATTCTCAATTTTAATTGAAAATTTCTCATTTTCAATTGGGATTTTCTCAATTTCAATTTAGAAATACTCATTTTTCAATTGAAAAATTCTCAATTGAAAATTTCTCAATTTCAATTGAAAATTTCTCATTTTCAACTGAAAATTCTCAATTTCAATTGAATATTTCTAAATTTCAATTGAAAAGTCTCAATTTTAATTGAAAATTTCTCAATTACAATTGAAATTTTTCAATTCAATTGAAATTGAGAATTTTCAGTTGAAAATGAAAAATTTTCAATTGATATTGAGAAATTTTCAATTGAAATTGAGAATTTTAGAATTGAAATTGAGAATTTTCAGTTGAAAATGAGAAATTTTCAATTGAAATTGAGAATTTTAGAATTGAAATTGAGAAAACCCCAAATGAAATTTCAACCTCATTTTCAATTGGGGTTTTCTCAATTTCAATTCTAAAATTCTCAATTTCAATTGAAAATTTTTAATTTTTAATTGAAAATTTCTCATTTCAATTGAAAATTTCTCAATTTGAATTAAAAATTCAACCCCATTTTCAATTGGGCTTTACCCAATTTCAATTGAAAAATTCTCAATTTAAATTTTAAAATTCTTAATTTTAATTGAAAATGTCTCATTTTCAATTGGGATTTTCTCAATTTAAATTTACAAATTCTGATTTTCAATTGAAATATTCTCAATTTCAATTGAAAATTTCTCAATATCAATTGAAAATTTCTCATTTTCAACTGAAAATTCTCAATTTCAATTAAATATCTCTCAATTTCAATTGAAAAGTCTAAAATTCGATTGAAAATTTCTCAATTTCACTTGAAAAATTCTCAATTCCAATTGAATATTTCTCAATTTAAATTAAAATTTCTCAATTTCAATTGAAAATTTCTTAATTGAATTTGAAAATTTCTCAATTACAATTGAAAATGGTGTAGATTTATGTAATGCTTTCAAAATCCATTGGTCATTTGGAAATATTATACTTTGCTTGCTTTTAATTTCGAATAATTCACTTTCGATTTTCTTTCTATTTTAGTTTTATAAAACTTTTATTATTTTTGCTTCTGCTACACGTGCAGAAAAATATCACGTTCTAAATTTAAAAGAAATAGTATTTACACAATTTCAAGAGTATTTTTCTTTGGATATAACAACATTTAAAATATTTTTCTCTAGTCAAATAAAACTGAATGATGTAATTGGTAGCTGCGGAAGTGGTCAAAGAATAAAATTCATAGGAAAAGTTACAGAACATGATTTAATATTGAATTCCGAATTCTAAGGACCTTAAAATTTTTATCATTTAAATTTTATAATTAATTTGTAATTTTTAAAAATTAGTTTTTTTTCTTTATTGCTTTTTTCATTATTACATCAACTATATATCTTTGTCAAAATGACTTTGTTCTGGTTTCTTTCTTTCTTTTTTGCAAAATATATTTATCTTGGTCTTATGCAGTGAAATTGTGTGGTTTAATAACAAAAATGCGATTCAAAAAACTCATAATTACAAAAATATATATATTTTTATTCGACTTGTATAAGATTTTATTCTTACAATCATTTCTTGTGCTAAATTGTTGCATATTTAAACGTTTTTATACCATAAAATATTTTCTTTGTTTTTATAGTTTTTTTTCTTCTTTGTACTCAACTTTCTTTGGAAAAAATATAAACAAATTATGGAATATTTCTTTTTATCACATTGAAAGCACTTTCTTCGTCTCTGTTCTTTTTTAAAGGCCTTTTTTTATGTAAAATACATTATTTACTTGTAATTTTTTATGCCGTTTTTTGTTATTTTGTAATGGTGGACAAGACGATAAGTTGATTATAATTATCCTAGTGAATAAGGCAGCCGGCTTTAGGACAAAGAAATAATATTCTACCGGCTTAACATGCAAAGTCACTAAGTCCATATATTAAAAATTTTCAGGGAAGACAAAAAACTACATTTGTGGAAAAAGTATACTTTATGCTATGATAATGTATGATAAAATTTGGACGGTGAGTACCTTTATTGCCGTACAGATCGAGTAAGAAGGGACTTTTGGAAATTTTGTTGCAAAAGGGGTAAAAACAGGCAAAAAAAAGGGGAAAAAATCTAAAACGTTGTATGTCCCAGAGTAGTAGGTATGGAAACAAAATTTAAATTACATTTTGAACAGCTATAAAAATAAGCGGATAGGTGTTTTTCTGAAGCTATGTCTGGTAGGGGGTGAAATAGATTTTTTGATACATTTTTTAATCCACTCTTATCTTTTGATCCAAAAAATGTAGAAAGGAACTTTGTACTGCAATCAAAAGATATGAAAAAACAAGTAAGAAAGCGCTATTGTCGGTCAAGCCCGACCATACGATACCGTTCACCACTAAGGTCAAAGGTGTTATTTTTCCTTTCCATACAATAAAGACAAATATTTGCTAAATTTTGCCATCATACAAACATTTTCTCAAAACTTATATATTTAACCTGTCTCAGTCATTTGGACTTATATGAGAGCTAGGGTCAAATGTGGACCGATTATCTCGAAATTTGGCAAATTGATTACAGTTGTTACAAAAATTATGTATGCAAAAAATATACTCAAAATGTTCATTATCTTTAGATTTACGAGCGTTTTAGTGAATTTTTGTCTCATTTAGTGCGTTTTTAAAGAAAAGTTTGTATGGGAGCTATGGTCAAATGTGGACCGATTTCAACGAAATTTGGTACTGTGATTTTAGTTTATATAAGCAGTATTTCCAGTATTTCATGAAGAAATATTGATATTTGTGGCCAATATATCAATTCTGGGAAGTGGGACCTATGGGAGGTACCAGAAATAATGGACCGATTTTGACCAATTTCAATATCCATGGTCCCATTATCAAAAAAATTATCTGTGCCAAATTTCATCAAATATCTTTAGAATTGCGACCTGTAGTTTGATTACAAGGTTTACATGGGGGTCCAGCCAGCCAGCCAGCCAGCCAGACGGACGGACATCGCTAAATCGACTCAGAAAGTGATTCTAAGACTATTGGTATACTAAAAGGTGGGTCTAAGACAAATATTTCTATGCGTTACATACATCAGCACAAACTTATAATACCCTTTCCACTTATGGTGGTGAAGGGTATAAAACTTGAACACGTATTTTATACTCTTTTGATTTCGGGGGCCAAAATGGGTAAGAAAGGGATAAAATGATAACTTAAAATCTTAATATGAACATAAGTAATATGAATAGGAATAACATGTTTACTACGTTTTTATAAAATGTACCGAATGCAATTGGTCTAAAAAAGTATTAAATATGCATTTTAACTTTTTTGAAATTAAGGGATGAAAAGGGGGACAAAAATAGTAATGTTATAACTCTTAAACAAATAAATGTTTGTATGTCTGTATGTTGTTTATAGAATAGTAAACTATGCATTTGATCATGTTATGCTCTTAAGCGAAGATGTTGCGGTTAAGCCGGCGAAGATTTTTAAGTTAGTAAGACTAATTTCCGAAAGGTGGCGCCACTGATAATTACTCAAAATTAATTAGATCGTAAACTGTGTACTTGATCATGCTATGATCTTTAGCAAAGTTGTTTCACATGAGCCGACGAAGGTTTCTTAGTTGGTATCAGAGTTGGCAAAATGTTAGTTCGATTGATGATTAAAAACTTACGATTAAAAAATTTATTGCGATTAACAATTAAAAATATTTAGTTGTAAACATAAGAATTTATTTCGATTAATTAGTCGTTATCATTAATCGTTAACTTATGATATACGATTAATTTTAATTTTTTTACTCACGACTAAATTATTTGTTATTAATGAAACTAATTTAAGCATGAATAATATAATCATGATTAATTTAGTTGGGATTAATTTAATCAAAATTGACAAATCGATTACAAAATTAATCGATTAATGTCAACTCTGGTTGGTATGAACAAATTTGGACACTGAAATTTACTCAAAGTCAGTTAAATCGTAAGCTGTGCATTTGATCATACTATGATCTTTAGCAAAGTTGTTGCGAATAAACCGACGAAGGTTTCTTAATTGGTATGACTAAAGTCCGACAGGTGGCGCCACTGAAAATTACTCAAAGTAAATTAAATCGTAAAAATTGATCATGATATGAAAATTAGCAAAGTTGTAACGCATAAGCAGACAAAGGTTTCTTAGTAGGTATGGCCAATTTCCGATAGGTGGCAGCACTTAAAAAGCTCAAAATGAATTAAATCGTAAACTGTGCAATTGAACAAGCTATGATCTTTAGCAAAGATGTTGTACATGAGCCGACGAAGGTTTCGAAGTTGGTATAAACAATTTCCGATAGGTGGCGCCACTGAAAACTAATCATAATGAATCAAATTGTAAACTGTGCATTTGATCAGGCTAAAATCTTTAGCAAAGTTGTTGCGCATAAGTCGACGGAGGTTTCGAAGTTGGTATGACCAATTTTCAAAATTATTCAAAATGAGTTAAACTGTAAACTATACAAACTATCGAAACCAATGCTGGGCAAAGTCTCTCTAATTCTCTCATACTTTGTATTTTGCCTACCCCTAGGTTTAGCAAAATTAAAAATCAGAGAGACTTTGCCCAACATTGATCTAAACTATGCGTTGTTTGCACAAAATAAATAAAATTATTCAAAATTAACTGAATATTTGTGTAATGTCTTTCCTCTAAATTTATTTTAGCGCTTTATAAAATAAAATATATGAAAACTTTAAAATTTGCCTCGAAATGCTTATCATGAAGCTCCGAGCAAGGCTCAGTCAACCAGGTACTTAACATTTATATATAACCCTTTGTAGTATATAACGTGACAATTTTTTACTCCATATCCAAAAAATTGCTTAAAAAATAATAATATATCGTATTCATAAATGACTAGTTTTCTAGCAATATTATCTTGGCCGCCTTATTCTTTCTTCATTATCACTATCTGCCTTTTTATGGGTGTATAAAATTTATTACTTTTATTGCAGCTTTTTTCTGCGTTCATTGTAAAGATGTGAAATTTATACAAAATGGTTTTTATGATTTCACATTAAATGTTTGCTAGTTTTCGTTTGCGGTGGTCGTCAACATTAGGGTTGACCGTTTTCGTTCTAATTCCCGTTAACATGCCAATTGGGATAAGGGTACTTCTCTCAGACAATGAGCTGCCCTCGATTCTATTTTTTGAAAGGGACCTATGTTTTAACTCCGGCTCCGAACGGCAAATGCATTAGTTAGACAAGTTTTCAATAACCAGTGGCTAGCTGAGTTATGAGGTGAACTGCCGCTTTTTTTTAAATTTATATTTTTTTTCAAGCGGGTCTGGCAGGGGATCGAACTTGCATCTCTGGTATGCTAGACGGATGACTAACCTGACCTCCACGAGGAAGTCAGTGTCCACAGTTGAGATAAGGGATAGACCAAGATAAGTCTGGGCTTAGCAAGTTAAGACCAATCAGAACCGTTGCTTGGTAACCAACATCCCCTAAATAACCAAATTATTATACCCTTCACCACCATAGGTGGAAAGGGTATATTGGGTTTGTGCTGATGTTTGTAACGCATAGAAATATTGGTCTGTGACCCCACCTTTTAGTATACCAATCGACTTAGAATCACTTCCTGAGTTGTTTAATCAATCTCCGTCCGGCTGGCCGGCCGGTTATCCATGTAAGATTGTTATCATTGTACAGGCCGTAATTTTAAAGATAATTTGATGAAATCTGGCACAGTCTCGGGTACCTCCCATAGGGATGTCTTCCCGGAATAGGCATCACAGCCACAAATTTAGTTCTATTTTAATAATATTCAGCACAAATATTGCTTATGATAACCTTAATTTTGTAGGAATCAGCCTATATTTGACCATACCTCCCATAAAAGCACAAAAACGTTTATAACTCTTAAAGATACATGCATTTGATTACTAAAACTTTGCGCAGATATATATTTTGTAAATATAAATCAATTAGCAAATTTTGGTAACAATCGATCCACAATTGACCCTAGCTCCGAAAATGACTTAAATCTCGAAATTTTAAAGAAATAGCACATAAGAAAAACTTTTTAAATTGTTGGTCCATATTTGACCTTAGTAGTGATATAGGTATGATATAGTCGGGCTTGACCGACTATAGCTTTTCTTACTTGTCTTTCTTAGGAAACACAACTTTTTAAAGTTTCAATCTTTTTACCCGGTGTACATTTATATTAAATGCATTTTGAAATGAAACGAAAAATAGTTTAAATATTATTTAAATATATTTTTAATGCTGACCTAGGGTTGCCAGACACAAATCCTGAAAAAGCTGGACATAAGGAAAAAAAAGCTTGACAACCCATTAAATTAATAATAAAAAACTTGCTTTAATAATTGCTTCGTCGAATCTTTCAATTTTTGATAAACCGAATTGCGAATACCGTAATTAACCTCTGCGATATCGAGAGAACATGAAATCGTCCAAGATCTGAAACAATTTTCAACAGAAAACACATGATACTCGCTTTTGTCGATGACATTGATATCATGGAACGCACATAGCGCGATTTAACAGCCGCCTTTTCTAGTATCGAAAAGGAATCTAATAAAATGAGTCAAAGAATCAAATTGGACATGTGATCGTTGAGAACTATAGCTACGTGATTATAAAATAATTTGTTTACCTTTGTACCGCCATCAACATAAATAACGACATAAGTTTCGAAATTAAACGTAAAATCATACTTGTCAATTAATCATCGGCACTTGTACGAAAACAATCCCGAATAATCTCGTAAGAGATGTAGTCCGAAAATTCGATGGAAAGGCTAAGTAGAAGAACATCTTGAAAAGCTTAACCTACATAAATTGGAGAATATGAGCACATGATTGAAGCGCATGGAATTGTAAAATATGCTCGGAATTTGCCCTTAACAGGTTTTTAATATAGGCCATTTAAGTAAAAGTACCTGGGCGACCGAGCCTTGCTCGGAGCTTTATATAAGCATTTCGAGGAGAATTTTAAAGTTTTTATATATTTTATTTTATTAAGTACTAACCAATTAAAATAAATTTAGAGAAAGTACGGTACACAAATATCCAATTAATTTCCAATCAAGACATGATCAAATGCATAGTTTAATATGAATAAATTTGGAAATTGGTCATACCGACTTAGAAAGCTCCATCGACTCATAGCCCGATAAAATGTATTGCTTACGATTTAATTCACTTTGAGTAATTTTCAGTGGCGCCACCTATCGAAAATTGTTCATAGCAACTAAGAAACCTTCGTCGTCTCATGCGTAACAACTTTGCTAAATTTCATAGCATGATGAAATGCGCAGTTTACGATTTAATTCAATTTGAGTATTTTCAGTGGCGCCACCTGTTGGAAATTGTTCATACCACTAAAAAACCTTCACCGGCTTATTTGAAATAACTTCGCTTAGGATCATATTCAACTTCGCTTAGGATCGTATACAACTTCGCTAAAGATACAAATGCACAGTTTACGATTAAATTCATTTTGAGTAATTTTTGAGTGGCGCCACCTGTCGGATAGTAATGTCAACTTAAAAACCTTCGTCGTCTCATTCGCAACAACTTTAGCTAAAGATCATGCATGAGCATAACATGGTTAGAAAATCATGGACAGAAATTAATTAATTTGTTAAAAAGTTATAACTTTACCAATTTGTCCCCTTTATTTGGTACTTGGTACCAATTGAATTCAGTACATTTTTTAAAAACTCAGTTAACAAATTGTTCCTATTCATATTACTTCATGAGGTGTTGAGTTATCATTTTATCCCTTTTTTACCCATTTTGGCCCAAGAAATCAAAAAAGTACCAAACACGTGTTCAATATTTTTCTCACATTTATTGATTGCATTACAAAATTCTTTTCTATATTGTTTGGTTCAAAAGATAAGAATGACCTAAAAATGGTACCAAAAAAACTATTTTCACCCTTTTTTACCCCCTATCGGGCATAGATTGAAAAAAGTACCAAACACCTGTCCGCTTATTTTAACAGCTATTCAAAACATAATTTAAATTTTGTTTCTATGCCTATTACTTTAGTAGATATAGCATTTTCTATTTTTTCCCCTTTTTACCCGTTTTTACCCTCTTAGAGGCAAATGTTCCAAAAGTCCCTTTTTACTTGACCTATACATCAAAAAAGGTACCCACTGTTCAAATTTTATCAAAATCGTTAGAGCCGTTTTCGAGATAGAATGGCTATCTATATATAGATATATATATAGTACCTGGTAGATCGAGCCTTGCTCGGAGCTTTATGATAAGTATTTTGAGGAAAATTTTAAAGTTTTTATATATTTTATATTATAAAGTGCTAAAATAAATTTAGAGGAAAGACATTGTAGAAATATTCAGTTAATTTTGAATTATTTGATTTATTTTGTCCGACCAACACATAGTTTGCATAGTTTACAGTTTAACTCATTTTGAATATTTTTGGAAATTATTCATATCAACAGAAACCTCCGTCGACTCATGCGCAACAACTTTGCTAAAGATTATAGTCTGATCAAATGCACAGTTTACGATTTAATTCATTTTGAGTAGTTTTCTGTGGCGCCACCTGTCGGACTTTGCTTATTCCAATTCATAAAACTTCTTCGGCTTATCCGTAACAACTTTGCTGAAGATTATAGCATGATTAAATGTACAGCATACGATTAAATTGACTTTGAGTAAATTTCAGTAGCGCCACCTGTCGAAATTTCTTCATACCAACTAAGAAACCTTCGTCGGCTCATGTGCAACAACTTTGCTAAAGATTGTAGCATGATTAAATGTACAGATTACGATTAAATTGACTTTGAGTAAGTTTCTGTAGCGCCACCTGTCGGAAATTATTCATACCAACTAAAAAGCCTTCGTCGGCTCATGCGCTACAACTTTGCTAAAGATCATAGGATGATCAAATGTACAGTTTACGATTTAATTAATTTTTAGTAATTTTCAGTGGCGCCATCTGTCGGAAATTAGTCTTATCAACTTTAAAACCTTCGCCGGCTTATCCGCAACATCTTCGCTAAAGAGCATAACACATTTTTTTAAAACGCATTTAACATAATGTATAATGTTCCTATTCATATTACTTTGGAAATGTTAAGTTATCATTTTATCCCTTTTTTACCCATTTTGGCTCCAAAATGAAAAAAGTACCAAATACGTGTTTCATGTTTTTTTTACATCTATTGATTGCAGTACCAAGTTTCTTTCTATATTCTTTAGTTTAAAATATAAGAGTGGGTTAAAAAGGTGCCAAAAAAAACTTTTTACACCCTTTTTTACCCCCTATCGGACATAGTTTCAAAAAAGTACCAAACACCTGTCCGCTTATTTTCAAAGCTGTTTAAAACGTAATTTTAATTTTGTTTCTATACCTATTACTTTAGGAGACATAGCGTTTTCGATTTTTTCCCCTTTTTACCCGTTTTTACCCTCTTAGAGGTAAAAGTTCCAAAAGTCCCTTCTTCTTCGACCTATACATCAAAAAAGATACCCACTGTCCAAATTTTATCAAAATCGTTAGAGCCGTTTTCGAGATAGCCATTCTATATATATATATATATATATATATATACATATATATATATATATATATATATATATATATATATATATATATATATATACAATTATTGCTCGTTTAAGAATATAAGATACATACAATTATTGCTCGTTTAAGAGTAAAAGATAAGAAAAATGGGAAAATTTGATAGAGGATAATTTGATCAATCAATTAATCAACACATAAATCAGTTAAGTAAAAAAGAAAAAACTTTTGCAAATGTTTTAATTGTGTTCTTCTTCATAAAAATATTCAAAAAATTTCTATTCTTTCAGCTGGACAAATTTAATTTTAGCTTGACACTGGACAAGCTCTAAAAAAGCTGTACAATCCAGTCGAATCCAGCCTGATTGGCAACCCTATGCTGACCCCTTACAGTGCATTCAAAGAGGCGAAGGAGCTTGGATGATTGAATAAAAGAACCATAGTCATATAAATATCCAATCAAGACCTTTTTTATTGAGGCAGTTCTGTGTTGCACTTTTAATGGTAAACCAACAAACAGCACTACCAAACAACAACAAAACTCATCAACAGATGACAGTCAGCCATCGAGGTTTAGGAAAGAAACCAGCAATGAAATAAATAATCATAGCTGTATAGTGTGATTAAAATAAAAAATAAAACTACTTTTTGAATTATTTTAATTATTTGTTACTTAATATGAATAATTGTTATTCTTTTTCATGAATTTTAAATTAAATTATTTGCTTGATTTATTCCTTCTAAAGAAATTAAATTAAAGTATAAATTATTATTCTTGATATAAATAAATTTTTCAGAAAATTATTTGAAAATTTTTGAATCCAATATTCTTCATTCTAAACAAAAATATCATAATTTAATATATTTGAATAATACTAGCAAGAATAATATTCGATATTTTTTTATTCAAATATTGAAAAGTTTCATATTTTTCCAACAATTTTATTTCAAACAAAATTTCTAAAATATTAAAATTTTTTATTTATTTCAAACTTTTTGTCTTGATTAATTTTATTCAAACCAAAAAATGAAGAATAAAATTTATTTCATACAATATTATGGAATTTTTTTTGAATCTTCAAACATTTAAAGAAAATAAATTTATTTGTTTTGAGATTTGAAAAATAAAACAAAAAATAATAATAACAAAAACTAAACTACTTTCAATACACATGAGCGTAAAGTAAAAATTCATACAAGCGAAAATTGATTTTCCGTATTAAAAAACGACGTTCTATGTACATCCTAAGATACTTTTTTCTTATGTATACATTAGTATAAAACTTGATTTCGTTAAACCATGGTGTTGTGTTCAATTGGCCGATATATCTTATATCCGATAGATAATCCTAGTTCCAAAACAAAGATCCATGCTAACTTTAGTCAATATATCGTGATTACAATGTACACATATTTCTATGCATTACAAACTTATATATAAGATAGTAAGATAATCCTATTAGTAATATAATTCTATAGTCACTTCTATGGTTATATGATACGGACCAATAAAGTTACAAATTTTAATAAATTCGAAGATACATATCTGTGCTAGTTTTTATATTTTTCACCATCTCGAGTCGATTTAACACTCCATATAGGTGGGTGATATGTATGTATTTAAGCTTTAAGAAAAATCTGTAAAGCTTTTGATCCATATTCAACCTTAGTAGTAAAAGGTATCAAAATGAAGTAGTTTTTTTTTTTAATTTCACATTAAGGAATACATTACGATTTTGTCAAAAAGTATTGGGATCTTCCGTAATTTTCGCAATCAAAATATAGGTCGCAAAAAAACTTTATGAAATTGGCTGAAATCGATCTATTATTTCGGAGAACTCACATTGGCCTGTATTCCCGGAATAGAAATTTTGACCACAAATTTGTGTATTTTGTATTTAATTTCAAAGAAATATTTATTATACAAATAAAAATCATTGCACCAAATTTCATTGCAATCGGTGATCGACCCGTTGACCAATTGCGCAATAAAAAATATATAAAAGGTTCATACAATTGTGGTTACTTGGAACTTATTTCACCTTAGTGTAAGGTATCATATGGTCGGCACTTGTTGTTTTTGCTTGTTTTATCAAAAAACTGTGATCAGCGACGAACCTCAATTTAAATTGAATCAAAATTAAGGCTCATACCTAAGACCACAAAATTATATAATGTATATCTTAACTTAATATCGAAAAAAATGTATAAATGTATAATGTATCGTTGGAAAATATGGTCACCATAACCATAATAAATTTACTTGGATATTCAGTCAGCAGGCTGGACGAACATCGTTAAATTCACCTAGAATGTGATTCTGAGTTGATTGGTGTACTTAAAGATGGATGTAAGACTAATATTTTATTGCGTTAGAAATGCAGCACAAACTCAATATACCCTTTCCACCCATGGTGACGAAGGATACAATTATTTCTATACTTAAATCGCTAACATTAAAATATTTGTAAATTAAAATTGATGTCCGATCTTCTTTACCGACACTAGATCGTTTACATTATTATGATTATAATCATCACACTAAAAACCATCGTCTTCACTAATTTTTTATTATTTTGTTTATTTTAAAAAATCTGTAAACAATTTTCAATAGTCAAAAAATCTTGTTTGAAATAAATTCTCCAAATATTTTATTTTTACTGTTCACAGAAAATTTTGAAATAATCCAAAAAATTTGTTTGAATTAAAATTATTCAAAAAATTTTGTTGTGAATAAAATTATTCAAGCTAAATTTTCTTAAATAAAAAAATTTTGGGAGTTTTGAAGAAATTTTAATTTTATTTACAAGCAATAAAATGAAATAAAGAAATATTTTATTTCTTTGAAAGGAATACAAATTAAAATTATTTCAATTTTTACAAAAAAATATTAATTTCATTTCAAAACTTGTATTTGAAACGTAATGATTTTAAATAATAACTTAACATAATAAATCCTGAAAACCACATGCAAATTGTTATTTTATTTTTAACAATCTTAAATAATTCTAACTTAATTATATTCCTTGTAAGTAAACTAAATAACAAATTAATTTAATTTTGTTCAAAATTTTATATAAAAATAATCGAAATGTACAGCTATGTAAATAATACATGTTGGCACGTTGCTATTGCTGCCACATATTTTTTTTTTTTGCTTTCAGAATTAATTTTTGTTTAAAGCACAGAAAAAAAAAGAGCACGTGTAGAAACAAAACATAAGTTTGGCTTTAACCAGACCAAAGAAGTGAAAGATGTTTGTTGTGAGGAAAACGAAGGCGATGAGGAACCCCTTTGGCTTGTGGGATAATAAAAATAATGACACAGGAATTATGGTTGATAACAAAATACAACAGTTTAATGAGGCTTTAGTGGATGGAGGGGCAGAGAGAGAGAGAGAAGCGGAAAATGATGAGTTTCTAAAATTGCAAGTTGTGTGGAACTGCAAAAATAAATGCCAAATGATTCACTCTAAATAACCCAAGGAAATGTGTGGTAAAGAGAATGACAAATTTAAACTGTCATTAGCATTTAAAAACAAATGTAAATAATCCATAAAATGTCACAATAATCGATTTAATTAAAAAATGGGTTAAAAGCTAGCTTAAGCTAAGACTTAAATTTAGCATTGTATTCAAACTTTCAATTTAAAAGTGATTATTATAAAAACATACATTTTAAAATCGAACTTAAATAAAGTAAGACACACGAAACCAAACAACGTTCGTTGCAACTTAGTAGCTTGGTTGCATTGACTCATTTATTTAAGCTCACACACGTACACACTCCTCCAACCATAACATTTAGTCAGTCTGTGGTACTTGCAAGTTGCAACACATGCAATTCCAGCTGCACATCTCTTGAAGTTTGTCTTGTTTATGTAAAGTTGTTATTGTTGTTGTTATTTCGTGCACGCACTCACGTAGTTTCTTATTCACATTTTGTGTAATGTTTAAATAAGTATCAGACGTGTATACGTACGTTCCGTTCCTAAAGAGTGCTCTAAATAAAATTTGTAGTTGGATTTTCTTAAATAAAAATCAAACCTTTTAATATAAAAACTCTACAAAATACGCAAATATAATGACATATTATACAAAATCATTTAGCATTAAAATGTTTACTTAGTACTCGGGTTTTGCAAAATTATCACCTTTTTCGGAAACCCTCCCATTAAAGATTTTACAGTTGCTTCTGATACCTTTTTGGAGCATGTGTTCCACCAGCGCTTAAAATCGGACATGTTCTGGGAAATCTTTCCTGTGTTCTTCAATTCCTTTTTTACCAGAGCCCAATACCTTTCCACAGGCCGAAGTTCTGGACAGTTAGGTGGATTTGCCTCTCGTGGTACAAAAATGACATTATTCTTTGAGTACCACTCAAGTGCCTTTTTTCCATAATGGCATGATGCCAAATCGGGCCAAAAAAATGTAGTCACTCTGTGCTCTCTTAAAAAGAGTAACAACCATTTTTGTAGGCACTCCTTTACTTCTTTTGCCACAACTGCAAATAGCTTGCCACAGGAGAAACTACTTAGGGAATTTTGTTTGTTTTTTTGTGCGAAACTCTTGCCGAACATTGCCTCGTTTATCAGCAACATAAAAATCTTGACCAGGAAGTTGAGAAAAGTCTGCCAGTACGTATGTTTCATCATCCATCACACAACAGGTGTATTTTTTTATAAAATCAGACTTCAATTTTTTCGCTCGTTTTTTTGCTTCTAAGTTCTTTATAGCATTGCGATCTGGAACCTTTTGGACTTTGTATGTCTTCAGTCCAGCATAAGCTTTGACTCTATGCGCAAAATTCGTAGAACATTTCACCGTACGAGCTGCTTTTCTTAAAGAAGTGTTAGGCGCTCTTCGAAAGAGTCGCTCGACTTCTTTTGCCTTACCAATATCTGTAGGACCTTTTTTCCTTCCTGATCCAGGTTTTCTTTCAATGCTCAGGTTTTCCTTATACCGTCTGATGGCATTAAAAACCGTTCGAGGGTCAACTTTCAAATTTTTAGCTATTTTTTTAAAAGTTCATGACGGATTTTTTTTTTAAAGTTTTAACTTTTTTTTCGCAGTCCATTTTGATTGAAATAACTATTGAAAATTAATAATTTCTAAAATAATAGTATCTGACATATCTATAGAAACTAACTTGATCAAAAAATAAATTATTTCTTGCACTATGGATAAATTTTGTCTAAAATAGTAAATGCATATTTTTTTTAGAACACTCTTTACAGTTGCACTTTAGCTTTAGCAGCCTGCATAATAAATATAAGAGCATTTTGTATAAGAAGTTATGTTATGTTGGCATTGTCCCCATATTGAGTCAGCAATTGAGATGCATGCATTTGTAGTATGTTTGCCATACTTATGAAATTCATACGTAAGGATAAGTACATTGTCGTATGTTCGATACATGTCATTTTGTTAAGTTACAAATAACATATGCCAACAAAAATTACATTATAAACAACAATAATTTCATATAAAGAGTGTTCTAAAAAAAATATGCATTTACTATTTTTGACAAAATTTATCCAAAGTGCAAGAAATAATTTATTTTTTGATCAAGTTAGTTTCTATAGATATGTCAGATACTATTATTTTAGAAATTAGTAATTTTCAATAGTTATTTCAATCAAAATAGACTGCGAAAAAAAAGTTCGTGAAAATATAATTAAAACTTTTCAAAAAAATCCATCATGGACTTTTAAAAAAATAGCTAAAAATTTGAAAGTTGACCCTCGAACGGTTTGTAATGCCATAAGGAAAACCTGAGCATTGAAAGAAAACCTGGATTAAGGAGGAAAAAAGGTCCTACAGATATTGGTAAGGCAAAAGAAGTCGAGCGACTCTTTCGAAGAGCGCCTAACACTTCTTTAAGAAAAGCAGCTCGTACGGTGAAATGTTCTACGAATTTTGCACATAGAGTCAAAGCTTATGCTGGACTGAAGACATACAAAGTCCAAAAGGTTCCAGATCGCAATGCTATAAAGAACTTAGAAGCAAACAAGTAAGAAAGCGCTATAGTCGGTCAAGCCGACCATACGATACCCTTCACCACTAAGGTTAAAGGTGTTATTTTTCCTGTATAAAGATAAATATTTGCTAAATTTTGCCATCATACAAACATTTTCTCAAAACTTATATATTCAACCTGTTTCCGTCATTTGGACTTATAGAGAGCTAGGGTCAAATGTGGACCGATTATCTCGAAATTTGGCAGATTGATTACAGTTGTTACAAAAATTATGTATGCAAAAAATAGACTCAAAATTTCCACTATCTTTAGATTTACGAGCGTTTTAGTGATTTTTTGTCTCATTTAGTGCGTTTTTAAAGAAGAGTTTGTATGGGAGCTATGGTCAAATGTGGACCGATTTCAACAAAATTTGGTACAGTGATTTTAGTTGACATAAGCAGTAATTGTTTTAAATTTCATGAAAAAATATTGATATTCGTGGCCAATATAGCAATTCCGGGAAGTGGGACCTATGGGAGGTACCATAAATAATGGACCGATTTTGACCAATTTCAATAGCCATAGTCCCATTATCAAAAAAATGATCTGTGCCAAATTTCATCAAATTATCTTTAGAATTGCGACCTGTAGTTTGATTACAAGGTTTACATGGGGGTCCAGCCAGCCAGCCGGCCAGCCGTCCAGCCAGCCAGCCAGACGGACGGACGGACGGACGGACATCGCTAAATCGACTCAGAAAGTGATTCTAAGCCTATTGGTATACTAAAAGGTGGGTCTAAGACAAATATTTCTATGCGTTACAAACATCAGCACAAACTTATAATACCCTTTCCACCTATGGTGGTGAAGGGTATAAAAAACGAGCGAAAAAATTGAAGTCTGATTTTATAAAAAAAATACACCTGTTGTGTGATTGATGATGAAACATACGTACTGCCAGACTTTTCTCAACTTCCTGGTCAAGATTTTTATGTTGCTGATAAACGGGGCAATGTTCGGCAAGAGTTTCGCACAAAAAAACAAACAAAATTCCCTAAGAAGTTTCTCGTGTGGCAAGCTATTTGCAGTTTTGGCAAAAGAAGTAAAGTATTTGTGGCATCTGGCACAATAAACACAGAAATTTATGTAAAGGAGTGCCTACAAAAACGGTTGTTACCCTTTTTAAGAGAGCAGAGAGTGACTACATTTTTTTGGCCCAATTTGGCATCATGCCATTATGGAAAAAAGGCACTTGAGTGGTACTCAAAGAATAATGTCATTTTTGTACCACGAGAGGCAAATCCACCTAACTGTCCAGAACTTCGGCCTGTGGAAAGGCATTGGGCTCTGGTAAAAAAGGAATTGAAGAACACAGGAAAGTTTTGCAAGAACATGTCCGATTTTAAGCGCAGATGGAACACATGCTCCAAAAAGGTATCAGAAGCAACTGTAAAATCTTTAATGGGAGGGTTTCCGAAAAAAGTCGATAATTTTGCAAAACCCGAGTACTAAGTAAAGATTTTAATGCTAAATGATTTTGTATAATATGTCATTATATTTGCGTATTTTGTAGAGTTTTTATATTAAAAGGTTTGATTTTTATTTAAGAAAATCCAACTACAAATTTTATTTAGAGCACTCTTTACATTTTACAGATGTTTAAAGGAATTAAATAATGCACTTCATACGCTAGAGGAAGTAATTAGACTATGTCTAGTGTAGACAGGAGTACTTCTATACCTTGTGTAAAATTGGCTGTGTCTAGTGTAAACTATACAATGACCAGTGTAAACTGGACTGTACCAAGTGAAACTTCTTTTTTTAAAGTGAAGTAACACTCAAGCAAATACCGTCTATACAAGTTTATATAAAGTGCATACAAATTGGGTAGCCTTCTTTAAAAAAGGCATAGTAGAGAGGTGAGTATAAGAGATCAACTTTTATATTATAGTTGCGCCATCTGTTCTAAGCTTTTTGCTATACACAGTTAGTGATGTGAGGCACAACCGATGGAGGATGCTGTAGTAATTAATAAATCTATCAACCTGATTAGTGAATGATCATTTAAAAGGGTTGGAATTGATGAACTAGCATTATTCCTTAATCTTTAAACGAATGACCAAAAGTTTTTACTGCCCTTAGGGGCAGTAAAAACATTTTTTTACGTTAGTTTAGGGAACGGAAAGACGACGGAGATGGTGCATCGGTGATCGGAGCTACATACCGAGAGGTGCAAGAACATCTACTTCGCACTTTTCAGGGTACGAAGTGGGAAAAAGATAGTACAACATGTATATATTCTGGTGCCGTGGGACACATGCGATATTTGTCGGATCTTTCACTTATTGCGAAAGATGTTGTGCGCGATGAACAGCTCAACATTTTGTCTCTCTAGAGTTGTGAGGCCTGAATGGGGAAGCAAACAAGTGTTGTGAACATTGAAATCGCCAACAACAACGATTTCACAGCTCCGGTAACTCTTGAGGATCATCGTTATGAAGTCAGAAAGGATGTTGAAGGCGTAGAATGTTGCATCCCTTCCTGCGTTTCTCTCTGTTATCCTTGACTCCCAGTGGAGCATAGGGCCTCAACCGTCCTTTTATATCGAACTCTATTGCGAGATGTTAGGCATACATCATTCCATTCAATAGTTTGCTGTTGTAACTCCGCTTCAATTGACCTTCTCCACGTTCTAGCAGGTGCACCAACACGACGGCCGCTTTCTTGTGGATTCCAACGAAGCGCTTGTCGAGCAATGTTGGTATTTGGCTTTCGAAGTGTGTGGCCTATCCACCGCCATTTCCGTTGACATACCTCTATAGAAGAAGGGATTTGGTTTGTAGCGTTTAGTAGATCTTCATTTCTTATGCGATTTGGCCACCATATATTAAGGATTTGCCGCAAGCATTTGTTTGCAAAGGTTTGTAGGCGCTTATCGATGGCATTTGTGCGTTTCCAAGTTTCGCAGCCGTAATACAAGATGGACTTGACATTTGAGTTATATATTCGTAACTTAGTTGTTGTTGATATTTGCTGAGATTTCCAAATAGCTCCTAGAATGCCGAATGCTGATTTTGCCTTATTTATACGCGATTCAATATCCTCGTCGGCGCCACCTTTTGTAGATACCAAACTACCAAGATAATTAAAGGTACCTACACATCCAATAACCTCGTTATCCACATTGATTTGTGGCGACGGGTTTGCGCCATAGCCTCCAGGCATAATCTTTGTTTTGGAGATATTGATTTCCAGCCCAGCTGCCCGAGATTCAACAGTAATAGCGCTAGTGTTTTCTTGAAGGTGACCTAGGCTTTGGCTAAGAAGGCATACGTCATCGGCGTATTCCAAGTCCTCAAGTTGTTTAAAGGGTGTCCATTGGATACCACGTCTACCATTCAGTGCCGTGCGCTATATATTGTCGATGACAAGGATAAAAAGTATGGGTGATAAGATACATCCTTGTCTTACTCCAGTATTAACTTCGAACGGATTAGACAATATACCTTTATGTAAAACCCGGCATTTAAAGTCCACGTACATTGCCCGAATTAAGTTCAGAATTTTCGTTGGCATGTTACGGTTTTCTAAAATTCTCCATAGATAGCTCCTGTTGACACTGTCGAAGGCCTTGATAAAGTCGATAAACGCTAGGTAAATGGGTGTGCGGAATTTATTACATTGCTCCAGTACTATTCTTACTGTGTTGATTAGATCAACACAAGATCTATTCTCTCGGAACCCAAACTGATTTTCGCGTAGTGTTTTAGAAACTGCGTCAGACGTTCTATTCAAAATCACTCGACTTAGTATTTTGCTCGGTATTGGAAGAAGTGTTATTCCCCTGTAGTTATTGCAGTCTTTGGAGTCACCCTGCGTTTAGGCTCCTGTAAAGGAATCCAAAGTGGGATTACTAGCCCGACGTCCCAATCCATATGTGCATCGTTCTTATGGGAGAACACGGGGCACATGTTAGCTTACTACGTTAACGGGTGTTTACGTAGTTCCCTGGTAATACCACGAGTAGGTCGGTTTCCATCGTTGAGATGATGAACTTACTAAGTTAAGGCCAATCAGAACAGTTGCTTGGTATCCAACGTCTCCTACATAATTGGATACCAAAAGTTAGTCGCTAAATTTTTGTTGTAAAAGCTTTGCTATTGGTAATTGCAGTCGCAGTCATTGACGTACTTGGTCAATTTGAAAAGCTCTATTCAGACTAAACTTATTTGTTTAGGAAGTTGCCTATACTGTTGGATAGTAGTTAAAATTTTATTATAATGTACATAAGTGCCAGTTATTGGTCAGATAACAAAGATATTCATATCAATTCGATGTAATATTTTAAACTTATTAAGAATTGATAGAGTCCAAGATGTCTACGCAATAACGCCGGAAGTGTATCCGGTGTATCAAAAGTGACAGTCCTCGATCCGGTATGAAGAACTCTCCTCGTTAAGATGTACAGAAGTGTCTGTGGTCCTAACAATTCTTCCAAATAGAGTTTATATTTTAAGCCATTTGGGTATTAAAACTTGCATGCGATAAGAAGGAAAGATCTTTACAACTACCTAGTGGTTTTGTATCTACTTATATACAATATGTCTGTGGTTTGAGTTAATCATTGCATTAGATTCCCTTTTTTACCCTCTTTTATTTGGCTCCAACAGCTAATCTCTAACTTAACTCAACAGATTTATAAGGAAAAATAAATATGGAAAATAACAACTTTAAATCAAATGTTCTCAAAACTATTTTTTTGACATTGCCCCTTTTAGCACCAAGCTACAGATTTTACCTATGAATGTATTGAATAAATCCGACAACACAAATACATGCAATCTAAAAGGTTATTCGCCGTGCTTGAGTCATGCTAATGTAAGACTAGCGGGAAATGCTCATTCAGACATTACAGAAGAAGCATAGCGTTTGGGTTCGTGTAGAGAATAGAAATTGAGCGAAATATTCAAAACCTATATCACCATAGATATACCTTTAGCCCACACGTTTAAGATTCGTTTAATTTCATTATAAAATTTGTATATTCGGGGAGATTGGAGTTAGAGTTTAGAATTTCTTTTGTGATTCTAGGGTTACATTCTGCCTATATGTTAAATGTATAGCCTGCATATAGAGTGCTCTAAATAAAATTTGTAGTTGGATTTTCTTAAATAAAAATCAAACCTTTTAATATAAAAACTCTACAAAATACGCAAATATAATGACATATTATACAAAATCATTTAGCATTAAAATGTTTACTTAGTACTCGGGTTTTGCAAAATTATCGACTTTTTTCGGAAACCCTCCCATTAAAGATTTTACAGTTGCTTCTGATACCTTTTTGGAGCATGTGTTCCACCTGCGCTTAAAATCGGACATGTTCTTGGAAATCTTTCCTGTGTTCTTCAATTCCTTTTTTACCAGAGCCCAATACCTTTCCACAGGCCGAAGTTCTGGACAGTTAGGAGGATTTGCCTCTCGTGGTACAAAAATGACATTATTCTTTGAGTACCACTCAAGTGCCTTTTTTCCATAATGGCATGATGCCAAATCGGGCCAAAAAAATGTAGTCACTCTGTGCTCTCTTAAAAAGAGTAACAACCATTTTTGTAGGCACTCCTTTATATAAATTTCTGTGTTTATTGTGCCAGATGCCACAAATACTTTACTTCTTTTGCCAAAACTGCAAATAGCTTGCCACACGAGAAACTTCTTAGGGAATTTTGTTTGTTTTTTTGTGCGAAACTCTTGCCGAACATTGCCCCGTTTATCAGCAACATAAAAATCTTGACCAGGAAGTTGAGAAAAGTCTGCCAGTACGTATGTTTCATCATCCATCACACAACAGGTGTATTTTTTTTATAAAATCAGACTTCAATTTTTTCGCTCGTTTTTTTGTTTCTAAGTTCTTTATAGCATTGCGATCTGGAACCTTTTGGACTTTGTATGTCTTCAGTCCAGCATAAGCTTTGACTCTATGTGCAAAATTCGTAGAACATTTCACCGTACGAGCTGCTTTTCTTAAAGAAGTGTTAGGCGCTCTTCGAAAGAGTCGCTCGACTTCTTTTGCCTTACCAATATCTGTAGGACCTTTTTTCCTCCCTGATCCAGATTTTCTTTCAATGCTCAGGTTTTCCTTATACCGTCTGATGGCATTAGAAACCGTTCGAGGGTCAACTTTCAAATTTTTAGCTATTTTTTTAAAAGTCCATGACGGATTTGTTTGAAAAGTTTTAAATATATTTTCACGAACTTTTTTTCGCAGTCCATTTTGATTGAATTGAAATAATGATTGAAATAATAATTGAAAATTAATAATTTCTAAAATAATAGTATCTGACATATCTATAGAAACTAACTTGATCAAAAAATAAATTATTTCTTGCACTATGGATAAATTTTGTCTAAAATAGTAAATGCATATTTTTTTTAGAACACTCTTTATAAATAAATGAAATTATCTAATGCAGAGATGACAACTGATATATAAAAATCATAAAATCAAACTAAACAGGTAAGTTTGGCAGAGCCGAATTGTCTATACCCTTTAAAAATACTGTCCCGAAAGTCGAAGAACAGAATCGAAAAATGCTAAAGTTATTAGATTGATTTAGGAGAGTCCTTTATAAATTATTAAGGATATTAAGGTTGTTGTAATTTACATTAATTTTTAAGTATAATATTTAAGTTATCGATTTGCTCTTGAACGAATTTGACTGATTTTTATTATCCCCTTAGTAACGAAATTAAGAAGGTTTTGTTCTGTCGATTTATGCAAGCTTTGAGTTCCAATTGTATACGCAAGGTCTTAGTTTTAGAAAAATATGTAAAACATATAGATTTAACAGATATTAATGGTTAGTTACGTAAAAATCTGAAGTTAGTGGATAAACTAGCATTAAAATGTTGATTTTGTAAATAAAATTATCGACTTTTTCAAAAGTCCTTCCATTAAAGATTTTACGGTTTGCTTCTGTCACCATTTTGGAGGAGGTGATCTACCTACGCTTAAAATCTGACATTTTTTCTGTATTCTTTAATTCCATTTTTAAAATAGGCCGAAGTTCTGTACAATTAGGTGGATTTGCCTTCCGTGGTACAAAAATTACACTATTGTTGGAATGCCACTCATGTGGCTTTTTTTTCAAAGTGTAGGCACTCAGTGCTGTCTTAAGAAGGGTAAAAGCGGTTTTTGTAGGCACTCCGTTAAATAAATTTCTGTGTTTATCGTGCCAGATGCCACAAATGCTTGTCTTCTTTTGCCACAACTGCAAATGGTCGGGAAGTAGAGAAAAGCTTGTTTTAATTTTTTATAAAATCTGCTTTTAGTTTTTCCGCTAATTTGTTTGCTTCTAAGTTCTTTACCGAATTGCCCAGCATAAGGTTTGACTCTGTGGACTAAACTATTAGAGCATTTCACCATACGAGACGTCTTTCTGATCTAAGTGTTAGGCCTTACCAATATTCCTTGAACCTATTCTACTTCTTTCTTATACCCTTAAATGGCATTTGAACAGTTCGAGGGTCAACTTTTAAGTTTTTTGTTATTATTTTTATATTACTTGTACGTCGTACTATATATCCCCGATTTGTTTAAAAAGATACAACGATTTTAGTGATATTTTGAATATTTCTGGACCGATTTTGGTGAAATTTAGGCGTGCTATCTATGAAGATAACCTAAATTCTAATTTATGATTCTTGTCGATCCATCCTCTATGATCTCCAAAAACTGATGTCAAACTGACATTATACATAGTTAAATCGACAAATCTTCGATTTCGGACTCTGAGTTAATCAGAACAAGTTACAAACTGATTGACAATAAAAACAAACTACCATCTAAATTAGATCTAAAATTAAGTATTACGAACATGAAATGTATTTTACCAGAGTCCATAGGGGAATCAAGCCCTATACAAACATCCAACCAATATTTAAAAATGTAAATATTATCACATATTTATACCCTTCACCACCATAGGTGGAAAGGGTATTATAAGTTTGTGCTGATGTTTGTAACGCATAGAAATATTTGTCTTTTAGTATACCAATAGGCTTAGAATCACTTTCTGAGTCGATTTAGCGATGTCCGTCCGTCCGTCCGTCCGTCTGGCTGGCTGGCTGGACCCCCATGTAAACCTTGTAATCAAACTACAGGTCGCAATTCTAAAGATAATTTGATGAAATTTGGTATAGATAATTTTTTTGACAATGGGACCATGGCTATTGAAACTGGTCAAAATCGGTCCATTATTTATGGTACCTCCCATAGGTCCCATTTCCGGAATTGATATATTGGCCACAAATATCAATATTTTTTCATGAAATTTAAAATAGATACTGCGTATGTAAACTTAAATCACTGTATCAAATTTCGTTGAAATCGGTCCACATTTGACCATAGCTCCCATACAAACTCTTCTTTAAAAACGCACTAAATGAGACAAAAAATCACTAAAACGCTCGTAAATCTAAAGATAATGAAAATTTTGAGTTTATTTTTCGCATACGTAATTTTTGTAACAACTGTAGTCAACTTGCCAAATTTCGAGATAATCGGTCCACATTTGACTCTAGCTCTCATATAAGTGCAAATGACGGAAACAGGTTGAATAAGTTTTGAGAAAATGTTTGTATGATGGCAAAATTTAGCAAATATTTGTCTTTATACAGGAAAAATAACACCTTTGACCTTAGTGGTGAAGGGTATCGTATGGCCGGCTTGACCGACTATAGCGCTTTCTTACTTGTTTTTATTTAATAAATAATAAATCAAATTTATCGATTTTTATTCTCAATAATTTAATAAATAAATCTTTATCAAACATGTTTTGCCCCCTCAAAGTGAATATTTGTATTTATCAACCCTCCCTATTTTTTAATGAATAAAAATCAAATGTGCTTGAATATGTTGTTGATATTCGGATTTTTATGTGCAAGTATTTATGAAAAAGTAAATAAAATTGACATACATTTTGGGTGAAAATACAAGTGACACACTCTTCATAAACGAAACAACAGACGAAAAAATATAATAACTGGGTCATCCTTTGGCAGAGAGAGATAAATTAACTGACACTGATGTACAAATGGGACAGTTTATAACTGGCAGCACTTAACAGAATAATAGTATGAGACAAAAGTCAATATAGAAATATTGGGAAGACACCTATATTACAAAAATCGAAAAATTAGCCTTGACAATTTTCGAAAAGTTTTCTATAATTGAATCAAATATTCCAAAACTGGATCATCTTAATATATAGTATAGGTTCTATTATAAACATATGTATGTAGTTGAGTGTATAACCTTAATCCAAATTTTTCCAATAAATGTTTTTGTCACAATGAAACTAAAAAAAATACTTGTTTATATGTCTCTGACAATACGAGAGAAAAATTTCAGGTTACATGTCATCACTGACCAGATAATAAACATGATCCAAAACAACAACAAAATGACGATGACTATGTAAATACTACCATATACTCGTACCGCAATGATGATGAAGATGATGATGATGAAATTGTTGGTGATGGCCATTAATAACAAAGGATTAAAAAATGAAAAATTATAAATGACGGACTGGGCATAAAGAAAATGTCAACAGACTGAAAATTGTTTAAAATGAAAACAATAATAAAAATTCATACAAAATAATAACGAAGACAAACACATGGAGGCAGCAATAACTGAAAATCCATACAAAAACTATCATCGCATGTTGATTGACATTAACAAGGAAATAAATTCAATGAGAAAATTGCAAAAATATAAATTAAAAACAAGAATATAGATTTGTGAGTTGTTGCTTTTCAGATGAAAACAGAATGAGATAAATAAAACAAGTAAGAAAGTGCTATAGTCGGTCAAGTCCAACCATACGATACCCTTCATCACTAAGGTCAAAGGTGTTCTTTTTCATGTATAAAGACAAATATTTGCTAAATTTTGCCATTATACAAACATTTTCCCAAAACTTTTTTATTTAAGCTGTTTCCGTCATTTGGACTTATATGAGAGCTAGGGTCAAATGTGGAGCGATTATCTCGAAATATGGCAAGTTGATTACAGATTTCACAAAAACTTTGTATGCAAAAAATATCGAAATTCTCATCATTTTCAAATTTACGAGCGTTTTACTGATTTTTTGTCTCATTTAGTGCGTTTTGACAGAAAAGTTTGTATGGGAGCTATGGTCAAATGTGGACTGAAATTTGGTACAGTGGTTTTGGTTTACATAAGGAATATCTGTTTTGAATTTCATAAAAAAATATTGATATTTGTGGCCAAAATATTGATATTTGTGGCCAAAATATTGATATTTGTGGCCAAAATATTGATATTTGTGGCCAAAATATCAATTCCGGGAAGTGGGACCTATGGGAGGTACCATAAATAATGGACAGATTTTGACAAATTTTAATAGCCATGGTCCCACTATCAAAAAAATCTGTGCCAAATTTCATCAAGTTATCTTTAGAATTGCGACCTGTACTTTGATTACATGGTTTACATGGGGGTCCAGCAAGCCGTCCAAATGGACGGACGGACTGACATTGCTAAACCGACTTTGAAAGTGATTCTAAGGTGGGTCTAAGACAAATATTTATACGCGTTACATGCATCAGCGTTACATACATCAGCACAAACAGGGTTTAAAAACAAGTAAGAAAGAACTAGTCTGCAAAGCCCGACCATATGATACCCTTCACAACTGAGGTCATATGCCTTTTGTTTTTCTTTGTCATCACACAAACATGTACTCAAGATGTATACAAATTCGTACTAAATCTTAGTTTTTTGAAATTAATTATATGAAAATTTAACCCTTAATTGCACAGACAGATGAAGCTATCCTTGGAGTATTTAAGAGGAAAATTCTACGAAGAATCTTTGAACCAGTCTGCGTCAACAATGAGTATCGACATCGAATGAACCATGAGCTGTATGAGTTATACGCTGACATAGACATAGTAAAACGCATTAAGCAACAGCGTCTGCGAATGGCTAGGACGAATGGATGAAAATACTCCGGCAAGAAAAGTCTTCGATAATGTTCCAGAGGGAACGCGGGCGTCCAAAACTTCGATGGAAAGACCAAGTAGAAGAAAATCTTTTGAAACTTGGTATACGAAATTGGAGAATATGTGCACAAGATAGAGGTGCTTGGAATTCTAAAATATGCTCGGCCTTTGACCTAAACAGGTTGTAATTACAGGCCATTTAAGTAAGTAAGTACGTAAGTAAGTAAACCCTTAATTATCTTGGAAATTAGAGGAGATAGAGCGATTTGGGCAATAATCTCTGATCACCAAAAGAAATTTCAAAATTCGCACTAAAACTCAGTTTTTTGAAAATTTTAATATAAAAATATAAAACCTAAATTATTTTGTGATCACTAAAAAAAAATTTAAATTCTTACTAAAACTCAATATTTTGAAAATATTTATATGAAAATATAAAACCTTAATTATCTTGGAAACTAGAGGAGATAGAGCCATTTGGGCAATAATCTGTGACCACTTAAAAAATTTCAAAATTCGTAGTACAACTCAAATTTTTGAATATTTTTATATGAAAATATAAAACCTTGATTATCTTGGAAACTAAATGAGATAGAGACATTTGGGCAATAATATGTGATCACTAAAAAAAATTTCCAGATTCGCACTAAAACTCAATTTTTTGAAAATATAAAACCTTAATTATTTTAGGAACTAGAGCAGCTAGAGCCTTTTGGGCAATAATCTGTGATCACTAAAAAAAAAATTAAAATTCTTACTAAAACTCAATACTTTGAAAATTTTTATATGAAAATATAAAACCTTAATTATCTTGGAAACTAGAGGAGATAGAGCCATTTGGGCAAGAATCTGTGAACACCGATAAAAATTTAAGAATTCGTACTAAAACTCAATTTTTTTTTTTCAATGTTATATGAAAATATAAAACCTTAATTATCTTGGAAACTAGAGGAGATAGTGCCATTATTCAAAATTCTTGACTTGAAATCTAGACTTTTTTATCGCAAGCGATATTTTTTATAACTATACCAAAGACATATGTACTTAAATCGGTATATTTATCTTTACACATATAAATAAATACCTAAAACACTAAGTATTCTTTTTTAACCCCTAAAAAATCATATTCTTTAACTCGTAAATACCTTTATTTACATTCTGCTTATTTGTGATAAATTTCATAAATAAACAAATTAAAATCTTTATACTACATGTGATTAATTGATGTGCTTTTTGTGCATTTCGAACCATATGGTTGATGTCATTGTAAATATAGACAAAATTTGAGATTTCTGTTATTTTTATACATTTTCGTATTTCGTTAAAATTATCAGTCATTTATTGTGTATATATAAAATTATTTTGTAAATAAAATACACAGGATTTTTTGCATGAATGACAACAGCACAACACCAGAGTCTGTAGTCATATTAAATACTAAATAGACACTTGTTGATTTGCTAAAATCACGATTGCATTTAATGATATTTTTTTTAAATATTATTAATTTTTGTTTGTCTATATAATAGATATGAATTTAGTTTAATGAATTTTTTAATTGATAGACGGGAAATGTAATAAATACTACATAGTAATCTCTCATTTATCGACTAAGTATCAAAGCAGTGATTGAATGATTCGTTTTTTAAGAGCGTTAACTTTTATGTTTTGAAATTGGGCAACTGTCGTTACCATAGGAAAGTTTTTGTTTTTTGGCAAACAAACATACATTTCATTAGCACGTGTGTGTGCCTTAGCTTTCTCCCATTGGATAATCGTTTACATTAGTTGTTTCCAGCGGTATAGTTTTCTTGTTATGGGACTTTTCAAATGGACCATACGGAAAATCAATGTATGGAATTGCAACATCTTTATAATTTAGAGTTTTTGGAATAAGGATGACCTGAGCATTGAAAGAAAACCTCGATCAGAAAAAGGAAAGGTCCAAGGAATATTGGTAAGGCAAAAAAGGAGAGCAATTCTTTCGAAAAGCGCCTAACACTTCGATCAGAAAAGCAGCTCGTTTAGTGAAATGTTCTAATAGTTTTGTCAACAGAGCCAAAGCTTTATCTCTTATTTCCACCACATTTCGCCTCTCTACTTTCCCTTTCACTCTATATCGTTGGTCTCATTTAAAAAACCCCTAACTCACACTTTTTTCGAAAATATATTTTTTGTGATTCCAATGAATTTAACGCAAAAATTAAAGGCAATTTAATCAAAAATAAACTTTCGATTTCGAAAGATTTCTTATATAAAACATTTGTCGTAAAAATATTTCAGATATAAACTTTTTATATAAAACTTTCCTATAGAAAAACTTCATTATCAAAAGCTTTTCCTATTGATAACTTTAATTTCTAAAGCTTTCTAAAAAAAACTGTTTATATTAAAAATTTCTATATAAAACTTTGGATGGCGAAAGCATTCCTAAAATAAATTTTCGATATCGCAAAAGCTTTTTCTATTGATAACTTTAATTTCTAAAGCTTTATAAAAAAAATGTTTATAATAAAAATTCCTGTATAAAACATTCCTATAAAAAACCTTTCAATATCAAAGCTTTCCTATAGGTAACTTTTGATATAAAAAGCTTTCAACTAAAAACATTCCATATTAAGTTTTCCATTAAAAATTTTTCGAAAATATAAAACTTTTGTCGTTAAATTATTTCGGATTGAAAACCATGTCAATATCTAAAGATTTCCTATATAAATATTTCGATTTCGAAATGCTTCCTAATAATAAACTTTCGACATGGAAAGATTTTCTATAGAAAACTTTTGATTTCATTCATAAAACTATGAATATCGAAAGACTTCATATAGAAAACATTCCAAGTCAAACTTTCAATATCGAAAGCTTTCCTACAGAAACAATAATGAAAGCTTTAATGTAGAAACATTATCGAAAGCTTTCCTATAGAAAACTTTTAATATCGAAAGAACTCTTGTAGAAAGCATTTGCTTTCGAAAGCTTTCGTATAGAAAACATTCGCTATGTAAAGCTTTTCTTAATATATTTTGTTTTGATACTACCGAAAAAAGCCCTAAGTAACATTTATGCGCTGAAATGTGAATACAAAGCCCCATCTCAATTTAGTTTTTTATGTTTAAATGTTTTGAGAACCAAATTCATTTTAATAACCTGTATTTAAAAAAAAAAACGCAACATTTTATTAATTACTGTTGTTGGGGTGAGGAATCCGCCTCGCTAATGATTTCCACTAGATTTTGAATAAAAGGAACACCAGATCAATTTCCAAACATAGATTTATTGACCTAATTCTCTTAGATTAAAATTCCTAGACAAATACACAAACATATAACAATAAGTAAAGGAATTATTTTAACAAGTAAATTACACTCACTTTTTGGTATGGAAACCACTAGAAAATGTTAAGAAAATCTTAAGGAGTGAAGACTTATCACCACGCTAGCCAGCTAAGTACAAAGTTTTAAAATAATAAAATAAAATGGAGGAGCTATGTCTAGCGCGCGAAGCCTTTACTCCGAACGGATAATTTTGACATTTCCAAAAATAATTAGATAAATTTTAAATAAGGCTAAGTAAAAAAGCTTATTATTTAAGCGGTTTTGCCAGTGGCGGCAACATTCCCCCCCGCAGTGTGACAAGAAGGATCTTCGATGGCATACTCTTCACGGAAAGCCACGTCTAAAACTGCAAGCTTCGCTACAGGCCTTTCCATGACACCGTTCTTAGTTTGAATCTTCGCACTTCTTACTTGTCCATCTTTTGCCAATCTCGTTTCAAGTACTTTTCCTCGTAGCCAAACATTTCTAGGGAGAGAAGGATCAACAATAATTACCAAGTCCCCCTGACATAAAGTTTTTTGCTTTTCGAACCATTTGGATCTACAAGTTAATGAGGGCAAATATTCAGCCAACCACCTTTTCCAAAATAAGTTCGCGTACTGTTGCGAAATACGCCAATTTTGTTTTAAAACTATGGCGCTGTCATCACAAGTTGACATCGGCTTTAGACCACTGGAACTACCCAATAGAAAATGGTTAGGAGTCAATGCCTCATCATTTTCATTATCGATGGGAACATAGGCAAGAGGCCTAGAATTTATAATGTTTTCAACCTCTATCATCATGCTCAAAAGGAGCTCATCACCCGGGGCCCTTATTGTGTTTATTTTATAAAAAACTGTTTTGACAGAGCGCACAAGTCTCTCCCAAGCACCTCCCATATGTGGAGAAGCTGGTGGATTGAAGTTCCATTTTGTTGTTGTAGTGGTAAAAGTTTTAACAAATTCATCTTGGTTGACGTCTTCAAGAGCTTCTCGAAGTTCTCGTTCCGCGCCAATAAAGTTAGTGCCGTTGTCACTAAAAAATTCAAGTGGAATTCCTCTTCGGGCCATAAAATTTCGAATGGCCAAGATGCACGAACTTGTTGTTAATGAATAAGCAATTTCTATGTGAATTGCTCTGGTCGTCAAACATGTAAATAAACAACCGTATCTCTTCTCCTTATGTCGATTTACGTTAACCATCATGGGTCCAAAGAAGTCCAAGCCTGTATATGTAAACGGCGCCTTAAAAGATGCTAGGCGAGCACGAGGTAACTTACATTTCTGGAACTTGTGGCACCACCTTGTTAATTTTACACCACTGACAATTTCGAGTTATAGATTTAAAAACAGCACGTAGTTTAGAAATCAAATATTTTTGACGAATCTCATTGATCACCGTTTCGTGGTTAATATGATAATATTTTGAATGGTAGTAAAGTATAATTAAAGTTGTAATGTAGCTTGATTTGGGCAATATGATGGGATGTTTTCGTTCTTCAGCAACATTTGCATTATCAATTCTGCCATCTACTCTTAAAACTCCATATTCGTCCATGAAGGGTGATTTCGTATAAATCTCACTATTTTTCGGAATATTTGTTTTCGATTTTAAAGTAGCAATTTCTGTAGAATACTTTTCAGTCTGAGCTTGCCGGACTAAAAAGTTTTCTGCCTTTCGTAGCTCTTCAAGAGTTAACTCGCCTTTTAGTTTTGCCTCCGATCTACAATTTTCAATGAAGCGGAAAAAATAAGCGGTGGCTCGAAGCATCCTATTCCACCTTGAAAATCTCTTTTCATTTATAACGTTTTCCTTAGCAGATATTATAAACGATTTGTGTACCATTTCCTCAGGTGTAGCATCGTCGAAATTTTTTGCACCTGGCCATTCATCTTGGGGATGATATAAAAATTCTGGTCCCTGGAACCATCTGCTAGTTATAGAAACCCGGGGGATTCGAGCCCACTTAGTGGCTTCATCTGCGACATTTTCTTTTGTTGGAGTCCATCGCCAATCATTAATGGAACTCAGTTCTAAAATTTCAGTCACACGAAAGGCTACAAATTGACTATATTTTCTATGATCAGAATTGAGCCAACTCAAAACTGTTTTAGAATCTGACCAGAAAAATTTATTTTTGATCGTGATTTTGTGATTATCGCAAATAAATTTTCCAAACCTAGCACCTATTAGTGCGGCCATAAGTTCAAGTCGTGGAACCGAAGTTATTTTCATTGGGGCGACTCTTGTTTTAGAACCTATTAATGAACAAAATACTGTTTCATTTTTAACCAGACGAAAGTAGCACACAGCGGCATATCCGTCCTTACTAGCATCCACAAAAGTATGTAGCTGCACATCGATGCCATCGTAATTTAGTAAACATTTTAAATAGCAGCGGTGAATTTTAATTTGTTGAATGTCTGGTAAAATTGAGACCCACTGTATCCATTTTGCCATAAGCTCATCAGAAATTTCTTCGTCCCAATCTGTTTTACACCGCCATACTTCTTGAAGAAGGATTTTAACATACATGATAATATTCCCAATAAGACCAAGGGGGTCGTAGATGGACATTACTAAACGAAGCATTTCGCGCTTAGTTGGTATTTTTCTACAGCAAAATATCTCACTGCTTATAAACCGCGGTGCAATTTTAAACGTAATAACGTCTTCTTTGTGTTCCCAAAACACCCCAAGAACTTTGTCTACTTTGTTTTCTTCATTAAAGTTCAAACATTTTTCACTAGTAGAAGATATGTTGGACACTGTGTTCATCACCTCCTCATTGTTTGAAATCCAATTTCGAATATTAAATCCACATTGTTGGTGAATAAATTTTACCTCCGAAACTAAATCTGTAGCCTCTTGTGGAGTGTCAACCGATTCTAAAAAGTCATCAACATAATGATTTTCTTTTATTGACCTTGAAGCCACAGGGTATTTATTTTCATATTGAGTGGCATTAAAATTTTTAATATATTGAGAAATGCTAGGAGCACACGAAGCTCCGAAAATCATTACGTCCATTACATATACATCAGGCTGCTTAGATTGGTCACAATCACGCCATAAAAATCTTTGAACATCTCTGTCTTCAGGCCTAATAAAAATCTGATGAAACATTTCTTCTATGTCACCACAGACAGCAACTGCTTTCAACCGAAATGAAAATAAAATGGCTGGCAAAGATGACAGCAGGTCAGGTCCCTTTAGTAGAAACGAGTTCAAGGAGACTCCATTCGATTTAGCCGCAGCATCCCAAACGACACGAGATTTACCGGGCTTATTTTTGTTAAAAACTGCAAAAATGGGCAGATACCACTCTTTACCACCACTGTGCGATAATTCTTTACGGTTTAATTTTCGTATATAACCCTTGGAGGTGTATTTTTCAATTGTATTTTTAAAAATATTAAGAAGTTCAGAATCATGCAATAATTTTCGCTCTAAGCATAGCAGACGCCTTAGAGCCATATCATAGCTATTGGGTAAACTCAAAATATCACATTTCCACAGTAGAGGAACCTCAAAATGTCCGTCTTCTCTTTGTCTTGTGTAATTTTTTAAAAGACTAAGGGCACGCTCATCACCTTTACTAACTAGTGGATCTTTACAACAAATCCCTAAGCTATCCAGGGAATAAAAACTCTTCACTAGTTCATCTAACCCTTCATCACTTTCACTGCACTCACAAATATGGTAATTAAATTGCTTACTTGGTTTTGCGTTTGAAGAAATAGCTCCATAAATCATCCATCCAATCTTTGTATTTACTGCTACAGGTTCATGAGGACCACCTTGCCTCATATTTGTAGAAATTCCCAAATTGAAATGGTTGAGGCCAATAAGTATCTTAGGCACAGCATCACTATAGCTTTTTATTGGCAAATTTCTTAAATGATGAAATTTGTTTGCCAATTTTTTATAATCCAGAGACTGTGTGGGTAAATCTAATTTACTTACAGTACATACATTAATCGTCACCTTTTTGTTTTTGTTGTAGCCTGAAATACGTATTGTTAATTTTTTGGAACTGTTTTCACATCTTTCAATACCTCCAGTCCACTTGAGCCATAGGGGGCTAGTCGTCCCAGAAATTTCTAATTCGTCCATTAATTTTTTATCCATTAAACTAATGGAGGAACCTTCGTCAATAAATGCGAAGGTTTTTATATCTTTATTTTTTCCATGAACTGTCACTGGTATTATTTTAAATAAAATTTCTTTCACTTTAGAATTATGTGTATTAATATTTTCACTTCTGGTTAAACTATTTTGATTGTTTATCTTTGGCTCTTGATTGTTGTTATTTGTTGTCCCTTCATTAGAATATCGGTGTAAAGAAGAATGATGATAATATTGACACCCTTCCACTCCACATTGTACTCTTTTCTTGCATTCTCCAAAATGTTTACACAAACAAATTCTACACAGTTTGTGTTCTCTTATTATATTCCATTTATCTCCACGATTAAGAGATAAGTATTTTTGACAAGTAGCAATTGATTTGCAATTGTTGTTGCTACATACAAAACATTTTCGGTGATCTTCATTATGAGTATGTACGAAAGCTTTTTTATTGCTGTTACTAACAGTGTGGGACTTTTGTCTGTTAACATGGGAAGAGCTTTCAACTGTTATACATGTAGCAGAAATTCCAATGTTAAAAATCCAATTGGAGAATTCATACATGTTAGGATTTTTATTTTGATTTAACAGCTGTAATTTTTGTGTACCCCATTGTAATTGAAAAGATGGTGGTAATTTTTGTACTAATTCTTGGAGAAGTGAAGTATTATTGATTTCATTATTTAAATTGGAAGCTTCAATTGTTGCAATTAAACTCTTTACGTTAATTGCAAATGTGGTAAATGAAGGTAAGTTATTTTCATCTACTGGGGGTGTTAATTTAATTCGATTTTTTATAGAGTTTACTATATTTTCTGGTTGGCCGTACAAAAGCTTCAAAATTGACATGACCCAATTGACATTGGATGGGTGTACTAGTACGTGTTGAACTTTTTTTAATGCTTCTCCGGTAAGTGATTTTTGTAACCTTATGAGGTTTTCGGCTTCCGTGAATCCACAGATATTAGTGGACCATTCAAATGTGGACGAAAACAAGGGCCATTCTTCTGGTTGGCCGGAGAAGGCAGGGAGTTCTTTCGGCAAAGATTGACGTGCTTGAAGCTGACCTTGACTCAAGTTTTGGTTATAATCTGTAAATAAATTCGGTGGTACACTTAAAGTGTTGTTTGATGTGGTTGCGTTCGGTGCATTGGAATTGAACGTGTGTTGTGTTGAATGGCCAATGGGGGCCGTCATGTTTTGGCAAGGATTAAAATGATGCACATTAGAAATTATTGGTGGAATGTGGCAAGCCGTTGTGTGAGTTGTTGAAACTTGAGGTTCAAATGGGACCGATTGATAGTGAGGCTGCTGTCGTGATTGAAAGCCACTAGTGGTGGCGGGTCCCGAAGTAAAACTTGATACAGCGGGTGCAGATGACGACATCGTAGCAGCGTTACTTATGTCCGGCAGAATATATGAACGTTTTTGCGGCATATTAATTCCACCTGAATTATTATTGTTAGATGCATTATTTATATAAGGTGGCATGCTTAAATAAACAGTGTCTTCAGGCAGCTGAGCTGCTTGTTTGGTTGTTTTGTTTTTATTTATATTTTCAGGAGCTGCCGGTAAATCAGACTGGACTTGTTCTGCAGAATCAAAATGGTTTGGAAGTTCATTTAACCAGCTGCGAACAGAAAATGAATGATGGGATGAGGCATCACTGTTGACCTCCTGTTCATGTTGGTTTATTATTTGATACTTTTTGGAAATATATTCCATTGAAACAGTACGCTCTTCTTCTAGTCGTTGGAGTTCTAATTGTACTCTTCTGGCTGATTTATTGGAAGAGCGACTTAAGGTGCTTTTAACTGATTCTGCCGGAGGGCTCTTACAAGCAAAACATTTGAAAGTTAGGGCTGATGTTTGGTCTGATGTGGCATTTGTGCATGAAACATGATAGGTTTTTTGGCATTTTGTGCAACTTATCATATTTTGGTCAGGGGGATTAAGACATGCGAGATTGGCAATGCAGGGCGCTTCTAGGCGAATCTTCAGCTTCGTCTGTTGATTTTATAGGAAACGTGTAAAACACAAAAAGAATTTTAAAATGTTGGGGTGAGGAATCCGCCTCGCTAATGATTTCCACTAGATTTTGAATAAAAGGAACACCAGATCAATTTCCAAACATAGATTTATTGACCTAATTCTCTTAGATTAAAATTCCTAGACAAATACACAAACATATAACAATAAGTAAAGGAATTATTTTAACAAGTAAATTACACTCACTTTTTGGTATGGAAACCACTAGAAAATGTTAAGAAAATCTTAAGGAGTGAAGACTTATCACCACGCTAGCCAGCTAAGTACAAAGTTTTAAAATAATAAAATAAAATGGAGGAGCTATGTCTAGCGCGCGAAGCCTTTACTCCGAACGGATAATTTTGACATTTCCAAAAATAACAAGTAAGAGTGGTATATTCGGCTTTGCCGAATCTTGGATACCCTTCACCAATGGTGTTCCAAAAGTACTTAATGTAATTCGTAGCAATATTTGGTTATACTAGTATTATATGCAAAGAGTCTTCAAAGTTAAGAGTCGGAAAACGAAAACCTTTTCGGTGGCGTCCTCATCTAGAATAGTTATGCACCCAAAGGTTAGGTTGGGCAGGTGGCTGATGTCTAGGGAAGCTTCACTTGGGTTCTAAAGTGGTCCCTTTGTGAAAGATAATGATTACTAGACTACAAGTAGAGAATGCATATTTAAGCCAGCCAGTAGCTTCGAAATAAAATAGACACATATTTTACGAACATTTAATAAAGTTCGATAGACCAGATAAACCATGCAGAAAAGATGCTTCAAAATGTAGATGCCCTTACATTTGCAATAGCACATCGATTTGATGAAGTTTAAGTATTCTGACATGCAACCCAAAAACGCTGTGCCCAGTGAGGGTTGTGCACTTTAATTCGTACGAATTATCCAACTAGTAAAAGTTCTTGATTAGTTATGTAAAACTCTGAAGTTAGCGGACTGATTTAGGTCAAAGCTTTAACAATGATTGTCAATGTATACAAGCCTTCAAATTATAGGGTATACACTCTTAGTTTTAGATACATACGTGAAATATATAGCTTTTGAATGGATGGTTATCAGCTTTGTCGGAAAAGTTTACTTATTAATTTGAAGTTAGTTAATTAATTAAAATGAACACTTCATCAATAATATTTGGGATGTTTAGTTCTTTCGATCTGTCCGATGGATGTTTGGAAAGTTTTGCTCTAGTTCTTTGTGCAATTTTATTATGATTTAATTTATCAGCATTAAATCGATTCCCGGTCTGGTTTATGTGGGAGATTTCACTAAATGTGAATAGAGCTCGCCCATTTTCAATATCGAACTTTTCAAGAGATCAGAAATACTTTTGTCAAATGTTGTACCTCTAGAAAGTTTATTTTAGGCGCTATTGTCCTGAATATCAATATTGTACAACGTCTTTATACTAAATGTCATCATCGTATCTATTATAATTTGTCACTTATTAGCTACTAAGAGATTGCCTTAGGCGAAGTTATACGGAATCAATTATCAAACGTGAACGGATTTCTCCCAATTGCAATTAAAAAATTTAAATTTTTGTTGATATGTGAGATACTTACATACATATGTAGGTTTTGAATGGATATCATGTAATCAGCTGCATTTTTGTACTTCCTAGGAAGATTACCTATAATTTGATATATAATACATTCTCAAATGTTATCATAATGTTCAAAAGTCAGACACAAAATTAAGATAAATGCAGTGTGCCTGTCTGCTAAATAAAACCAGATTTGTGGAGCTCCTGAATTGTCCCACCCTGAATTTCATTTCATTGTCGTTCAAAACACCATCGCTTAAACGCTAAATTATATCTACCACAAATTACAGAATGCATCAGGATTTAGATAATCCCCTGCGAAGGACACTATTAAACTTCATCAAAATAAACATCTGAGATATCGACAAAACAGGAGCTCCAAAAACTTGACTACAACAGAAAAAAGGACAGACAGGTAGACGGACGGACATGTAGACGGACGGACAAACAAACAGACGGACGGACGGGCAAACAAACAGACGGACGGACAGACGGACGGAGGTCGCGAAATCGATTCTTGTGCCGATTCAGAGTTGATCGGTACAATTTGAATGGTATTCATAATCAGATTTGTGGAGTATATATATCAGATTTTAGAAAATCCTCCCATAAAGAACGATGTCAAATTTCATCACAATCGGTCCATAAACACCTGAGATATCGCTGAAACAATACTTACAAAATGTAAACAAAATTTCTTAGACACGTACTTTGGGCAATTTGCTGTACATCAAATGTAGTGTTATTGCGATATCTCAATTGTTTATGGACCGCTTTTGATAAAATTTAATAACGTGCTTGGTGGGGGAATTTCCTAAAATCTGATATAAAATGTACGTATGTCCGTGCTAAAGGAGGATGGTTTTTTCCTATTTCTGCATTTCATTTTTTCAACAAACATTCCCTAATGCGTACTTTGGGCAATTTGCGATACATAAAATTTAGTGTTTTGGCAATATCTCAGTTGTTTATGGACCGATTTTGATAAAATTTTACAGAGTGCTTTGGGAAAATATTTCCTACAATCTGATATATAACATATTATCACATGTACACCAGGAGTATCTTTTTTCTCTTGTTATTTAAAAGTGTGTTTCAATCAAAAATTTTAAAATTTTCGTCTAATTTTTGGTATTTTTTCGATATTTTCGGTGTTTATAAACCGATTTTAATGAAATTTAATAGCGTTCATTGCGGGAGAATTTCCTAAAATCTGATATATAATTTATGTAAGTCCATCCTCCAGGGGCTTCAGAAACTTGATTTCAACAGACAGACAGACAGACGGACGGACAGACAGACAGACAGACAGACAGACGGACATCGCTTAATCGATTCTCCTCCCGATTCTGAGTCGATCGGTATAATTTTTATGGGGTCTACGATCACTAATAAAAAAATTACAAACGGAATCACAAACTTATAATACCCTTTCACCTATTGGTGAAGGGTATAATTAGATAAATTTTAAATAAGGCTAAGTAAAAAAGCTTATTATTTAAGCGGTTTTGCCAGTGGCGGCAACAACTGTTTTAAATTAGATTTTACCTTCTCCTATAAAGTTTTAAATTTGCAAGTTAGGACCTTTCTACAGGAGACCAACGATATATAATTGTATAGACAGTATTTGCCAAAAATAACGAGCGAAAAAGTTGAAGACAGATTTTATAAAATTACACCTGTTGTGAGATGGATGACGAAACATACGTACTGGCAGCCTTTTATCAACTTTTCGTCCAAGATATTTATGTTGCTGATGAACGAAGCAATGATCAGGAAGAGTTCAGGACAACAACACAAACAAAATTTCCAAAGAAGTTTCTCGTGCGACAAGCTATTTACAGTTATGGCATCAAGCACGACAAACACAGAAATTTATATAACGGAATGCCTACAAAAATATTTTTTATCTTTTCGAGACAGCACCGAGTGCCTACATATTTTTGGTCCGATTTGGCATTATACCACTATGGAAAAGGAACTTAAGTGGTATTCAAGCAACAATGTCATATTTGTACAACTAGAGGCAAATCCACCTAAATGTCCAGAACTTAGGCCTGTGGAAAGGTACTGTTTTTTTGCAAAAAGGGAACTAAAGAAAACAGAAAGGGTAACCCAAAACAAGTCCGATTTTAAGCATAGGTGCTCCACTTCCTCCAAAAAGGTGACAAAAGCAAATGTTAAATCTTTAATGGAAGGACTTCCGAAAAGTCGATAATTTAGACATACCGAATAATAAAATAACATTTTAATGTTAATGAATTTGTACCAAATGCCAATAAATTTGCGTATTTTGAGTTTTATTTAACTTAATGCAAATATCATTCGGAACGCTCTTAATAAACCTCGTTATATATAAAATCATTATTATTATTATTTTTTTTTTTTACTTTAATTTGATTATTTTTGGTTATGCATTTTCTCTACATTTGAATTCTCCTGAAAATTAGATAAATAAAAATCTGAAAGGTTAAACTCCTATGTTATCACATCAAATCATTATACGAAATTGCAGTGAAGTAAATGAAAGCCTTTTGTGGAAAATTTTTTCCTAAAAACCCATAAATAAAGATAAATAGTCGTTGACATTTGTCTGATTGTTTGGAAAAGGTCATGTTTAAATGATTTACTGACGCAAAGAATGCAATACATAATGTTTATTTGAATGAAAAGAGTCATAAGTAAATAGAAATGTTTAGAATAAAACTAAAATGATTGTTATATGATGTATCATAAAAATTGTAAACTGTGGGTGTTTCGATCTGATTTGATGCAGTAAAATATTTGCTAGAAATCGATTTAAAAATTAACAATTTTTAAATATGACTCTATTGCAGCAAATGAACAATGTATATTTTATATATCATCTCTATACATGTACAAAGTATAGCATTGCAAACAAAATATAATATATTATACTAATAAAACGATTTGTATTTCGTTCAAAAAAATAAACAATTTTATTTGTTTATTTGAATTTCGAAAAAAAAAAAATTGTTTAAATAAAATCTGGTCATTCACCTGCTAAGCGTTAAAAAATCCAAACAGTAACATTTTAAAGAATAATACGAGCATTTAAATCAAAATTATTGCCGCTTGCTTGAAAAAATCATTAACCTTTTAATTATAATTAAATGTTCTATATTATTTTTACTGAGAATCAAAGGTGTCAAGTGAAACTTCAGTTTGTGAATGAGTTTTAATTAAACTAAATCCAATTATTTTTGTTGTTTAAAAAATGTAGTAAGTAATTACGCAAATATTGTATATAGGAATCATTTTTTTAGAAGCAAATTTGTTCAAGTAAAATATACGTTTATTTTGTTATGAAGTTCAAGGTTATTTGTGCTTTTATACATTTTTTATAATTTCTTTATGCATACGTATATATGGAAATTTTTATAAGGCAACTTTATATTTTTTATATAAGGAATTTTAAAATAGTTGCATAAAGAAATTTTCAGCTCAAATATTATATAGTAATATAGTCGGTCAAGTTTATTTATATGATTCGTTACCTAGATTGGGGTCATACAACATAGACAAATTTTGGAAATAAAACTTTTTATCATTGAAATATTTTCGATTTTTTTTAATTATAAAATTTGTTTATTGATAGATATAAAATTTTTTCATTCAATTTTTTTTCTAGAAAATTTTGACTATTAATTATTTAATTGAAAAATTTTCGAAATTAAATTCCTTGTAAAAAAAAATTGAAAAAACGTATTAAGAGAAAAACTTTCGATTTAAAATTTTTAAAGAAAAATGTTTGATATTCAATTTAAATGATAAATAAAATTTAGATATACAATTTTTTCGTTATTAATTTGTTTTCTAAAAACTTTTTTGTTATAAAATTTGCTCATAGAAAAAATTTTCATATTAAATTTCTTTATTGAAGGTCGTAAGTTCGAGTAGGACCATGACAAGTTATTTTTTATTTTTAAATTTGTTTTTGTAACTTAGATGAATAATTAGTAAGAATACTGAAAAAACTATGTGACACATATCAGTGTGGTACGCAGCATTTTCTGTCCAGCTACGGATTTTTTGGAAAGCTCTTTTATGAGCGAAGAATTTGATCTTAAAAACAAGTAAGAAAGTGGTATAGTCGGTCAAGCCCGACCATACTATACCCTTCACCACTAAGGTCAAAGGTGTTCTTTTTCCTGTATAAAGACAAATATTTGCTAAATTTTGCCATCATACAAACATTTTGTGAATCGCCGTGGTACAGCAGGTTAGTCTGCGCCTAGCATACCAGAGGTCCCAAGTTCAATCCCTGCCAGACCCACTTGAAAAAAATATTAATTTTCAAAAAAAAAAAAAAAAACGGCGGTTCACCTCATAACTAATGCATTTGCCGTTCGGAGTCGGCCTTAAAACGTAGGTCCCTTTCAATGTGGACAGATTATCACGAAATTTGGCAAATTGATTACAATTCTTACAAAAATCATGTACGCAAAAAAAAGTTTCTCGTTATCTTTAAATTTATGAGAGTTTTATAGATTTTTTCTCATTTAGTGAGTTTTGACAGAAGAGTTTGTATGGGAGTGATTTTGGTTTAAATTTCATGAAAATTTTTTTTTAAGTGGGACCTATGGGAGGTACCATAAATAATGGACCGATTTCGACCAGTTTCAATAGCCATGGTCCAACTATCAAAAAAATGATCTGTGCCAAATTTCACCAAATTATCTTTAGAATTGCGGCCCACAGTGGGGTGAATGGTACAGAAAGTGGCGATTAATTCATAAAAGTCGTAATTTTAAAATATTGTTATTTTTTAATGATAAATATTAATAAATACATAAAAGCCCAATATTTAAAAGAACATATTTTGAAAAAACATAAATTGTTAACCTTTTATGGGCTTTTTTCTATTTTGGATAAAATGGTCTTATTTGACTATTTTTGCTGTAACTTTGGAATTAAAAACGATGAATTAATAAATTAAATTGTAAATTAGAGCATATTTTATGTGTCTTTAGAAAAAATATTTTTTTTTTGTTTAAATAAATAAAATAAATATTTAATATTTGTTTATGTTTAGTTTTAACAAAAAATACGTTTTTTTCAAAATTCATAACTCCAAAGATTTTACTCAAAAAAGTCACATTAGAAAATATTATTATTTTTTATTTATAAATATTTGTAAACACAAAACAAACATTTCAGAAAATAAACATTAAAAAAATATAAAGCTTCTTTATTTTCTTCATTTAGTTATTTATAAAAGCAATATTTACTACATAATCATCATACTTTTAAAATTTCGCGGAAATGTAATATTTTGGTCATAATTTGAGGAGGTGCTTGGTAAATTTCATTTATGTTCAAATTTAACAATATCGTAATGCATATTATTGTCCAGTATATAGAGAATGTATGCTGGATGTTTTTTCGAAATTGTATGACATTAACCCTTTCTTTCCCGGGCTCAAAAGTAAAAATTTGGATTTTTTAGTTTTTTTTTATGACAAAATTAGGGAAATTTAAGAATTTATTAGTGAATTTCGAAAAATCATATAAAAATAATTATTTGTATCATTAATTTCATAAAAATAATTATTTGATTATTGTTATATTACCATGAAAAATAAAAAATTAAAAATTTAAGCTTTGCCCCAGGAAAAGAAAGAATTAAAATTATCCAATTTGAAAAAAAGACTCACTATAAATTTTTTATATACTGAGCAATAATATTGATTAACAGTTTTATCAAAATTGAACAGAAATAAATTTAATAAACACTTGTAAAATAAAGACCAAAAAATTAAATTTTTCGCCGAAAATCGGCGAATTAAAATCGTTGGTACGGCGAACCTGTTAAAGAATTAACCTACGTTTTTCATGCTTTTTATTTTACTAGTTGTATATTTTTAACTACCGGTGAAATAATTTTTATATTCTTATATTTTCTAAGTAAAATTTTCGAAAATATAAAAAATGAGTTTTGAAACCGACCTGTCGGCAACTAGAATTCATTCACAAAAACTTCCATAACTCAAAAATCGCACTAACGCGCAACAAAATATTTTGGGATTTATTAGCTAAAATATTATATTTTAAGACCATATAATCATTTTTTCCTGCACTCATCCGCAAAGTTGTTAAAAGTCAATGTATATATTAAAATTACCAAATTTTTAGAGCAATTTATTTTTTTATTTTTTAAATATTTTTAAAACATTTATTTAAATAAAAAATATCTTTTTAAATGCTCATATACCTGAAGTTAACGGTTCCATTAAAAAACTTTTACTTATAAAAGTTTTAATAAAAACTATAATAACTTGAAATATCAAAATTTATTATTTTAATCAATTCGCGCAAAAATAACAAAAATTATTGAACTTTGAACACACACTGTAAATAAAATAAACTACCAAGAACTTTTATTTTTGCAGTTAGTGATGTAGAATTTGATCTACTTTCATATGGTACCAAATATGGTTGTGAAAGTTAAAGTTCATCTTTTGAATTAATCGCCATTATTGAAGGCATTCGCCCCAAAGTGCGACCTGTAGTTTGATTACATGGTTTACCTGGGGGTCCAGCCAGCCGTCCAGCCAGACGGACGAATGGACTGACATCGCTAAATCGACTCAGAAAGTGATTCTAAGCCTATTGGTATACTAAAAGGTGGGTCGAAAACAAATATTTCTTTGCGTTACATACCTACATCAGCACAAACTTATCAGGCCTGTTCTGAAAATCACATTTTGTGAAAGTTATTTAAAATCACATAAAAGGTGTTCTGCAAACAAAAATCACAAAAGTTTTGTGATTTCAAATCGGTCAGCTAAGACACTATCGATTTGAAACCACTTGTCTGTTTTACATGTAATTTTATTTTTATTTCTATTACTAATTGAATAGATTAAAAGCCTAATATGATTTTTATAATTTTGTGTAATAAAATTTGCAATTTTACTTAAAAGTTCATTAAAAAATATAAAAAAACGGAAACACTCATTTTTAGCTAAACTTTTTGTGATTTTTCTTAAAGCCAACCAAGTAGAAAAATGTACTTTTTCAACGTTAAAAGTGTTAAGTTTTTGCAAAAATACTAATAAAATCAATCAAATTTTATTTATGATGCTAAAAATTATTAAAAATAGTGCATTTGCACTAGTTTATACAAATTTCCTTGTGTTTTGAGAAGTTTAAATCACACAAAAAAACGTAAAAAATTGTGATTTACAGAACAGGTACAAATCACATTTGTGATTTCAAAACGGAATGTGATTTCAAATCACGTGATTTTCAGAACAGGCCTGTATAATACCCTTTTCACCTATGGAAAAGTTGGCGATACTGTCTAAGTTATTTAGAATATCGAAGTGGCCTTTTGGAAAGGAAGACAATGTTCTGATGGTGCTGAACCTGATTGTCAAATAAATGGCTATGTGTTATGACATGAACTCAGCCGTGACCCCCGTTCCTTGCATGTATAATTAGATTATATAGTTTAATATTTTGCAACATGTACTTACTTTATAAATGAACATATGAATACTGCAAATATATCAGAAATAGTTTAAATTAATAACAATTTCTTTCATAAATAAAAATAGAAAAATTACCGTTTTAATAAAGGACGCAGCTAAAAATCCCGCCTTTTTTACAATCGTTGGTAAACGCCTCACGCGCCTTCCAAAAACGTAAAAAAGTCAACTGCAAAATGCAACAGTATTAATTCACATTATAACAAAAAGAAGTTTTTGTTCCAAATAAGGATTGTTAAAATAAATGCAACATAAATTTTAAAACCATCAATAGATTCTAATAAGAAATTTTAGCAGCAGAATAATAACAACAACAAACACGTTAATTTGTCGCCCCTGAATTCAATAGCAAGTGCATTTGAAAACAAAAACAATTAGACATGTGCCCTTGTTGTTGTTGCATATTTTGTTTTTGTTGTCATTTTTTGCACTTGATTCCCTTATTTGATTCATTTCAAATATGGCGTTGCGATTTGACTTACTTGAAATTTTATTGTTATTCTTTGTAATACGTTAATAAATTGCAAAACTAATTGTAACAAATTATAGAAACAGAATTTGTAATAAAACTTCTATTTTTTTGAATATTTTTATTATTTTGTGACACTCAACGAACCAAGTTTAACAACACTGATGACAATTCGTTCTCTGTTTTAGTAAATTGAGCGATTTTTGTTTTGCGGAGGAAGTTGTAAATAGGCGGTTAGAGTGAAAGTACCCATGCAGAAAAATACGGAAATATAAAAACCAAATGATTGATTTTTAAATCATTGCTTATTTTTTCATTCCTTCTAATGTTTTTTCCAAATATGTAGTCGTAAAAATTTACATTATACTTTTTTTGCTTGCTTTTTACGATTTTACATATAATAATCACACATTCAAAACAATTTCATTCAAACAGGATACATTTAACTCAAAGTCACGTTATGTAAACCGCCGTGATATAGCAGATTAGTCATCCCCTAGCATCCTCGAGGTGGTTCCGAGTTCGATCCCTGGCCAGACACACTTGAAAAAAAATAAAATTTACAAAAAAAGCGGTTCACCTCATAACACAGCTAGCCACTGGTTATTGAGTATTAGGCTATGTAAAACTTCTCTAACTTATGCATTTGCCGTTTGGAGCCGGAGTTAAAACGTAGGTCCCCTTGAATGAGTCAAAAAATAGAATCGGATGCAGCTCATTATCTGAGAGAAGTACCCCCTGTTCCAATTGAAATGTTGTGTGGGAACTATCGGGTTATCCATTAGGTGGTTTCAAAAGTATAGGACTGGAATTCGACATCTGTCAAACTAAGTTGTTAAACAAATCTTTTTCTTTTCAGTTGAAAGTCTGACATTGACAAAAATGGATCGCACATTCAAATTATCAAAACATACCACAAAAATGCTGATTCTGCAACAGCCACATATCGTGCTTTAAGAGGAGTTTATGGTTTACATAATTGTCCAATTACGCAAGCAATTGGCTAAAATTAGCGTTTGCAAATATTGTAAGGCCTGTGCATTATCGTTTCGCTCGTTCTGCTGAAAATATCTCTGCTGTAAGTGAAAGTGTTGCCGAAGACCTGAATGTGTCGATTCCTCTCCGTTCTCAGAAATTAGGACTGTCTTAAGGCACATTATTGAAGAATATAACTTGGAGAATATGTGGTTTTAACAAGACGGTGCCACATACCACACATCTCGAGCGAATTTGGCTTTATTGCAAAAGACATTTCCTGGCCGCATAATTTCTCGTCGTGACGATATCAACTGGCCACCAAGATCATAAGATTTGACACCACTAGACTTTTTTTGTGGGGCTACGAGAAAGACCGTGTTTATGCAGATAGACCTTTAACTCTTGAGCACTTAGAAACCATCATTCGTCAAGTTATGGCTGAAATACCGCCCAATAAATGTCAAAAAGTGGTCGAAAATTACCTTATTTAAATGATATAGTGTTTCATACATAATGTCAATGTTCAAACTTATAATAAATATAATATAAAAGGAATATCATGAAACAAATATATTATATGTGTTTAATTTACGTTTACTTTTGAAACCGCAAAATGGATAACCCTTAATATAAAAACTAGGTCTCCCTTTCTTCGTTAAAAAAAGTTGTCAAAATCGAGCACAATTCTATATTAAACAAGTAAGAAAGTGCTATAGTCGGTCAAGCCCGATCATACGATACCCTTCAACACTAAGGTCAAGGTTATTCTTGTTCCTGTATAAAGACAAATATTTGCTAAATTTTGGTATCATACAAACATTTTCTCAAAACATATATGTTAAAGCTGTTTCCGTCATTTGGACTTATATGAGAGGTAGGGTCATATTACCTATTATCTCGAAATTTAGCAAATTGTTTACAGTTGCTATAAAAATTATGTGTGCAAAAAATAAATAAAAAAAATTTCGCACTATCTTCAGATTTACGAGCGTTTTAGTGATTTTTGTCTCATTTAGTGCGTTTTAACAGAAGAGTTTGTATGGGAGCTATGGTCAAATGCGGACCGATTTCAACGAAATTTGGTTTAGTTTACATAAGCAGTATTTGTTTTAAATAGCATGAAAAAATATTGATATTTGTGGCCAATATGCCAATTCCGGGAAGTGGGACCTATGGAGAATTGCGACATGTACTTTGATTACATGGTTTACATGGGGGTTCAGCCAGTTAGTCAGCCGTCCAGACGGACTGATATCGCTAAATCGACTCAGAAAGTGATTTTAAGCCTATTGGTATGCTTAAAGGTGTGTCTAAGACAAATATTTCTATGAGTTACATACATCAGCACAAACTTATAATATTTTTTCCACCTATGGTGGTGAAGGGTATAAAAAAACGTTAGATTCGCAGGCGAAATTTAAAAAGTCTATCCCTTATTTTACATTTTCGACTGGCGTTTTATTCTTATCGTTTTTTTTATTAAAATTTATCGAAAGATTTAAAAAACTGAAAGTTTGAAATTAAAATTCTGGCTATTTAATTATTTTTGCTTGTGGCGTTAACTACTTCATGAGCCAATCAGTCTCATTTATACTATGAGGTCGTGTTACTAAGTAATCTAGTAGAAGGGGTTTCACTGAATTTCTGGTAACCCGCCTTAGAACGTTTCGATAGGTTGAAAAAGCATTTAAGTCGATTAATATCTATATCAGTAGTAAGTCTCAAAATTTACGACGGGGTAAGTGCGGAGAACTTTATGGACTCTTTAAGTAGTCACAGTTTTTTGCAGAAGCGACTTCGCAACCTTAAAATCTGACTACGTGTCATGATGATCACAATTATTCATTCTGTATGATGATCACAATTAATTATTCTGTACTTTCATTTGCTAAATTTCATAATTTCTCTAGCTAGATTATAGTTTATCTGGATAATTTGAGGTAGTTCCAAGATTTTTTAACTCGTAGTTTTAGAAAAACTTGATCTTTTTGGAGAAATAAAACAAACATGTAAACTCGCACGTCTCTTAAAGTTTCTCAGAGTTTCAATCGCCGATGTCTTATTTATTACCTGCTTTACGAATTTCTATTTAACAGCTTGGTTATGTCATGAGAATGGATATAAAGTCTAACCTGTTTATAGCTAGCCGAAGGGGAAGACCAAAACTCTGATGGAAAATCCATTCCATTTCAACTAGTGAAACAGGTGCTTTTAAGACAGCTGTAAGAAATACATTATATTTAATTTAAATGAAAAGTAGGCAACATTGTTCTTCACAGTCGATAATTTTCCCATTTAACGCTGCCGTGTAGTAACGTCCTTAGCAAACTCTCATCTCTAGACTAAACAGACATTTTGGAAAAAATTGTTTACAAAATTATTTCGTGCAGTTTGCGCGGAAAAGTAGGACTTTTTCTTGTTGATTTGTAATTTATTAACTGTAAAATTTTTCAGTAATAAGTCCAAAAATATTTAAGACACAAGGAAAGATATGACGTCGCGAAGAAAACAGCGAAAAATGGACGAAAAAAAGATAGATTATACTGCTCAATCACCGAAAAATGTAAGACGGAAATATACATTTAGATTTTGTAATGTTATTAATTTGTTCTAATCCCTCGCAGTCATCTGGGGAGTCCGTGGATGATTTGTTGTCCAACGTCGATCAGTTCATTCAGGGTGTCTATCGTGAGCTAAGCTTGAGTCCTACTCCCTTGCGTGATACTACTTTGTATCGTTCCAGAAGATCATTTTATCATGATACTTCCACTTCTTCAGTTGAAAGTTCACCCGTTAGAGCTGCTACAGGTGCTGATAGATCAAGTGAAAGTCATGAAATTGCTGATGTTGTGCTTACGCCAACAACACGTCGTAATATGGATGCTGAGATTGAGAGAAGTATGTAAAGACAAACGTTTTTTTTTTTTTTTTTTGGGGAAAAATAGGATTTGTCGAAGGCAAACTCTATCATTTTGATTAAACATTTCATATATTCCTGACCATGAAAGGGCATGTGTGTTAAATTTTGTTCCTAAAACCGATGAAAGTGATCGACTAGAATAAATTAGAATCCTGAGTCGGTTTAAGCATTTAAAACCAACCGGACGTCTAGCCGGATGTTGTTGTAACAGATTAAACATTTCCAAATTATCAACGTGATATTTCAGGGATCTGTTTACAGATCTAGACCCATAAATTGTGTTACATAAACTAGATGAATCCATAAATCAGGGTCCCCAAAATAGTTTTGGGGGAACCTGACCACATGCTGGGCATACTTTAGTGACGCACGATTTATGCGTCACCAAAATAGAACATTCATTCGGTAACTTCAAATTGTGGAAGTGTTGGCTTTCCTCTAAAATAAAATACACGTTTAATTTTAATTAAAAATTATTTCTTCGTTTTTTTTTTCGAATGGTTTTCATGTTTGTTTGTGTTTTTTTAACTTGTTTTTATAATTAAACTTTTTAAAGAATTATTTACTTCAAATATTTTAATACAATCCTATTCTTAGTCAATCGAATGTGTGACAATGTTGACCAAAATCTACGCTCAATTGGCCTTTTTATGAATAGTTCTGCGGAGAGCAGCACATCTCAGGAAACTTCAGATCCTTTTAATACAGGTAAATATATGAAAAAAAATTATATAGGAAAAAATTAAATAGGTATAACGTAAATTTTTCTATAGAAAAAATTTTATAATGAAAATTTTTCTGTGGAAAGAAAGTTTATAACAAAAATTTGTCTTTAGAAAAAATTTTGTAACTAAAATTTTTCTTTAGAAAAAATTTTATAACAAAATTTTTCTATAGAAAAAATTTTATAGCAAAAATGTTTCTATTGAAAAAATTTTATAACAAAAATTTTTCTAAAAAAAAATTATAACGAAAAATGTTATAACCGAATTTTTTCTATAGATAACATTTTGTAACAAAAATTTTTCTATCGAAATGTTTTATAAAAAAAAATTTTGTATAGAAAAATTTTTTCTATGAAAAAATTTTATATTTATAGAAAACATTTTATAACGTAATTTTTTGTATAGAAAAAATTTTAAAATGAAAACTTTTCTATAGAAAAAATTTTAAAACCAAAATTTTTCTATAGAAAAAATTTTTTAACGAAAATTTTTCTGTAGAAAACAATTTATAATGAAAATTTTTCTATAAAAAAAATTTAATAACGAAAATTTTTCTATAGAAAAAAATTTATAACGAAAATTTTTCTATAGAAAAAAAATTATAACGAAAATTTTTCTATAGAAAAAAATTTATAACGAAAATTTTTCTATGGAAAAAATTTTATAACGAAAATTTTTCTATAGAAAAAATTTTATAACGAAAATTTTTCTATAGAAAAAATTTTATAACGAGAACTTTTCTATAGAAAAAAATTTTATAACGAAAAAATTTTTCTATAGAAAAAATTTTATAACGAAAACTTTTCTATAGAAAAAAATTTTATAACGAAAATTTTTCTATAGAAAAAATTTTATAACGAAAATTTTTCTATAGAAAAAATTTTATAACGAAAACTTTTCTATAGAAAAAAAAATTATAACGAAAAAATTTTTCTATAGAAAAAAAATTTATAACGAAAAAATTTTTCTATAGAAAAAAATTTTATAACGAAAACTTTTCTATAGAAAAAAATTTTATAACGAAAATTTTTCTATAGAAAAAATTTTATAACGAAAATTTTTCTATAGAAAAAATTTTATAACGAAAATTTTTCTATAGAAAAAATTTTATAACGAAAATTTTTCTATAGAAAAAATTTTATAACGAAAATTTTTCTATAGAAAAAATTTTATAACGAAAATTTTTCTATAGAAAAAATTTTATAACGAAAATTTTTCTATAGAAAAAATTTTATAACGAAAATTTTTCTATAGAAAAAATTTTATAACGAAAAATTTTCTATACAAAAGATAACGAAATTTTTTCCATAGAAAAAATTTTATAACGATATTTTTTCTGTAGAAAAAATTTTATAACGAAAATTTTTCTATAGAAAAAATTTAAGAACGAAAATTTTTCTATAGAAAAATTTTAGAACGAAAATTTTTCTATAGAAAATATTTTAGAACTAAAATTTTTCTATAGAAAAAATTTTATAACGAAAAATTTTCTATACAAAAAATAACGAAATTTTTTCTATAGAAAAAATTTTATAACGATATTTTTTCTGTAGAAAAAATTTTATAACGAAAATTTTTCTATAGAAAAAATTTAAGAACGAAAATTTTTTTATAGAAAAAATTTTAGAACGAAAATTTTTCTATAGAAAAAATTTTAGAACGAAAATTTTTCTATAGAAAAAATTTTAGAACGAAAATTTTTCTATAGAAAATATTTTAGAACTAAAATTTTTCTATAAAAAAACATTTTTTAACGAAAATGTTTCTATAGAAAAAATTTTATAACGAAAATTTTTATATTCAGTTTTTCTATAGAAAAATGTTTCTTTTAATTTTTTTTATAGAATAATTTTTGTTACTCATTTTTTCTATGGAATAATTTTCTTTTTAAAATTTATTCTGTAGAAAGATTTTTGTAAAAAAATGTTTTCAAAAAAAAACTTTTTTTAAAAAGTTTTACTGTAGTGTATTGCACTAAGAATCCCAATTTATTACAATTATTTATTATTGTAATAAATAGTTTTTGATTTAACCAAAAAATGTTTTTTCAGTTTTATCATTTCTTTGAAAAATGTTTGTGTGTTTCTGTTCGGATGATAATCTTCGCTTTATGTTGATATTTGTTGGACACAATAATAATAATTCGTATTTATTCAGTCCCTCAAATTATACATAATGCGAGGTTTTCGCTCTGTCTAGAATTAGGGATAATCCTTCTGATGAGATGGTCTAACCAACCATCGAAAAGCGTCGAGGAAAGGTTTCCCCACCAACATTTTTTGGTTTTATCAAAAACTATTTATTACAATAATAAATAATTGTAATAAATTGGGATTCTTAGTGCAATACACTACAGTAAAACTTTTTAATTAAATGTTTGATGTCCCAAATTTTGAAAAACCTTTTTAAAAAACTTTTTTGTTATAACATTTTTTCTATAAAAAATTCTTCTTTTTAATTTTTTTCTATAGAAAAATTTTCAATAATTTTACACAAAATATATTATTGTTTCATAAATTTTTTTCTATTCCGCCAGCTATTAAAATATCAGTAAATTCACCATCTTCTTCAACATCAAACTCATCAGTATCACGTCAAGGAAGAAACCGCGAAAGACGTAGATCGTCACCAGTTATCTCTCCTGTTATCGATTTGTCAGTGTCACAGACACTTACACCTCAAGTACAAAGAGATACCAATATAAACTACAATAACCGAAATGATAACGATGATGACGACGATGTTATTATAGTATCCGAAGACATACCTGCAGTTGTGGACTTATGTACCCCTGGAGGTTATCAAGAACCGGTTAGAGAAAGACCATCCATTAACTATAGACAATTGAATCGACGACGTTTGACACATCAAGATGATGATTCCGATGATACAGGCTATGAAGGACCCTCTTCAAACAGAAGACGCCGCACCGAGTATTTCACGCCACCAGAACATAAATTTAGACAAACGGCCTCAACTGCTGAGAGTACAAAACCAAATAATGCCCTCAATACCTCAAATACAACTACTTCTGAACGTACACCATTTATGTGTCCCGTTTGTATGGAGTCTTGTTTACAGCGTCAGCCTACTTCGACACGTTGCGGTCATGTCTTTTGTCAGGAGTGTATTCAACATGCTATACGTTTGACCCATAAGTGCCCCATGTGTAATACGAGAATTTCTAGAAATCAAACATTTCGTATTTATCTCTGATTGGGGTTTTGAATTTTTCTATTTTGTTTTGAGAGCAGCATAAATACAAGCCGTTTCTTAATTTTTATTTCCTTTTTTCCTTAAATTTTATGTTATTTTTATTATCTAGTTGTTAGTTTAACAAGAATTATTTATTAATTTTCCTTATATCCTGTAATTCATTCCATCATTTATACCTTATGTTAGCGTTTTTTTTTTGTTACATTTAATTTCAAATTCTGTTTGCATTATATAAATACATGTTATACAACTTTCTTATTCATTAAATATATATTAGTGTCTTTTAAATGATGGCGACTACTTTAGTCTACCCAGGTAATGGAAAAAAAGTCAGCTGACCTTTTCCATTTGCCTGAAATAATAGAAAAAGTAATAAAGTAAGAGATTTTTTTTCTTAATATATTGTAAACTTTTTTATATAAAACCGAGGCGATCGACAACTTTCCTAAAGAAAACTAAGGCAATCTCCTACTTTTCTGCATAAAACCAAGGCGATCGCCAATTTTTCCAAAGAAAACCAAGGCGATCGCCAACTTTTCTAAAGAAAACCAAGACGGTTGCCAACTTTTCCAAAGAAAACCAAGGCGATCGCCAACTTTTCCAAAGAAAACCAAGGCGATCGCCAACTTTTCTAAAGAAAACCAAGGCGATCGCCAACTTTTCTAAAGAAAACCAAGGCGATCGCCAACTTTTCTAAAGAAAACCAAGGCGATCGCCAACTTTTCTAAAGAAAACCAAGGCGATCGCCAATTTTTCCAAAGAAAACCAAGGCGATCGCCAATATTTCTAAAGAAAACCAAGGCGATCGCCAACTTTTCTAAAGAAAACCAAGGCGATCGCCAACTTTTCTAAAGAAAACCAAGGCGATCGCCAACTTTTCTAAAGAAAACCAAGGCGATCGCCAACTTTTCTAAAGAAAACCAAGGCGATCGCCAACTTTTCTAAAGAAAACCAAGGCGATCGCCAATTTTTCCAAAGAAAACCAAGGCGATCGCCAATATTTCTAAAGAAAACCAAGGCGATCGCCAACTTTTCTAAAGAAAACCAAGGCGATCGCCAACTTTTCTAAAGAAAACCAAGGCGATCGCCAACTTTTCTAAAGAAAACCAAGGCGATCGCCAACTTTTCTAAAGAAAACCAAGGCGATCGCTAACTTTTTTAAAGAAACTCAAGGCGATCGCCAACTTTTCTAAAGAAAACCAAGGCGATCGCCAACTTTTCTAAAGAAAACCAAGGCGATCGCCAATTTTTCTAAAGAAAACCAAGGCGATCGCTAACTTTTTTAAAGAAAACCAAGGCGATCGCCAACTTTTCTAAAGAAGACAAAGGTGATCGCCAACTTTTCTAAAGAAAATCAAGGCGATCGCCAACTTTTCTAAAGAAAATCAAGGCGATCGCCAACTTTTCTAAAGAAAACCAAGGCGATCGTAAAACTTTTCTAAAGAAAACCAAGGCGATCGCAAACTTTTCTAAAGAAAACCAAAGCGATCGCCTACTTTTCTAAAGAAAACAATGGCAGTCGCCAAATTAAGGCGATTACCTACTTTTCTATAGGAATTGAACAAAAATATTCTTTTGTATGTCTGGCTATTGATGGGTTAAAAAACACTACCAAGATTTCAAAACAATTAGCTTTTGTTTATGACAATACAAATGTTTAAACTACTCACCAATAGATGTCGCCTTGAATATTAAAAAATATTTAAAATTTTCTTTTGTTGACGGTTACAATTCAAATCTTCACAATGACCCTTAAAATCGAATTTCCGAAACCATTGCCCGAACTCGATGTTAGTAATTTGCCGCTGGAAACTGGTTTTACACCAACAGAAATTGTGGCTTTACAAAATGGATGGCGTTTAATCAAACGCCGTTTAAATTATCACTCATCGCAAATATTTTCGAAGTAAATTATTTTAACGAATTTGTAATTTAATACGATATTTTATAATTTTCATTTGTATTTAAGATTTTTTCGTGAAAACTATTTGCTATTAGATCGATTTCGTAATTCAGTAACGGGAAAATTTTATATAAGCGCTTTGCATCAACATCCTCTTAAATTGATGAATATTTATGGGAATCTTATCGAGAGTGGCCTCAGTGATACGGCCTATCTCAACGGAGTACTGTGTGAAGTTAGTCAGAAGCATAAAATTTATGGCGTAACAATGGAGGATATTAAGGTAAATTTTACAAAATTTATAAACTTTTTCGATATGAAATATTTTCTATTAAAAAACTTTATATATGAAATTTTTTCTATAAAAAAATTTTCTATACGAAATTTTTTCTAAAGGAAAATTCTCAACATGAAATTTTTTCATTAATAAGTTTTACTGTAGTGTATTGCACTAAGATCCCAATTTACTGAAATTATTTATAATTGTATACTTTTTCTATAGAAAAATTTTCAATATGAAATTTTTTCTATAGAAAAATTTTCAATATGAAATTTTTTCTTTAGAAAAATTTTCAATATGGAATTTTTTCTATAGAAAAATTTTCAATACGAAATTTTTTCTGTAGAAAAATTTTCAATACGAAATTTTTTCTATAGAAAAATTTTCAATACGAAATTTTTTCTATAGAAAAATTTTCAATACGAAATTTTTTCTATAGAAAAATTTTCAATACGAAATTTTTTCTATAGAAAAATTTTCATTATGAAATTTTTTCTATAGAAAAATTTTCTATATGAAATTTTTTATATAAAAAAATTTTCTATATGAAATTTTTTCTAAAGAAAAATTTTCAATATAAAATTTTTTCCATAGAAAAATTTTCAATACGAAATTTTTTCTATAGAAAAATTTTCAATACGAAATTTTTTCTATAGAAAAATTCTCAATATGAAATTTTTTCTATAGAAAAATTTTCAATATGCAATTTTTTCTATAGAAAAAATTTTTATATAAAATGTTTTCTATAGAAAAATTTTTTACATGAAATTTTTTCTATAGAAAAATTTTCTATATAAAATTTTTTCTATAGAAAAATTTTCTATATAAAATTTTGTCTATAATAAAATTTTCATAACGAAATTTTTCTATAGAAAAATTTTCTATATGAAATTTTTTCTATAGAAAAATTTTCTATATAAAATTTTTTCTATAGAAAAATTTTCTATATAAAATTTTTTCTATAGAAAAATTTTCTATATACAATTTTTCTATAGAAAAATTTTCTATATAAAATTTTTTCTAAAGAAAAATTTTCTGGAAATGAAATTTTTTTTTCTATAGAAAAATTTTCTATATGAAATTTTTTCTATAGAAAAATTTTCAATATGAAATTTTTTCTATAGAAAAATTTTCAATATGAAATTTTTTCTATAGAAAAATGTTCTATATAAAATTTTTTCTAAAGATAAATTTTCTGAACGAAATTTTTTTTTAAAGAAAAATTGTCTCAGTGAAATTTTTTCTATAAATTTTTTTTTCTAAAAATTTGAGATATTCCACTTTTATACCTTTTTTATACCCTTCACCACCATAGGTGGAAAGTGTATTATAAGTTTGTGCTGATGTATGTAACGCATAAAAATGTTTGTCTTAGACCCACCTTTTAGTATACCAATAGGCTTAGAATCACTTTCTGAGTCGATTTAGCGATGTCCGTCCGTCCGTCTGGCTGGCTGGACCCCCATATAAACCTTGTAATTAAACTACACGTCGCAATTCTAAAGATAATTTGATGAAGTTTAACACAGATCATTTTTTTGATAATGGGACCATGGCTATTGAAATTCATCAAAATCGGTCGATTATTTATGGTACCTCCCATAGGTCCCACTTCCCGGAATTGATACATTGGCCATATCAATATTTTTTCATGAAATTCAAAACAAATAGTGCTTATGTAAAATAAAATCACTGTGCCAAATTTCGTTGAAATCGGTCCACATTTGACTATACCTCCCATACAAACTCTTCTTTAAAAACGCACTAAATGAGACAAAAAATCACTAAAACGCTCGTAACAACTGTAATCAATTTACCAAATTTCGAGATAATCGGTTCACATTTGACCCTAGTTCTCACATAAGTCCAAATGATGGAAACAGGTTAAACATATAAGTTTTGAGAAAATGTGGCAAAATTTAGCAAATATTTGTCTTTATACAGGAAAAATAACACCTTTGACGTTAGTGGTGAAGGGTATCGTATGGTCGGGCTTGACCGACTATAGCGCTTTCTTATTTGTTTTGTATATTTCCAGTTACACAACGCCTTTGTGCACAAGTATTTAGTGGAATTTTTGGAAAAAGTAAAGTCTGAAACTTTTGTAATTGGACTTCAGAAATTAAATGACTTGATTGAAGAGCGACACATAGATAAAGATGAAGAAACCCAGATAACAACAGAAAGAAAAAGTTCCGATTCCAATAATATTTCATAGCTAGTTTGGCAGCGTATGATTAATATGAATACATTAATAACACTCATACGTCAATAAAATTGGCGAAGTTTTAGCAAAGAAAATTTGTAAGTGGAAATAACAATAAAATTAATAAGTTCACTAAATTAAAACTCAAGATTTACCCTCTAATTCATAAACAAAAAATATTGTTATGACAAGCTCAAATGACAAAACTCAAATTTTCCATACGAAATTCCCACTATAAGAATTTGATAATTTTGTAATTCTTTTATGAATAAGAGGGTTAGAATATAAAGATAACAAAAATGTTGTCAAAAATCCAAATCCTCTATTATTATTAAGTATAAAATTATCAAATAATTGTATTATAGAAATGCTTGTGTTGATAATGAGGTTTTATATCTGTAATTTAAAATGCTCTTTGCTGACCATTTCCAAGCCATTGATTATCACTTTTTTACCCTCGTAATGCAACAAGTGCTTTGAATTTCAGTTGGCGTTTGGAAATTTTATAGGTTGTATGTGCGTGTCTATATCCCTTTAGTCTATAATGATTTTTCTTCTTACGTCTTTGTATTAAAGGCTGTAAGCGGAAAATCGTGGCTCTTTATATAGTCAGATTTTTGTCTTAATCGTGAGTTTATATATTCAGATTTTAAACTTAATGGTCGATCTTTATATACTCAGATTTAAAACTTAATCGTGGGGGTTTATATAGTCAGATTTTAAACTTAATCGTAGGTTTCTATATAGTCAGATTTTAAACTTAATCGTGGGTCTTTATAGTCAGATTTAAAACTTAATCGTGGGTCTTTATATAGTCAGATTTTAAACTTAATCGTGTCTCTTTATATAGTCACATTTTAAACTTAATGGTGGCTCTTTATATAGTCAGATTTTAAACTTAATCGTGGCTCTTTATATAGTCAGATTTTAAACTTAATAGTGGCTCTTTATATAGTCAGATTTTAAACTTAATCATGGGTCTTTATATAGTCAGATTTTTAACTTAATCGGAAGTCTTTATATAATCAGATTTTAAACTTAACCGTGGGTCTTTATAAAGTCAGATTTTAAACTTAATCGGGAGCCTTTATATAGCCAGATTTTAAACTTAATCGTAGGACTTTATATAGTCTGATTTTTAACCTAATCTTGCGTCTTTATATATTCAGATTTTAAACTTAATCGTGGCTCTTTATATAGTCAGATTTTAAACTTAATCGTGGCTCTTTATATAGTCAGATTTTAAACTTAATCGTGGCTCTTTATATAGTCAGATTTTAAACTTAATCGTGGCTCTTTATATAATCAGATTTTAAACTTAATCATGGCTCTTTATATAGTCAGATTTTAAACTTAATCGTGGTTCTTTATATAGTCAGATTTTAAACTTAATCGTGGCTCTTTATATAGTCAGATTTTAAACTTAATCGTGGCTCTTTATATAGTCAGATTTTAAACTTAATCGTGGGTCTTTATATAATCAGATTTTAAACTTAATCATGGCTCTTTATATAGTCAGATTTTAAACTTAATCGTGGTTCTTTATATAGTCAGATTTTAAACTTAATCGTGGTTCTTTATATAGTCAGATTTTTAAACTTAATCGTGGCTCTTTATATAGTCAGATTTTAAACTTAATCGTAGCCCATTATATAGTCAGATTTTAAGCTTAATCGTAACCCATTATATAGTCAGATTTTTAAACTTAATCGTGGCTCTTTATATAGTCAGATTTTAAATCTAATCGTGGGTCTTTATATATTCAGATTTTAAACTTAATCGTGGGACTTTATATAGTCAGATTTTAAACTCAATCGTGGGACTTTATATAGTCAGATTTTAAACTCAATCGTGGCTCTTTATATAGTCAGATTTTAAACCTAATCGTGGGTCTTTATATATTCAGATTTTAAACTTAATCGTGGGACTTTATATAGTCAGATTTTAAACTTAATCGTGGGTCTTTATATAGTCAGATTTTAAACTTAATCGTGGCTCTTTATATAGTCAGATTTTATACTTAATCGTGGGTCTTTATATAGTCAGATTTTAAACTTAATCGTGGCTCTTTATATAGTCAGATTTTAAACTTCATCGTGGCTCTTTATATAGTCAGATTTTAAACTTAATCGTGGCTCTTTATATAGTCAGATTTTAAACTTAATCGTGGCTCTTTATATAGTCAGATTTTAAACTTAATCGTGGCTCTTTATATAGTCAGATTTTTGACTTAATCGTGGCTCTTTATATAGTCAGATTTTTGTCTTAATCATGGCCCTTTATATAGTCAGATTTTTGTCTTAATCATGGCTCTTTATATAGTCAGATTTTAAACTTAATCGTGGCTCTTTATATAGCCAGATTTTAAACTTAATCGTGGCTCTTTATATTGTCAGATTTTAAACTTAATCGTGGCTCTTTGTAAAGTCAGATTTTAAACTTAATCGTGGCTCTTTATATAGTCGGATTTTAAACTTAATCGTGGCTCTTTATATAGTCAGATTTTAAACTTAATCGTGGCTCTTTATATAGTCAGATTTTAAACTTAATCGTGGCTCTTTATATAATCAGATTTTAAACTTAATCATGGCTCTTTATATAGTCAGATTTTAAACTTAATCGTGGTTCTTTATATAGTCAGATTTTAAACTTAATCGTGGCTCTTTATATAGTCAGATTTTAAACTTAATCGTGGCTCTTTATATAGTCAGATTTTAAACTTAATCGTGGGTCTTTATATAATCAGATTTTAAACTTAATCATGGCTCTTTATATAGTCAGATTTTAAACTTAATCGTGGTTCTTTATATAGTCAGATTTTAAACTTAATCGTGGTTCTTTATATAGTCAGATTTTTAAACTTAATCGTGGCTCTTTATATAGTCAGATTTTAAACTTAATCGTAGCCCATTATATAGTCAGATTTTAAGCTTAATCGTAACCCATTATATAGTCAGATTTTTAAACTTAATCGTGGCTCTTTATATAGTCAGATTTTAAACTTAATCGTAGCCCATTATATAGTCAGATTTTAAGCTTAATCGTAACCCATTATATAGTCAGATTTTTAAACTTAATCGTGGCTCTTTATATAGTCAGATTTTAAATCTAATCGTGGGTCTTTACATATTCAGATTTTAAACTTAATCGTGGGACTTTATATAGTCAGATTTTAAACTCAATCGTGGGACTTTATATAGTCAGATTTTAAACTCAATCGTGGCTCTTTATATAGTCAGATTTTAAACCTAATCGTGGGTCTTTATATATTCAGATTTTAAACTTAATCGTGGGACTTTATATAGTCAGATTTTAAACTTAATCGTGGGTCTTTATATAGTCAGATTTTAAACTTAATCGTGGCTCTTTATATAGTCAGATTTTATACTTAATCGTGGGTCTTTATATAGTCAGATTTTAAACTTAATCGTGGCTCTTTATATAGTCAGATTTTAAACTTCATCGTGGCTCTTTATATAGTCAGATTTTAAACTTAATCGTGGCTCTTTATATAGTCAGATTTTAAACTTAATCGTGGCTCTTTATATAGTCAGATTTTAAACTTAATCGTGGCTCTTTATATAGTCAGATTTTTGACTTAATCGTGGCTCTTTATATAGTCAGATTTTTGTCTTAATCATGGCCCTTTATATAGTCAGATTTTTGTCTTAATCATGGCTCTTTATATAGTCAGATTTTAAACTTAATCGTGGCTCTTTATATAGCCAGATTTTAAACTTAATCGTGGCTCTTTATATTGTCAGATTTTAAACTTAATCGTGGCTCTTTGTAAAGTCAGATTTTAAACTTAATCGTGGCTCTTTATATAGTCGGATTTTAAACTTAATCGTGGCTCTTTATATAGTCAGATTTTAAACTTAATCGTGGCTCTTTATATAGTCAGATTTTTAACTTAATCGTGGCTCTTTATATAGTCAGATTTCAAACTTAACCGTGGCTATTTATATAGTCAGATTTTAAACTTAATCGTGGCTCTTTATATAGTCAGATTTTAAACTTAATCGTGGCTCTTTATATAGTCAGATTTTAAAGTTAATCGTGGCTCTTTATATAGTCAGATTTTAAACTTAATCGTGGCTCTTTATATAGTCAGATTTTAAACTTAATCGTGGCTCTTTATATAGTCGGATTTTAAACTTCATCGTGACTCTTTATATAGTCAGATTTTTGTCTTAATCATGGCTCTTTATATAGTCAGATTTTTGTCCTAATCGTGTCTCTTTATATAGTCAGATTTTTGTCTTAATCATGGCTCTTTATGTAGTCAGATTTTTGTCTTAATCGTGACTATTTATAAGTCAGATTTTTGTCTTAATCGTGGCTATTTATTTAGTCCGATTTTTGTCTTCATTGTGGGTTTTTATTTGGTTTATATAGTGGCTACTAGGACTCAATTTTGAAAGGGGGCAGCAATGACGTTTTCATTAGCTTTTGTTGCTTGTAAATTTTTTTTCGTTTACAACCTTTAGCGAAGCTCATTTGTATGTGGAAAAAATATAGAATTTAAGTAAATAAATTTCCAATTTTAGTTGCATTATTTAGCGATATTCCTTAAGAATTGTTTAGTCTAATATTGACTTTCAAGTAAAACGCAGTGTTTCCTATAAGTTGAGAGATTAAACAATTCTGAAAGATAAAATATTAAAACTTCTTGTAAAGTAATTAAAAGAAAATGTGGTATTTGTTAGCAAATTAAAATATTTAACTTTATTTAAAGTTTGTGTCAAAATTTGAAAAAGATAATTTTAAAAATGGTGGCCGTAACGGATGAGGAAAAGGTAAATTTTATAAAAATTACACTGCGATATGTGAAAAACTTCGATAGTTGATAACGGCCATTTTGTTGAAGAACAAAATTGTCGAGTTTGGGGCATTACCAATCCATATCTATCTATAAGCGTCCAATGAACCTCAATGAGTCACCGGTTGGCTCTTTAGGTCGATGATTACAACAGCGACATGTAGTTTCAACAGGACCGCACTACATGCCATTGATCTGCACGATCTATTTAAGGGTATTGTCATTTCTGGAGAAGTTGATTTGATACTTTTCTTGTAGGGGTTCACTTAATAATATCCAATATATCGGTCAAATTCAACCTGAGTACTAAAGGATTTTTCAAGTCAAAGATGTCCTATTAGTCACCATATAGCGATGAAGGAGCCCTCTTTCAAAACTTAAGTCGACCATTCATTTTCATTACATTTGAAAATTTGTACATATCTATTTTTATGAATCCATTTATTTTAAGGTTTAAATTTTTTTGTGTTGACCCATTTAAGTTAAATCATGAAAAAAATGTTAATTTTATTTTTTCAGATTATCTTAGTTTTTGGTGGCCTAATTTGGTTTATATTATTTATGAATAATAATTGTAATTAAATCATTTTAAAAATGCTAATTTAAATATACACCTCAGTTAATTGTTGTGAATATTGAGAATGCAAAATTCTATTCAAATTTTAATTAATTAAAAAATTAACACGTGTGTGGTAAGAGACAAACTGGCGACCAGTAACTTGACAGTTTTCGTACTTATATGGATATATTTAGTGCAACGAAACCGGATGACAAATGAAAACTGATTTAATTTAAGAACAATAGGGGGGAAAAATAGTGATGAACATATAAAAAATTAATACACTTTTCTAAAGAAAATTTTCATTATAAAAATTTTCTATAGAATATTCTCAATATCAAATTTTTCTATAGAAAATTTTAGATACAAAATTTTTCTATAGAAATTTTTCGATATAAAATTTTTCTACAGAAAATTTTTGATACCAAATTTTTCTATAGAAAATTCTTCTGTTATCCTTGACTCCCCGTGGAGCATAGGTTGATATAAAATTTTTCTATAGAAAATTTTCGATATAAATTTTTTCTATCGAAAATTTTTTTAAGAAAATTTTCGATATAAAATTTTTCTATAGAAAATTTTTGATTTGAAATTTTTCTAAAGAAAATTTTCGATATAAAATTTTTTGATATAAAATTTTTCTAACGAAAATTTTCGATACAAAATTTTTCTATAGAAAATTTTCAATATAAAAGTTTTCTATAGGAAATCTTTGATATAAAAATTTTCTATAGAAAATTTTCGATATAAAATTTTTCTATAGAAAATTTTCGATATAAAATTTTTCTATAGAAAATTTTCGATATAAAATTTTTCTATAGAAAATTTTCGATATAAAATTTTTCTATAGAAAATTTTTGATATAAAATTTTTCTGTAGAAAATTTTCGATATAAAATTTTTCTGTAGAAAATTTTAGATATAAAATTTTTCTGTAGAAAATTTTAGATATAAAATTTCTATAGAAAATTTTTGATATAAATTTTTTAATAGAAAATTTTTGAAATAAAATTTTCGATATAAAATTTTTCTATAGAAAATTTCGATACAAAATTTTTCTATAGAAAATTTTCGATATAAAATTTTTTATAGAAAATTTTCTATTTAAAATCTTTAATGTAAGACTTTTTTGTAGTAAATTTTCGATATAAAATTTTTTTAAAGAAAATTTTCTATATAAAATTTTTCCAAAGAAAATTTTCCATAGAAAATTTTCGATATAAAATTGTTCTATAAAAAATTTTCGATATAAATATTTTTCTACAGAAAATTTTCAATATAAATTTTTTAATAGAAAATTTTTGAAATAAACTTTTCGATATAAAATTTTTCTATAGAAAATTCTCGATACAAAATTTTTCTATAGAAAATTTTCGATATAAAAGTTTTTATAGAAAATTTTCTATTTAAAATTTTTAATGTAAGAATTTTTTGTAGTAAATTTTCGATATCAAATTTATCTACAGAAAATATTTTTAGAGAAAATTTATAATATAAAATTTTTTTATAGAAAATTTTTCTATAGAAAATTTTCTGTAAAAAATTTTTGATACAAAATTGTTTTATAGAAAATTTTCAATATAAAATTTTTCTATATAAAACTTTTTTATAGAAAATATTCAATATAAAACTTTTCTATATAAAATTTTCGATATAAAATTTTTCTATAGAAAATTTTCGATGTAAAATTTTTCTATAGAAAATTTTCGAAACAAAATTTTTCTATAGAAAATTTTCGAAACAAAATTTTTGATGTCAATGTTTTATATCAAAAATTTTTGATATAAAATTTTCATATAGAAAATTTTTGGTTTAAAATTTTTTTAAAGAAAATTTTTGATATAAAATTTTTCTGTAGAAAATTTTCGATATAAAATTTTTTTATAGAAAATTTTCGATATAAAATTTTTCTATAGAAAATTTTCGATATAAAATTTTCCTAAAGAAAATTTTTTATATAAAATTTTTCTATAGAAAATTTTTTATATAAAATTTTTCTATAGAAAATTTTCAACATAAAATTAATCTATCGAAAATATTTTATAGAAAATTTTCAATATAAAATTTTTGATTTGAAATGTTTCTAAAGAAAATTCTTTTTATATCGAAAATTTTTGATATAAAATTTTTCTATAAAAATTTTTGAAATAAATTTTTTCTGTAGAAAATTTTTGATATAAAATTTTTCTCTAGAAAATTTTCGATATAAAATTTTTCTATAGAAAATTTTGGATATTAAATTTTTATATAAAAAATTTTCGTTATAAAATTTTCGATATAAAATTTTTCTATAGAAAATTTTCGATATAAAATTTTTTGATATAAAATTTTTCTATAGAAAATTTTCGATATAAAATTTCTCTATAGAAAATTTTTGAAATAAAATTTTTCTATGGAAAATTTTTAACATAAAATTTTTCTATAAAAAATTTTTAAAATAACATTTTTCTTTAGAAAATTTTTGATACAAAATTTTTTTATAAAAAATTTTTGATACAAAATTTTTTTAAAGAGAATTTTCGATATAAAATTTTTCTATAATAAATTTTCCTTATAAAATTTTTCTATAGAAAATTTTCGATATAAAACTTTTCTATAGAAAATTTTTTATATAAAATGTTTCTAAAGATAATTTTAGATATAAAATTTTTCTATAGAAAATTTTTTATATAAAATTTTTCTTAAGAAAATTTTTGACATAAAATTTTTCTTTAGAATATTTTCAACATAAAATATTTTTAAAGAAAATTTTAGATATAAAATTTTTCTATAGAAAATAATCAATATAAAATTTTTCTATAAAAAATTTTCGATATAAAATTTTTCTATAAAATATTTTCGATATAAAATTTTTATATACAAAATTTTTTATATAAAATTTTTGTATAGAAAATTTTCGATTTAAAATTTTTATATAGAAAATTTTCGATATAAAATTTTTATATAGAAAATTTTCGATATAAAATTTTTTTATAGAAAATTTTCGATATAAAATATTTTTATAGAAAATTTTTGATATAAAATATTTCTATAGAAAATTTTTGATATAAAATATTTCTATAGAAAATTTTCGATATAAAATTTTTGTATAGAAAATTTTTGATATAAAATTTTTGTATAGAAAATTTTTGATATAACTTTTTTTTATAGAAAATTTTTGATATAAAATTTTTTTATAGAAAATTTTCGATATGAAATTTTTTTATAGCAAGTTTTCGATAAAAAAATTTTTTATAGAAAATTGCCGATATAAAATTTTTTATAGAAAATTTTCGATAAAAAATTTTTTTATAGAAAGTTTTCGATATAAAATTTTTCTATAGAAAATTTTCGATATAAAATTTTTCTATAGAAAATTTTCGATATGAAAGTATTCTGTAGAAAATTTTAGATATAAAATTTTTTTATAGAAAATTTTAGATATAAAATTTTTTTATAGAAAATTTTAGATATAAAATTTTTCTATAGAAAATTTTGGATATAAAATTTTTCTATAAAAAATTTTCGATATTAAATTTTTATATAGAAAATTTTAGATACAAAATTATTCTATAGAAAATTTTCGATATAAAATTTTTCTATAGAAAATTTTCGATATAAAATTTTTCTATAGAAAATTTTCGATATAAAATTTTTTTATAGAAAATTTTCGATATAAAATTTTTCAATAGAAAATTTTTCTATAGAAAATTTTCGATATAAATTTTTTTATAGAAAATTTTTGATATAATATTTTTTTAAAGAAAATTTTCGATATCAAATTTTTCTATAGAAAATTTTTAATATAAAATTTTTCTACAGAAAATTTTTCTTTAGAAAATTTTCGATATAAAATTTTTCTATAGAAAATTTTTGATACAAAATTTTTCTATAGAAAATTTTTGATACAAAATTTTTCTATAAAAAATTTTTGATACAAAATTTTTCTATAGAAAATTTTCGATACAAAATTTTTCTATAGTAAATTTGCGACATAAAATTTTTGTATAGTAAATTTACGATATAAAATTTTTGTATAGAAAATTTTCGATGTAAAATCTTTCTTTAGAAAAATGTTTCGATTTAAAATTATATGAATATATTTATGTTTAAAAACCGATTGGTACTCGGCAAGTGCTGGTAAAGGTTAAGTGCAGTTTTATGTTTTAACAAGAACTCGATAGATGGCGTTGCTTTAAAGATATCAGAGTTCGAATTTATTTGGCTAGTGGAACCCTGTTAAATGAACATTTTTTTTTTGCAAATAAATATTTTATTTTGTTAATTAGACCTATGTTAACACTTAATGATACGTTTGTAGTTCTATTTACTTAAAAAATTAGAATCATGAAAAGATAAATGTAGATCTAAATTTAAATTAAATTAATGACAATTGTTTAAACATAACTTGTGACTAGGAAACTCGTGGGAATTTAGTAAAAGCTGGATGTCAGACTAATATTTTCATGCGTTACAAACATCAGCACGAACTCAATACACCCTTTGCACCAATAATGGTGTAGGGTATAATAATAAAACGGGAAAATTTAAAAAGTAGTATTTTTAATTGATGTTTAATCTACTTATGTTTGTATGTTGGTAAAAGTTTTTTATTAAAATAAATATTAAACGCCTGATTTGTTTTAAAAATATAATAAAAACAGCCAACAAAGCATAATTTTAAGGTTGGTTGAACTGATAAGAGTAAAAATATAATATTAATAATTCTTGTTTAAGTGGCATTTATGAAATAATATTAAAAATTATGTATAGCTACTTAAATAATAAGCCTTTGAAAATTATTGCTATCAGTTAAAGGTCAAAATAAAAAATATTGGGAACTAGTTTAAAATTTATATCTTAGTTCAAAATTGTTACTAAAATACGATCAGTTGTTCTAATTTCTATAAAAATGTTTAATGTTCAATGAAGGTTAATATGCCCATCGTGTCGTATGATTAATATTAATTCATATAATTTTTTAAAAGCATAAATCAATTTTCCCGCCTCCTGCCTAAGAATTTTAAACTATTTAATTCATTAGTGTAATTTGCATTGCCTTGAATTAATGTCTTATAGTTTTCCTTACTTTTACACAAATTCCAATATTGACTTAAGAAATTAAACACGTCGAAACTGCTGTCTAAATGTTGTGAAATGCCTGTCATCCACTCCCTTATCGTTAGAAATTCTTAATTTGTCTTATAAATTTTTTTTGTTGCTAAATATGTTAAACACTTTTAAAATTGCACTTGTTGCTTTTTGTTTAAATATTAGTAGAACAATGTTAAATTATTCGAGATAGGTATCATTTGAATATTTATGAAAGTAAAATTTAATTGTGGTCTTAGAAAATTTTGCAAAAAAAAACTAAGATATACAAATTTGTATACATTTTCTAGATGCTTTTTCCTTGGCTCATCCACGTTTCTGGATGAAAGTAGATCATTTCAATCTTTCCGTAATTGAAATTTAAAGGCATAGATATATAAGTACCTGGGTGACCGAGTTTTGTGATAAGCATTTCGAAGCAAATTTTAAAGTTTTCATATGTTTTATTGTATGAAGTACTAACCAACTAAAATAAATTTAGAGGAAAGACATTACACAAATATCCAATTAATTTGTGAATCATTTTATTAATTTTGTCCCATTAACACATCAGATCAAATGCATAGTTTTCAGTTCAATTCATTTTGAATAATTTTGGAATTTCTGATCAAATGCACAGTTTACATTTTAATTCATTTTCAGCCTATCCCACGATATCGAACGTTTTCAATCGTTCGCATTATGAACGAAAAACAGATGATTTGCGTCCCACTAAAAGTTTTCAATACGACAAGTCGATCGAAAATGAATGCGAATGATAACGTAAACATTTTAATATAAAATTGCGTCCCACTATGTCATTTATGTGCCAGCTGTACGAAAACATATGTCAAAATCACTCACACATGTTTTAGTTTTCGTTTTCATCAAAAAAGCGTGTAAAACTTTATTATTTAAAAAACAAGTAAGAAAGTGCTATAGTCGGTCAAGCCCGACCATACGATAACCTTCACCACTAAGGTCAAAAGTGTTATTTTTTCTGTATAAAGACAAATATTTGCTAAATTTTGCCATCATACAAACATTTTCTCAAAAATTTTATATTTAAGCTGCATTTGGACTTATATGAGAGCTAGGGTCAAATGTGGACCGATTATCTCGAAATTTGGCAAATTGATTACAGTTGTTACAAAAATTATTATGTTACAAAAATTATTATGTAATAAATAAACTAAAATTCCCATTATCTTCAGATTTACGAGCATTTTAGTGATTTTTATCTCATTTAGTGCGTTTTTAAAGAAAAATTTGTATGGGAGCTATGGTCAAATGTGGACCGATTTTAACGAAATTTGGTACAGTGATTTTAGTTGACATAAGCAGTATTTGGTTTATTTTTCATGAAAAAATATTGATATTTGTGGCCAATATATCAATTCCGGGAAGTGGGACCTATGGGAGGTACCATAAATAATGGACCGATTTTGACCAATTTCAATAGCCATGGTCCCATTATCAAAAAAATGCCAAATTTCATCAAATTATCTGTAGAATTGCGACCTGTAGTTTGATTACAAAGTTTACATGGGGGTCCAGCCAGCCAGACGGACGGACGGACGGACATCGCTAAATCGACTCAGAAAGTGATTCTAAGCCTATTGGTATAAGACAAATATTTCCATGCGTTACATACATCAGCACAAACTTTTAATACCCTTTCCACCTATGGTGGTGAAGGGTATAAAAAGGAACTTTATTTTATCGAAAAAAAAATTAAGACATAATTTTTACATTTCCCACAAGAATAGCTTCAGAGATTAGTACAAATTGTATTAAAAAAATATTTTGAAAAAATTTTATTTGCCTTAAATGCACAATGTTGTATATTAATAGTAAAATTTACAAATTTCAGCGCTTTTTTTTCTTAAATATTTGATAAATTTGTCGAACTGTCGATTAGGCAACACTGAAATTTGACAATTTTCAAATATCTAACGTTTCAAAACGTAAAGTCAGAAGAACGATAAGTCGAAAAATAGTGGGACGCTTATTCGAACGAAAATGGGTGACTTACTTTCGTTTGAATAATCTTTCGTTCGACATCGTGGGACAGGCTGTTTGAGTAATTTGTAGTGGCGCCATCTGTCGAAAATTTGTCATACCAACTAAGAAGCCTTCGTCAACTCATGCGCAACAACTTCGGTAAAGATTATGATCAAATGCACAGCTAACGATTTAATTCACTTTGAATAATTTTCAGTGAAGCCATCTGTCGTAAATTTTTCATACCAACTAAAAAACTTTCGCCAGCCCATGCGCAACAACTTTGCTAAAGATCATTGAGTAATTTATAGTGGCGCCATCTGCCAGAAGTTAGTCATGCCAACTTTAATACCTTCGTAAGCTCATACACAACAGGAGCATAACATGATCAAATACATAGTTTACTATTATATAAAGGACATTCAAACAGACAAACATTCATATGTTTAAAAGTTATTACATTACCAATTGTTTTCCTTTTATCCCCTAATTCCCAAAATATTTAGTACTAGGTACCATTTGAATTCGCTACGTTTTGTAAAAACGCAGTTAACATATAGTTCCTATTTACATTACTTCATGAGGTGTTAAGTTATCATTTTATCCCTTTTTTACCCATTTTGACCCCCGAAAACAAAAAAGTACCAAATACGTGTTAAATATTTTTTTCACATTTACTGTTTCCATTTAAAGTTCTTTTCTATATTCTTTGATTTAAAAGATAATAGTGGCTTAACAATAGCACCAAAAAAAATATGTTCACCCTTATTTACCCCCTATCGGGCATAGTTTCAAAAAAGTACCAAGCTTTTTTTAACAGCTGTTCAAAAGTAATTTAAATTTTGTTTATATGCCCATTACTTTAGGAGATATAGCATTTTCGATTTTTTCCCCTTTTTACCCCCTTGGAGGCAAAGTTTCCAAAAGTCCCTTTAAAGATATAAGATTCCCCGACAACATTCCAATTGAGACAAGGGGTACTTCTCTCAGACAATGAGCTGCATCCGATTCTATTTTTAGACTCATTGAAAAGAACCTATATTTTAACTCCGGCTCCGAACGGCAAATGCATTAGCTAGAAAAGTTTTACATAGCCTAATACTCAATAACCAGTGACTTGCTGAGTTATGGGTCTGGCCGGGGATCGAACTTGGGACCTCTGGTATGCTAGGCGGATGACAAACCTGCTATACCACGGCGGTTCACAATTTAAAGGTACCATATACAAAATTGGATAAAAATGTAAGCTAAAGTACATTAAAAATTTTGATTCCATCATCTTTTGTTAAGGAGATATTATGCTAGCGATTTTTGGGTATTTAAAATTTTTCTTGACCATCATTAACAGTACAATATTTCATTCATTGTTTTATTAAATATGCTTTTGCCCTCTATTTGTCAATTTTCAAAAGGTACCAAATACTTGTGTATCTTCCTATATTCATACAGTGTCGGACAAAACTATGGAAAATGTTCAACAAATTTGATTATATTAAACTAATTTCTTAAAAATTCAACATATGCGACCCGGTCTATGGAAAGCGAAAAGGTGGCTTATGACTCAAAAACAAAATTTCGAAAAATTAGCTAAAAATTTCGATAAATTTCGAAAAAATAACAAATTTTTCGAAATTTTGTTTTTGAGTTATAAGCCAGCTTTTCCTAGATCGGGTTACATATGTTTTACATTTTTAAGATTTGTTTTTATTTTGTTAATAAAATAAATCAGTGAACCCAACTTTGTAGGAATCGGCCCATATTTGACCCTACCTTCCATAAAAGAAACATACTCAAAAGATTATTAAATACCAAGAAAAGTACAAAAATGCTTATTAATCTAAATATAGTTGCATTTTATTGCTAAAACTTTGCACATGTAAATATTTTTTATATAGAAATCGATAACCGAAATTTGGTAACAATCGATCTGCAATTTAACCTAGCTCCCATATCAGGACCTTAGCCGGAAATGATATAAATCTAAGTCACTTTTCCATAGGACGAAAAAAAGTTTTTTTTTCATACCGTTTTCAAAACTCCTTTATTGGTTTTTTATATAGTTTTTTAAATAAGTTTGAAAAAAGTAAAAAACAGGTTCCAGAATGTTAGTAAGAACACTCTGCCGATTACCAAAAAGGAAAAATTAGATCGATGTCTCTAACCGCTTAGCCTTACCTGCGACTTAAAATCAAATTATTTCGACAAAAACCCAATTTTTCACAAAAGTTGTAAAAAAAGCATGTGAATTGTTATATATTAGCAGTTTTTATAAGAATAACTGAAATTATTATTGCTTCAATGGGTAGAAATATATATTAGATTTTTGTTGAAATCGTATGTCATTAACCCTTTTATTACCAGGGTCAAAAGAAAAATTTTTAAAATGTAAAATTTTTTAAAAAAGTACTAGCAATTACATGTTTTTTTGTTATATTTCCATGAAACTTCAAAAAAATCATTCAAAGCCGCCTCCAAATACATTTTTATACAAATTAACCCTTGCGTACCCATGTACCTTGTACAGTTTTTCTGAAATTTAAAGTCAAATTTATACAAAATACCCTTTTCAGTTTTTTTCGTAATATGTGAATATATGTTAGAAATTCATTTGAAATCGGATGCCATTAACCCTTTTATTACCAGGGTCAAAAGTACAATTTTTAAAATATAAATTTTTTTCAAAAAAGTATTAGAAATTACATGTTTTTATTGTTATATTTAAATGAAAATTCAAAAAATTGCTCGAAGGCGCCTCTAAATACATTTTTATACAAATTAACCCTTGCGCACCCATATACCTTGTACAGTTTTTCTGAAATTTAAGGTCAAATTTCAAGTCATTTTACACAAAAAAAAGGTACTCATTGTAAAATTTGTCTTAAAATTTGACTTTGAATTTCTGAAAAACAGAACAAGCTACATAAATAATTTTTTTGCAGTTATATAGTTTTTTATATTGTTTATGTAAAACAATTTAAACAATTTCAAAAAAGGAAACCCAATTGACCTTTTTTTGCAATTAAAATTTTGGTATATAGAAATTTGCCATTTTTTATAAAATTCGTTTTGCTGGATTCGTTTATGAATTCACGCTAATTTTTATTTTTGAAATCTAAAGAGAATATATGGGACTATATAATTGCATTTCAGAAAGTTGAAAAATCGGTTGGACTTTTTCGTTGAATGTTCGAAAACAAAAAAATTTTTTTAAAAATTTGACAGATTTCGTTTAGTGCTGTACGTTAAGGGAATATTGCACTGACTTCAGTTTTAGATTAAAATCATCTTAGAAGCTCATTCTCTATGAATATATAATAAAATATTAATTTTGAATAAAAAACTTCTTCGTAAAAAGTAAAAAATTGATACCTTCTTTTTTAGAAAAAAATTCACTTTTTTTCGATTAGCGAAAAATATTTATTAAAAAGGTTTATCAAAAATTTTGAGACATCAAACATTTAATTTAAAAGTTTTACTGTAGAGTATTGCACTAAGATCCCAATTTATTACAATTATAAAACCAAAAAATGTAGCTGGGGAAACCTTTATAGCACTTTTGTCTTGGTCGCCAACAAAGCAACAACAAAAGTGTGGGAAATAAAGAAAAGATAAAACTGAAAAATGTTTGTGTGTTCTGTTCAGATAATAATCTTCGCTTTATGTTGATATTTGTTGGATACAATAATAATTCGTATTTATTCTGTCTCTAAAATAATATATAATGTGTGGTTTTCGCTCTGTCTAGAATTAGCGATAATCCTCCTGATGAGATGGCCTAATCAACCATCGAATTTGGTTTTATCAAAAAACTATTTATTACAATAATAAATAATTACAATAAATTGGGATGTTAGTGCAATACACTACAGTAAAACTTTTAAAACAAAAATATTGTACTTTGGAAATTTCTCAACATTAAACGGTTTAAGGTATTTAAAAACAGTTTTCACTATTTTCTAAACTGTTGGCTGTATGTCAGTATTTTTTTTTAAAATTATGGGTTTTATATCGAACTCACAATGGGCCAAAAACTAAAAAAAGTCGAAGAGAAAATTGATATTTTTTTATTTTTTAAATGGAATGAATAACTTTAAACCCATAACAGTTATTATAGTAAACTAATTGTGTTTTTTTCTTTGTTTCTCATTCCAAAATGTAAAAAACCAATCATATGGGACAATACTTGAAAGAGCTACACGGTCCAAAAACTTTTTTTTTTATTTCTGAGGTGGTCTAATTTGACGTCCAATGATTCATCCTGTGTAAATACAGGGCAACCATTGATCCAAAATTTAGAAAGTTTGGGTCCTCCTTAACAATTTTGTCATATATACTGATGCAATCAGACTTACAGTTTAGAATATACAGATTTATTACCACTTTTTATACCCTTCACCACCATATGTGCAAAGTGTATATTGGGTTTGTGCTGATGTTTGTAACGCATAGAAATATTGGTCTGAGACCCACCTTTTAGTGTACCAATCGACTTAGATTCACTCCCTGAGTTGTTTTAACGATGTCCTCCCGCCCGAATGGCTGGCTGACCGGTTATCCATGTAAGCTTGTTATCATTCTACAGGTCGTAACTTTAAATGAAATTTGGCACAAGCTCATATTTTGGTCCAAGGACGATCCCTATTCTTTTTGGGTGAAATCGGATTACTATTTCACATACCTCCCATAGGGATGACTTTCCGGAATAGAGTTTTTGGTCCTTTACAGCTACAAATTTAATTGCATTTTAATAATATTTGGCACAAATATAGCTTATCATAACCTTAATCAGTGTTCCTAATTTTGTAGAAATCGGTCCATATTTGACCATACCTCCCATACAAGACACATTCTCAAAAGACGTTAATATGCACATCAAAGCACAAAAACGTTAATAACTCTAAAGATAAATGCATTTGATTACTTAAACTTTGCACAGCTAAATATTTTGTAAGTATGAACCAATAACCAAAATTTGGTAACAATCGGTCTACAATTGACCCTAGCTCCCATATCAGGCCCTTAGCCGGAAATGATATAAATCTCGAAATTTTGAAGAAATAGCACATATTATACGTCTAAGACTTAAAGAAAACTTGTTTAATTGTTGGGCCATATTTGACCTTAGCAGTGAAGGGTATGATATAGTCGGGCTTGACGGACTATAGCTTTTCTTACTTGTTTTTTTTTTGAGCTTTAAACCACTGTGAACCATTTCGATGTTTTCAATGTTTTAAGAAACAAATTCGATGTTTTTAAAAACTATGATTTGTTCTATATAAATACATATTTATTGTACAAATACATATTGTACATAAGTTGACTGTTTTATGAATTTTTTAAATTTTCACTTCAAACCTCTTTTTGCCTTATCGTCTCCATATCCCTGCCCCAATTGCACTATTCTTCAAAATTGTGACGTTTGTTCAATATAAAATAGTAAAAATAGAAATAAACAAGAGCAAGAAGACCTTAAGCTTGACCATTCATTTAAACAATTACGAGAACGATGCAAAAATATTACACAAATGACGATGAGAAGGCAAATAAAAATTCAATAACTTTAATTGTTTATCGGCATTTGATTGATATTCATAGAAAAAATTGTATATAAAAAAATAGAACAACTGTTTGGAAGAAGGAGTGCTTCCAGCAGATGCCACAAATATTGTCACAAGTTGAAAATTTTAAGTAAAATTTACAATTAAACCAATATAAATAAACAAAAGTTTCCACATTTAGATGATCCACACACGCGTTCCATTCCGGTAAAAACTAGTTCTAAATTTATTAGTTTTTCCTAACAAAATGATAAATTTTTGCAAATTATGCAAAATTGAAAAATATGTCTTTCTTGTTGTTGATATTTTTCTATGATCTTGAAAAAAAGTGGGTGTGTTTAGATCATATGCCTCCAATATTTCTCGTCGCTTTGCTTTAGAGAGCGTAATTTTTTTTTATTGTACCCAGACTGATCTTGGGGAAATTTTCTCAGAGATTTTTGTGTCTTCTTTCTTTTATATGATACCGGCGACAATTTTCTTTATTTTTTTTTTTTTCATTACATTTTATTTTCGAATCGTTTATTTTCACTTTAAGTTTTTTTATGCAAAAAAAAAAATTGTTTGTTTTTATATTTAAATTGCTTTGACGTTGGTTTTGTTTTTGTTTAATTTAAAATAGTCGAATTTAATTGAAATATTTTGTAAATATGTAATTTAAAATGTAAATCGGTGATAAAGGCAAGATCTGTAAAGGAATGGAAAATTCAAAAAATAACCAAATTGTCCGGATGTAAATATTATTTAAAAAGAAAAATTATTCTCATTTGATCCCAGTCTATTGTATTTATTTATTAATGTAATAGACGATTTATTGATAAAATACAAAAAAATGTTTGTGGGGACAACGCGTCGAGAAATTGGTTGACCCCACAAACCTTTTCTATTACATAAATACTGTTAAATACTGTTATTACATAAATACTGTTACGTTTTTCCTTTAAAAGCGTGAAAGGAATACTTTTTGTGAACAACCGAAAACAAAATTAAAACACTTTATTTCGTTTTATAAAGTTATCGTTTTATTAACTCAAAGAGTTAGTTCACTTTTAACACAAATTGTTAACAAACTTGTCGCTTTACAAATATTCTTAGTCTCACTGTTCTCTTATACGCGTCTCAATTAAAAAAACTGTTCTCGCAATATTCCTTCATCGGCCTTATATAGTAGAAAAGAGAGTTTCTAGCACTTTCTGCAGATGTAAACAAAGAGCTGCTGCCGTTGATTACACTAACAGTGTGGCTTACGAAAGTTCATGCATGTTTCAATACATTCTCACATGATCAAAAACACACTCACACATACGTTGTACAAATAGATTATCTAAAAAAAAAAACGTGTCACTGCCCCCCTCTTAGGTCTGTTCGTCACGAATAGGCACAGTCTCCATTTTTCCGTAGGCGGCCAATCTTTCGAGGTGTACTACCTTCATTTTAAACCTTGGACTCTAATCTTTCTGTATTCGTTACACAACATCATTTATCCTTTAAACAACCTTGTACGGGCTGTCCCAATGAGTTTGAAGTTTGGGGGATAATTCTTTTTTGCGCTGTGGGTTGTATAAGAGTACCAACTGCCCTTTATTAAATCCCTGGGAATTGGCCGCTTGATCGTATCTGGCCTTAATCTTGTCGCTGACCATTCTAATTTTGCTGCGGACGAATTCATGAAGTTCATTAAGGTTTCCTTGCTCTTGGGAGGAGAAGTGACCACAATCCTCAGTATTTGTAATCGGCTAAGTACCAAATTCCAAGTCTGTGGGTAATCGCAACTCGGTTTCAAAAACGTCTTTTGTAGGGGTCTTGGACGTGGGGTCGTGAGCGACTGCATGATATGCCAGCAGAAATTTTTGTATGTGTTGATCCCAGTCTCTCTGATGCGTGCTGACCACCTTTCTTAGGTACTCTTCCAGCGTACGGTTAAACCTTTCAACCATACCGTCAGACTGTGGATGTAGAGGAATAGTTCGCGTTTTCCAGTTATTTACAAAGACGTCTATCACTGGTTTAGCTTCTTGATTAGGTATTGCATACACCTCCGGCCATTTGGAAAAGTAGGCCATGACCACTAAGACAACGATTACCAGCCTCGCTTACAGGAAAAGGTCCGTAGCTATCCGCTCAAAAGGGGCACAAGAATTATACTGCTGTAGCTAGCCAAGACTTCTTCGGACTGGACCCTTAGCTGCGGTACAGTTTGGACAATTAGCAATCCCGTCAGCTACATTTTGAGGATAACCAACCCAATAAAACCTCTGCTTTAGTTCTTCTAGAGTCTTTGTTACACCTAGGTAAGTAAAAATTGGATATTTTTTAAATAGGCCACAAATCGGTAAAAGGATTTTTATTTGCAATCATACCTTATTTTGAGTAAAATAATTTTTTTTGTCAAAATCTTGCAAAATTCGAAATCGATGATATTTTCTTAAATAAGCCTCAAATCGAGAAAAGGAGTTTAAAAGTGTATTAATGTAGGGCTCTATCCTGTATTTAGAAAATAAAATATCTCTATTGTTTTTTGTTTAATTGGCTTAAGTTCCGGTCGCGCACGTACGGGTCGCGAACGTATGATTTTTCCATATGTTGCTTTTATTATTTTTACCATGCATTTTTCCATTAATATCTAAAAATTATCTTAACCAAAAACTTAGTGTCTGAACTATAAGTTTTTGGTTAAGATAATTATTATTATAGATAATTATTATTATAATTCACGAATAATAACAAGAAATATCTATAAAATTACATATAAAAATGGCTTTTGAAGTAGCTAAAAAAGAAAATTTAAAGTTTTCCAGTTTCCGGCTTTATTTTCTCAAGTACAACAGCAACCATATTCTATTATAAAAAATATCCCTTTTTAACAAATATAAGCAGTAAAACATGATTTTTATCAACATTTCATTTTTCGATCCTAGCTGACCATCCGTAGGAAATGCCCATATATATTTTCCCATAGTTTCTAGATGGGACATAGGGCCATAACAAATTCTTTCCACTTAATTTGATCTAATGCCTGCTTCTAGTTACTCATTGTCGCCTCCAGGTTTTTGCCGGTCTTCCACTTCCGCGACTATCCTGCGGGTTCCAATCAAGAGCTGAGCGTGTCATCTTGGAGATTCCTTAGTGTGTGATCTATACACATCCACTTGCGTCGTCTAATCTCTAAGGCTATTTATTCCTGGAGCGTGGATTCCCATAAGGCAACATTGGTAATAATGTTTGCCCAGAAGATACACATTATTTTTCGTAGGCAACAAGTTAACAAGGCCTGATGGAAATCTTTGTTGGATTCGTTCCATTAATCGGAGCCTAAAGTAGCACTACTTGGTCTTTCCATCGAAGTTTCGAACGTTCTTTTGTATTATTAGGAGGCCTTTTTATTCTACCGTCATTAGTCGGTAGAGTTACTAGCTCGACTTTCTAACACATATTTGTATCGTTCTTATGTTAGAACTCGAGATAATAGATAAAAAAGATAAGTCTGGGCTTGCCAAGTTAAGACCAATCAGAATCGTTGCTTAGTATCCAGAATCCCTTATATCATTTGTAATCACACATAGTTCTGAGTAAAAATTGAGTTTTTTTTTTTTAAATAGGACTCAAAGTTGGAAAAAGAGTTTAATTTGTGATCATAATAAATAACTATGAATTCTAAATCGATGATATTTGCTGAAATAGGACTCAAATGATGAAAAGGAGCTTTATTTGTGATTACATCTATTTCTGAGTAAAAATTTTATTTTTGATCTTTAAAATCTTCGACATAATCGATATTTTGTATGTAAATAAAAGAACTTTGAAAATTTTCAAAAATAAAATTCATGTTTGAATTCCTTTAAACTACTGACTGTCCAAGTTATTCATAAAATGCAACTTAATTGAAAAGTGTAAGCATTTTGTCAACTAAAATAATCAGAAGAAACAAAGACACTTTGCGCTGGTTAAACTTGAACTAAATTTTATAGATGAAAACGAGAAACCAAAAACTTAGAAAATTATGTGATTTTATCTAAAGAAATTTTAGCTTTTACATAAATGTGATAGTTTTCAAAGTGATTTTTAAGATTTATCATCAAAGACAAAATAAATTATTCTATATTATGCTATTATATTTAATCTAGTCTAGTCCGATTATTTTATTGTATAATCGAAAAGAAATTTATGATATTCTAAAGATTTAAAGTAAACGTGAACAAAAAATAACTCTGATAACAAAAAGTGGAAATTTACAAGTATCTCTTAGATACTTAGATACTATCTACTAAAGAGTTAGGCAAAATAAACGACTCAATTGTTTCTGCAACTTAAATTCAATTGTTTATCTAAAACTAAAAGTTTCTTAAAATTTTGTTTAAAAAATAAACCAAAAGAATTTTTGTAAACAAATTTGTTTGCACGTGATGCAAATTAATTGTGGATTTGTTAAATAAATAATTAAAATCAACACCGAAGCAAATAACAATAAAAATATTATATATAAAAATATAATATATTATCTTTGGCATTTTGTCAGACATTTTTAATGTTATGCCTCATCTGATTAAATTATTTATTTATAAATAATAAAAGTCGACAAATCTTTGGTAAAAGGTAGTTTCTATTGTAATTGTTTAAAACAAAAACGAAACTACGTCACATAATATTGACTTGTAGGGGAAATCATTCAATGGTTTTGAGTATTTAGAATATGTTTTAAAATATCTTCTAAATTTTACGAATGATGCCAGTGAAATAAGGCAATATCGTCATTAGCCGGTAGATTTCCATTTGATGAATAACAAATTTATAAGAGGAAATTTTTTAACAATTTCTATGATTAAAGAAATGCGGAAGGATTTAAGTCAAATCAACGTCGCACAGTGGGATGATGTGAAGAAAAATTTTAAGAAATGTTGCATCATCTACAAATCGGGAAAAAGAGCTTCTGAGTATAAATTTAATTTTTGGAGATCTTTAAAAATTTTAAATCGTTTTTTTTTTTTATTAAATTGTTCTCAAATAGAGAAAAGAAGCTTTTTTTGTGATCATCTAATTTTGAGTAAAAATTAATTTTTTGGTGATAAATTTTAGAAAATTTTAAATCGGCCTCAAATCGAGGAAATTTGTGATCACACCTAATTCAGAGTTAAAATTAAATTTTTGGTGAATTCTTAAAAAATTTTATATCGTCGAAATTTTCTTAAATGGACCTCACATCGATAAATAGAGCTTCTTTTATGATCATATCTAATTCTAAGTAAAAATTTGATATATTGTGAAAAATCTTAAAAAAAAAACTTAATTGTCAATATTTTTTTTTAATAGGACTTAAATCGAGAAAAGGAGCTTAATTTATGATCACACCTAATTCTGAATTAAATATTAATTTTGGTGAAAAATCTTAAAAACAAAAATAAATCGTCGATATTGTCGATATTTTCTTAAATAGGCCTCAAATCGAGAAAAGGAGCTTAAGTTGGAATCATACATTGTTTAAAGTAAAAATTATTTTTTTGGGGTTAAATCTTAAAAAACTTAAATTTTTGTTCAAAAATGTCTAAAAATTTTAAATAGGTCTCAAATCGAGCTTTATTTGTGATCATACGTAATACTGAGTAAAAGTCGAAGTTTTGTTAAAAAATCTTAAAAATAAAATCTATCTAGTCACTAGTTTTCTTCCGCTATCCTTCACCTCCAGTGAAGTATATGGCCTCAACCATCCTTTTATATTGGACTCCGTATCAATTGACCTTCTCCTTCTTCTTCTGGTGGGTGCGCCAACACGACGTCTGCTTCCTTGTGGATTCCAACGAAGCGCTTGTCGAGCAATGTTGGTATTTGGCCGTCGAGGCCATTTCCGTTGACATACTTCTACAGAAGCTGATATTTGGTTTGTCGCATATAGTAGATCTTCATTTCTTCTGCGATTCGGCCAACATATATTAAGGATTTACCGCAAGGATTTGTTTGCAGGCGCTTATCGATGTCATTTCTGCATTTTATAGTTCCGCAACCGTAATACAATATGACATTCGAGTTGTATATTCGTAACTTAGTAGTTGTTGATATTTGCCGAGATTTCCAAATAGCTCGAAGAATGCAGATTTTGCCTTATTAATACGCGATTCAATATCCTCGTCGGCGCCACCTTTTGTAGATGCCAAACTACCAAGATAATTAAAGGTACCTAAACGTCCAATAACCTCGTTATCCACATTGATGTGTGGCGACGGGTTTGCGCCATAGACTCCAGGCATAATCTTTGTCTTGGAAATATTGATTTCCAGCCCAGCTGCCCGAGATTCAACAGTAATAGCGCTAGTGTTTTTTTGAAGGTGACCTGGGCTTTGGCTTAGAAGACATACATCATCGGCGTATTCCAAGTCCTCAAGTTGTTTAAAGAGTGTCCATGGGATAGCACGTCTACCATTCAGTGCCTTGATCATTATATTGTCGATGACAAATATAAAAAGTATGGGTGATAAGATATATCCTTGTCTTACTCCAGCCCGAATTAAGTTCAGAATTTTCGTTAGCATGTTACGGTTTTCTAAAATTCTCCACAGATTACTCCTATTGACACTGTCGAAGGCCTTCATAAAGTCGATAAACGCTAGGTAAATGGGGGTGCGGAATTCATTACATTGCTCCAGTACTATTCTTACTGTGTTGATTAGATTAACACAAGATCTATTCTCTCGGAACCCAAACTGATTTTCACGGAGTGTTTCAGAAACTGCGTCAGACGTTCTATTCAAAATTACTCGATTTAGTATTTTGCTCTGTATTGGAAGAAGTGTTATTCCCCTGTAGTTATTACAGTCTTTGCAGTCACCTTCATTCCAGGAGGTTGGTAGAGCTTCTTCTTCCCATACTTTACACACAAATAGGTGCCACAGTCTCGCCGAACCTTCAACGTCACATAAAAGCATCTCCACTGAGATATTGTCATTGCCCAGGGCCTTGTTGCGCTTGAGGCTTTTAATTGCATTCTTCACTTCTTGTATTGTTGGTGGGCTGTCTGAAATTCCATTGAATAAGCTGTCATAGTTGGTTTAATTTTGTACTTCCGTTAGTGCTTCTAATACAATGGGATTGTTTCATATTGACTGGAAGTGTTCCATCCATCGTATTAATTGTTCATCCGGGGTTGAGAGAAGTGTACCGCTACTACTCAGAATGACACTGTTGGTGTAGGTAGGTTTGCAACACAACGCCCTTGATATAAGGTGCTCATGTCGCCTTTACTTGCAGCTGACTCAGCTTGGCTCGCTTGTTCATCTACCCACATTCTCTTGTCCTGTCTTGCAGACCTTTTTATTCTGTTGGATAGGTCACGGCATATACGGCCATACATTCCTTTTATGCTCTTTAAAACCTAACGTTTGTTGACCAACCTCATTGTACGTCTGAGTGACACACCTTGCAATTTCGTTTATGTTTGCGTCGTTGTTGTTTACAACATCTGGAAGCCGATTTCTTATGGATGTAATAAAGGCATTTTGATGTCGCTTTGATTCCAGTTTCCCAACATCAATTTTCCGATCGGCTTTTGCCGTTTCTGACCTCAGAGCTGTACTTTCAATCGAACTTTAGATATAGCTTAGTGATGGTCGCTGTTTATATCTGCTCCGTGCCTCTAGCGTACATCAAGTAAAGATGATCGCCACTTAGAGTTGATCAAAATGTGATCAATTTGGTTCTAAGTGACACCGTTTTTAGGAAAAATTGTGCCACCTACAACCAGTTTCCTTTCACAACATAGTTCGATTAATCTTTCTCCGCTGTCATTTCTTACTCCGACACCGTGATTATCAATGTAGTGTTCCAAAACGGTGTTGTTTGAGCCAGCATTGGCGTTAAAGTCGCCCAGTATCATAGTAATGTCACAATTATGCACATTTCTGTTCATCCAACTGGTTAATACTTCGTAAAATTCCTCTTTGTCGTTTTCATATTGGAGTTCAGTAGGAGCGTAGACATTGATTTTTATCATATTACGAGCTTTAGTCTTAAGTTTTATTGCCATTAGCCTCTCATTGATAAGATACCATGCTTTCATGGCTTTAGCTATTCTTTACTTCGGGCGACCGCAGTAAAGAAACACAGTATTTTCGTTCCTAACTTCCTCTTGTCCTGTCCATCTTGCTTCTTGCACCGCCAGCAAATAAATTTTATAATCCAACATTTCACGCCTTAGTTGTTCTAGTTTTCCAGTTTCGTATAGCGTGCGTACGTTCCATGTCGCAAACTTTAAGCTTTCCTTCATGCCTACATTTGGTTTTATAGTCCGATATCTTCGAATATTGGTTTCATTCATCAGAATGTTCTCGCATAGATTAGTCACCTCCAAAATCTTTGTGTCAGCTGCCGTAGCAGGGGGATTTCCCGCTTGATTACTCCTTGGAGTAGTATATTCTGTAATGTTGTTTCTTTCCATGCTTAAAACATCGTTAGTGCTGAGTCGATGGGTGATGAGTCTCAGAACACAAGCCACGTTTATATAGCGAACCGTTCGATCCGAGACAGACGCCCGCTTGCAGCCGCAACTAACATGTTGAACAAACGCTGCATTTTCGTACTTAACTAATTATCTTAGACCCTTAGACCCAATACCTTGGAATGGCTCTAAGATACCTCCCTCTCATATTAGCCCTGATATAGAATCCAACACTGGTTTGTTTACCGCATTTTCAACTACGTTGCACAGGTTACCAGGATGTACCACTGGAAGGTTAGAGTAGGAATTGAATACAGCTCTTGCCTGGTAGTAGCTGCACCCCATTAGATCCCAGATGTTGGCAGTTTCATATTGGAAAGCTTTCGTTATTGAATGTTCTTAGTAGAAAGCTTTGGATATTACAATTAACCTTTAGGAAATCTGTTGATATAAAAGGTTTTCAATTTAAAATATTTTTATGACAAAAGATTCATATAAGAAATCTTTTGATATAAAAAGTTTTCAATAGAAAGTCTTCAATATCAAAAGTTATTATAGGAAACCTTTCGACATTAAAAGTTTTATATAGAAAATCCTTTTTGATTTTGAAATCTTTTTAGTTAAAAGCTTTTTAGTTGAAAGCTTTTTATATCAAAAGCTACATATAGAAAAGCTTTGAAAGTTCTTTATAGGAAAGTTTATTTTAGGAAACTACGAGTATTCGACATCGAAAGTTTTATATAAGAAAACATTAGATAATGACAGTTATTTATTGGAAAGCTTTCGATGTGGAATGTTTTTAGTAGAAAGCTTTAGCTATAGCTTTAGCCATAGGAAATCTTTTTATCATTATTAGAGTACCCCAACAATTTTAAAGTCATTTTACAGAAAGACGTATCCCCCAATTTTTTTATGTTTGATTCCAATAATCTAAATACAAAGTTTCATTCAGATCGAATATCGGGAAAGTGTGCCGACTTGACGCCAAATTTAAGACATTCCAGTTATATGGGAAAAATAAGGGGTTTCTTCAAATGCTTGAAAATATTTCCACTTAGAATACATTTTCAAAAAAGTGACAACTAAATGGGACTTCCAGCAAGATACATAACCTTAAAATCTGTTAAAAGCTTTCCTAATTATTAAGGGTTTCCCAAAATATTTTACGTCCTGGAAGACTCTCCTGAGCATATGCAATAAAAACATTTTTTTATTAAAAAAAATTTGAAAAGTTTGACTGGTTTTACTTTTCTGAGACCTCAATGGGCTAACGTTAAGTCGCTTTGCATAGGACGAAAAAAAGTATTTTTTTTATACCATTTTCAAAACTCCTTTTTTGGTTTTTTAAATAGTTTGTTAAATTAATTCGAAAAAAGTGAAAAAAGTTCTAGAATATTAGGTGAAACATCCTGCAGATTATTAGGAAGAAGGAACTCAAATTATTATTGCCTCAATGTTTAGAAATATATATTTGAAATTTGGTTGAAATCTGATAAAATTTTTGAAAATATTAAATTTTTTCAGAAAGTACTAGAAATTACATGTTTTTATTTTTTAATGCAAATTCAAAAAATCGTTCAAAGAAGCCTTTAATTACATTTTTATACAAATTAACCCTTGCGTACCCATGGACTATATTTCTATGCATAAGATACATCAGCACAAACTTATTGAACCATTCCCTATTATGATAGTGTAGGGTATAAGTAAATATTGTTTGACTAAATTGAAAATTTCATTCACGATCTTATCATACAATATCTCAATGACAAGGATGATTTTTATCTAGTTAATCCCAAACACATGATCTTAAAACAAATAATCAATTAATTTGTTCATTCATTAAAAGATTTTCAAAAAAAATTTTCCCATCTTCCACAAATGAATCACAGGCTACGATTTATTGAAATTGAATTGAACGAAATTAATTAAATATGAATTAACGTCAATAACAATTAAAATGCACTTTGTTCTGAGGTAAAATTTAACTAAAACTTTTTGTTATTTTTTAAAGAAAAGATAGAAAACAATAGAAAATAAATTGAAAAACAATTGAGTTAAAATAAAATTAAAAAAAAATATTCTGAGATTTTATTCGAATTGTAAAAGAGGAACGATTTTCAATAAAAGAAATAGCTAAAGAAACAGACGTCAACTTTAGCAAGAAGAACAAAAATGAAGAGACAATTTAGAAAAGTGGAAAATTTTTAAAGAAAAATGCAAAATAGTGAAAATAAAAAGAAGATTCGAAAATTAATTGTAATGAAATTTTTACACAAAAATTTTCGAAGAGCAATTTAGTCTTTCAACAGATTTTGAGGCAGCAGCACGAGATTTCAAAAAACAAAAATCTCAAAATAAGAAAAGATTTTAACAAAAAGAAAAAAAAAAGACTTTGAAATTGTTTTAAATCAATTTTTAAGAAAATGTTTTAATAAAAAAATATTTTTCAAAAAAGTGCTTTATTTTAAATAGACATTGAAAAAAGTGTTTCAATAAAAACAGTTTTTCTTAAAGTAAAATTATTTTTGTTTAACATTAAAATAAAAAAAAATAATTAATTTTACATAACATTTGTTAAAGATTTTTATCTAAAAAAAGGATTTGTTGTGTTTTATTTGAAACGTAAACAAATTATATAATTTTCCTAAAAAAGGCCATGGATTCGGATAAGGTGGTACGCGCCATGGCGCGTTGGTGGCAGGTACATACATTTATAACATTTATTAAAATTTTAATTTAATTCTATAATATTTATTATCATTTCTGCCTTCTTTTTGGTTAGGAATATATTAAGGTATAAATACACTCCCCCTTTTTTCGGAATATATTTCTTTGTTGAACACACCCCTTTTTCTTTTAAGACTTTTATAAATTGTATAATTTTTGAAAAATTGTCTTTATCTAATTTGTTGTTGTTGTTTTTGTTTTCTTCTAAGAAATTTAAAAATAGTTATAAATTATTTGTTTTGACAAAATCGCGAAGCGGAAAAAATAAAATAAATATTTATTTATTTTTGAAAATGCTTTTGTCTTAATGTGCGAAATTTTATGTAAATCTAAAAAAAAAATATTATTTTTTAGATACTGTTCAATTCTGTTTAACACTAGATGCAACTTGAGTTATTGGGTGAATTATTCCTAAATGAGCTAAGATTAAAAATTTTTAAATGTTGTTAGAAAATTCTTAAAAATGATGAATAACTTCTGAAATAATTGAAAAACATCTCACAAAATTGAGGTCGATATCTTACACAGCTTCGCCATCCGCCAAATTCCGCGAAAATATAGGTTTTTGGTCATCACTTGAGAAAATGTCTGGTTAGTTTTACTTATGTTCAAATTTAACAAAACTGTTAATTCACATTATTGTCAATCCATGGAGAATATATGCTATTTTTTCAAAATTGTATAAGATTAACCCTTTCTTTCCCCGGGTCAAAAGTCAAAATTTGCAGTTTTTGAAATGTTTATACAGAATTACGAAATATAGAAGCAAGTTTCGATCAAAATGCACAAAAATAATGTATATATACCAGGAACCGCAACTGTTTGACTTTTATTGTAAAAGTCAAAAAATAAAAGTTATTTTTTAACTTTTATTTTTTCGAGCAGAAATAAAAATATTTTTTACTTTTATTTTTTCGACAAGAAATAACAGCCATTTTTGACTTTTATTTTTTCGAGCAAAAATTAAAGTTATTTTTTGACTTTTATTTTTTTGAGGAAAAATTACAGTTATTTTTTACTTTTATTTTTTCGAGCAAAAATAATAGTTATTTTTGACTTTTATTTTTACGAGAACAAATAAAAGTTATTTTTTGACTTTTATTTTTTCAAGCATACATAAAAGTTAGTTTTGTTTAAATTCATAATCAATTCATTATATTTATTAAAAATAATTTTCAAACTAAGATAATTTTTCAGTGAAAATAATTTGCTTATGCTTAAAAGTTAATGGAGTTGAGTTTTGCAATCATAATTGCCTCCAAATTTAACATTTATTTCTGCTCGAAAAAATAAAAGTAAAAAAATAACTTTTTTTCTGCTCGAAAAAATAAAAGTCAAAAATAACTGTTATTTGTGCTCTAAAAAATAAAAGTAAAAAAAAAACTTTTATTCATGTTCGAAATAGTAAAAGTCATAAAAACTGTTATTTTTGCTCGAACAAATAAATATTAAAAAATAAATTTTATTTTTACTCGAAAAATAAAATTTTAAAATAACAGGTATTTTTGCATAAAAAATAACTGTTATTTTTTTTTCTAAAAAATAAAAATCAGATTTTTAAAAATCATCGCATTTTATGAAAATCGTGGAACAGGCTACCAATGTCTGCATGGGGTTAAAATCTAGGTTTTTACAATATTTTGTATAAAGTACAAGTAAGAAAGTGTTAAGCTTGCGCTATTTTTGAAGATAAAATCACCATATATTTTCTATAGACTGAGAAAAATATTTAACAATCATCTATGAACTTAAATTATGACCAAAAATAGCATTTTGGCGAAAATCAACAAATTTATATTGTAGTTACGGCAACACTGTTCAAGACATCGACCATAACTTTTTTCAATTTGTATATTTTACAAGTTTGTTTTGTACATTTTTATGGGGTACATATTTTATAAGATACCCTTTTAGGTACCAGAATCCACTCTTAAGTACAAACCCATTTATTAACACACTAGCTCCGTTTTCTCGGGGAAGGCCACATACACTAAATGTACCTCCAAGTCTTTTGATACAAAAATTTTTCTATAGAAAATTTTTTGATACAAAAATTTTTCTATAGAAAATTTTTTGATACAAAAATTTTTCTATAGAAAAATTTTTGTATCAAATGTAGAAAATTTTTTGATACAAAAATTTTTCTATAGAAAATTTTTTGATACAAAAATTTTTCTATAGAAAATTTTTTGATACAAAAATTTTTCTATAGAAAATTTTTTGATACAAAAATTTTTCTATAGAAAATTTTTTGATACAAAAATTTTTCTATAGAAAATTTTTTGATACAAAAATTTTTCTATAGAAAATTTTTTGATACAAAAATTTTTCTATAGAAAATTTTTTGATACAAAAATTTTTCTATAGAAAATTTTTTGATACAAAAATTTTTCTATAGAAAATTTTTTGATACAAAAATTTTTCTATAGAAAATTTTTTGATACAAAAATTTTTCTACAGAAAATTTTTTGATACAAACATTTTTCTATAGAAAATTTTTTGATACAAACATTTTTCTATAGAAAATTTTTTGATACAAAAATTTTTCTATATAAAATTTTTTGATACAAAAATTTTTCTATAGAAAATTTTTTGATACAAAAATTTTTCTATAGAAAATTTTTTGATACAAAAGTTTTTCTATAGAAAATTTTTTGATACAAAAATTTTTCTATAGAAAATTTTTTGATACAAAAATTTTTCTATAGAAAATTTTTTGATACAAAAATTTTTCTATAGAAAATTTTTTGATACAAAAATTTTTCTATAGAAAATTTTTTGATAGAAAAATTTTTCTATAGAAAATTTTTTGATAGAAAAATTTTTCTATAGAAAATTTTTTGATACAAAAATTTTTCTATAGAAAATTTTTTGATACAAAAATTTTTCTATAGAAAATTTTTTGATACAAAAATTTTTCTATAGAAAATTTTTTGATACAAAAATTTTTCTATAGAAAATTTTTTGATACAAAAATTTTTCTATAGAAAATTTTTTAATACAAAAATTTTTCTATAGAAAATTTTTTGATACAAAAATTTTTCTATAGAAAATTTTTTGATACAAAAAAAATTTTTTGATACAAAAATTTTTCTATAGAAAATTTTTTGATACAAAAATTTTTCTATAGAAAATTTTTTGATACAAAAATTTTTCTATAAAAAATTTTTTGAAACAAAAATTTTTCTATAGAAAATTTTTTAATACAAGAATTTTTCTCTATAAAATTTTTTGATACAAAAATTTTTCTATAGAAAATTTTTTGATACAAAAATTTTTCGATAGAAAATTTTTTTAAACAAAAATTTTTCCATAGAAAATTTTTGATCCAAAAATTTTTCTATAGAAAATTTTTGATACAAAAATTTTTCTATAGAAATTTTTTGATACAAAAATTTTTCTATAGAAAATTTTTTAATACAAGAATTTTTCTCTATAAAATTTTTTGATACAAAAATTTTTTCTATAGAAAATTTTTTGATACAAAAATTTTTCTATAGAAAACTTTTTGATACAAAATTTTTTCTATAGAAAACTTTTTGATACAAAAATTTTTCTATAGAAAACTTTTTGATACAAAAATTTTTCTATAGAAAACTTTTTGATACAAAAATTTTTCTATAGAAAATTTTTTGATATAAAAGTTTTTCTATAGAAAATTTTTTGATACAAACATTTTTCTATAGAAACTTTTTTGATACAAAAATTTTTCTATAGAAAATTTTTTGATACAAAAACTTTTCTATAGAAAATTTTTTGATACAAAAATTTTTCTATAGAAAATTTTTTGATACAAAAATTTTTCTATAGAAAATTTTTTGATACAAAAATTTTTCTATAGAAAATTTTTTGATACAAAAATTTTTCTATAGAAAATTTTTTGATACAAAAATTTTTCTATAGAAAATTTTTTGATACAAAAATTTTTCTACAGAAAATTTTTTGATACAAACATTTTTGTATAGAAAATTTTTTGATACAAACATTTTTCTATAGAAAATTTTTTGATACAAACATTTTTCTATAGAAAATTTTTTGATACAAAAATTTTTCTATAGAAAATTTTTTGATACAAAATTTTTTCTATAGAAAATTTTTTGATGCAAAAATTTTTCTATAGAAAATTTTTTGATACAAAAATTTTTCTATAGAAAATTTTTTGATACAAAAATTTTTCTATAGAAAATTTTTTGATAGAAAAATTTTTCTATAGAAAATTTTTTGATACAAAAATTTTTCTATAGAAAATTTTTTGATACAAAAATTTTTCTATAGAAAATTTTTTGATACAAAAATTTTTCTATAGAAAATTTTTTGATACAAAAATTTTTCTATAGAAAATTTTTTGATACAAAAATTTTTCTATAGAAAATTTTTTGATACAAAAATTTTTCTATAGAAAATTTTTTGATACAAAAATTTTTCTATAGAAAATTTTTTGATACAAAAATTTTTCTATAGAAAATTTTTTGATACAAAAAAAATTTTTTGATACAAAAATTTTTCTATAGAAAATTTTTTGATACAAAAATTTTTCTATAGAAAATTTTTTGATACAAAAATTTTTCTATAGAAAATTTTTTGATACAAAAATTTTTCTATAGAAAATTTTTTGATACAAAAATTTTTCTATAGAAAATTTTTTGATACAAAAATTTTTCTATAAAAAATTTTTTGAAATAAAAATTTTTCTATAGAAAATTTTTTAATACAAGAATTTTTCTCTATAAAATTTTTTGATACAAAAATTTTTCTATAGAAAATTTTTTGATACAAAAATTTTTCGATAGAAAATTTTTTTAAACAAAAATTTTTCCATAGAAAATTTTTGATCCAAAAATTTTTCTATAGAAAATTTTTGATACAAAAATTTTTCTATAGAAAATTTTTGATACAAAAATTTTTCTATAGAAATTTTTTGATACAAAAATTTTTCTATAGAAAATTTTTTGATACAAACATTTTTCTATAGAAAATTTTTTGATACAAAAATTTTTCTATAGAAAATTTTTTGATACAAAAATTTTTTCTATAGAAAATTTTTTGATACAAAAATTTTTCCATAGAAAACTTTTTGATACAAAATTTTTTCTATAGAAAACTTTTTGATACAAAAATTTTTCTATAGAAAACTTTTTGATACAAAAATTTTTCTATAGAAAACTTTTTGATACAAAAATTTTTCTATAGAAAATTTTTTGATATAAAAATTTTTCTATAGAAAATTTTTTGATACAAACATTTTTCTATAGAAACTTTTTTGATACAAAAATTTTTCTATAGAAAATTTTTTGATACAAAAATTTTTCTATATAAAATTTTTTGATACAAAAATTTTTCTATAGAAAATTTTTTGATACAAAAATTTTTCTATAGAAAATTTTTTGATACAAAAATTTTTCTATAGAAAATTTTTTGATACAAAAATTTTTCTACAGAAAATTTTTTGATACAAACATTTTTCTATAGAAAATTTTTTGATACAAACATTTTTCTATAGAAAATTTTTTGATACAAACATTTTTCTATAGAAAATTTTTTGATACAAAAATTTTTCTATAGAAAATTTTTTGATACAAAAATTTTTCTATAGAAAATTTTTTGATACAAAAATTTTTCTATAGAAAATTTTTTGATACAAAAATTTTTCTATAGAAAATTTTTTGATACAAAAATTTTTCTATAGAAAATTTTTTGATACAAAAATTTTTCTATAGAAAATTTTTTGATACAAAAATTTTTCTATAGAAAACTTTTGATACAAAAATTTTTCTATAGAAAACTTTTTGATACAAAAATTTTTCTATAGAAAACTTTTTGATACAAAAATTTTTCTATAGAAAATTTTTTGATACAAAAATTTTTCTATAGAAAATTTTTTAATACAAAACTTTTTCTATAGAAAATTTTTTGATACAAAAATTTTCTATAGAAAATTTTTTGATACAAACATTTTTCTATAGAAAATTTTTTGATACAAAAATTTTTTGATACAAAAATTTTTCTATAGAAAATTTTTTGATACAAAAATTTTTCTATAGAAAATTTTTTGATACAAAAATTTTTCTATAGAAAATTTTTTGATACAAAAATTTTTCTATAGAAAATTTTTTGATACAAAAATTTTTCTATAGAAAATTTTTTAATACAAAACTTTTTCTATAGAAAATGTTTTGATACAAAAATTTTTCTATAGAAAATTTTTTGATACAAAAATTTTTCTATAGAAAATTATTTGATACAAAAATTTTTCTATAGAAAATTTTTTGATACAAAAATTTTTCTATAGAAAATTTTTTGATACAAAAATATTTCTATAGAAAATTTGTTTTTGTATCTAAAAATTTTTCTATAGAAAATTTTTAGATACAAAAAATTTTCTATAGAAAATTTTTTGATATAAAAGTTTTTCTATAGAAAATTTTTTGATACAAACATTTTTCTATAGAAACTTTTTTGATACAAACATTTTTCTATAGAAAATTTTTTGATACAAAAATGTTTCTATAGGAAATTTTTTGATACAAAAATGTTTCTATAGAAAATTTTTTGATACAAAAATTTTTCTATAGAAAATTTTTTGATACAAAAATTTTTCTTTAGAAAATTTGTTGATAGAAACATTCTATAGAAAATTTTTAGATACAAAAAATTTTCTATAGAAAATTTTTTGATACAAAAATTTTTCCATAGAAAATTTTTTGTTACAAACATTTTTCTATAAAAAATTTGTTAATACAAATATTTTTCTATAGAAAGTGTTTTGATACAAAAATGTTTCTATAGAAAACTTTTGATACAAAAATTTTTCTGTAGAAAATTTTTGATACAAAAATTTTTCTTTAGAAAATTTTTGGATACGAAAATTTTATACGATATTATCCTCAAATGTTTCTAGTGTTAAATATTGATGACGCTAAAGAGTTGTCCCCACCATAAATACTAAACAATTTGAAATTGCATCTCAATTTTGTAAATTGCGTAGATGGATAATAGCCAAAAAATTGCGAAGAAAATAGCAATAAAAATGAAATATGTAAATAAAATTATCAAGTAAGAAAATGTTAATTTTGGTCGTGATCGACTATTTTATACCCTTCACCACTTCGAAAAAAAAATGGATCAATTGTAAACAATTTATTTAATTTTTAGATACGTATTTAATTTTCTTATCTCAGCAATAATTTATAGAGATAAAGTACGTATATGTGACCCGGTCTTTGAAAAGGGAAAAACAAAATTTTGAAAAATTAGCTAAAAATTTCGAAAAATTATATCATTTTTCGAAATTTTGTTTTTAAGTCATAAGCCACCTTTTAATAGACCGGGTCACATATATGTATATATTTATGTCATTTCCGGTAAATGGCCAGATATGGAAGTTAGGGTCAATTGCAAAAACTAGTTTTATCAAAAAACTTTTGTTTTCTTTAGATTTATAAGCGTTTTCGTAATTTTGATGCGTAACTTCTTAAATTGGTCTATGGTATACTAATTTCGGCTAATTTAAGCCATACTTTTACTTAAAAGGGTCAAAATCTCTATCTTGGATAGGAAGTCTTTTGGGAGGTATCTGAAATAATGATTTGGTTTAAAATGTACTGGAATCATCCTTTACCGAAGAAGATATCTGTAAGCGACTCAGAAAGCGACTCCAAGTCAATCGGTAAAGGTGGGTGTCAGAATAATATTGTTATGCATTACAAACATCAGCACAAACCCAAAATACTTGTGTTGGTAAAGGGTACACATAAAAAGATTAGTTGAAAATTAAATAAAAATAATGCAAAATTTTGAAATATTAAAATTTATTATAAACAATATTTATTTTTATAATTAAAAACAATAATAGAACTATTAACATTAAAAAACTTTTTATAAAATGTTTATAACATTTTAATAAAATATTTATAAAAGTACAAATTCGTTCATTTGACTTAATTTAAAAAGTATTTAAAAAATGTTTCAAACTTTGGCGCCAATACGCCACTGACGTTTGCATTTGTCTCCGAGTCTTTCGTGTTTTCGCTAATTTTATTGACTTACAGCACGTGCAATCCGAATACGTTAAGAATTCGGTCTAAATTTAATCATTACTGCGATCGCATTTATTTTTGGGGAAATTATTTGGCTCTTGGATTTGTTGTCGCCTTTAGTCAGAGAGGAATGTATTTGATCATTAATTGTGTGTATTTAAATATAGTTTAAGTTAAAATAAAATACAATAAAAAACAATTAAACTTGAACTTTATCAAGAAGAACAAAGTCTAAATTGTTTTAGACAAAAAGATTTTTTTTTAAGAATTTCATTTTGAAAACTATTAAAAAGAAATAAAAGAAGGAAGTGGCTACTCGTATTTAGGAAGAAACATTTTTCTATAAATTAAAAAAGAGGTAAATTTGTTAGTACAATTTGTTTCAAATTAAATTAACAAAAATGCACAGTGGGATCAATGATTAAATCGATTGTACATTTTTAAAATTGTAACGTTTATCACTGAAAAATTTGTCATCTCCCAGTCCAAACTGAAAAAGCGAGGAAATTAAAAAATTTTCTTCGTAAAAGTTTACAAATGGCATGACTCTGGCGCATGGCTTCGACAATCCCCTGTGGTTTGTGGCTTATCTATATATGCCACTTTTCGTTGCAACTTTTAGTTGTATCTTTATAATTCAAGAATGGGCTCACCTATCCAAACCAAATGTTTAGGCTTTGTTTGGACTATTTAGTAGATGGTTTATGTGAAGTTTGCTCAAAATCGGTCGAGCGGTTCTTCATTTATCACTTTTTTTTTAAGAAATTAGTGTTTTTTGGAGTTTTTAAAATCCATGGAAATTTTTTATATTTTTTACATATTGTATAGTATAGTTTCCATATATTGTATAAACTCTATAAAGTATTTTTTACTATATATATAAAAATTTGATCATGTTATGATCTTTAGCAAAATTGTTGAGCGTGAACCGACGAACATTACTAAGTTTGTATGGCCAAGTTACGACAGGTGGCGCCACTGAAAATTGATTACATACATACATAATTCCCCGACAACATTCCAATTGGAACAAGGGGTACTTCTCTCAGACAATGAGCTGCATCCGATTCTATTTTTAGACTCATTGAAAGGGACCCACGTTTTAACGCCGGCTCCGAACGGCAAATGCATTAGTTAGAGAAGTTTTACATAGCCTAATACTCAATAACCAGTGGCTAGCTGAGTTATGAGGTGAACCGCCGCTTTTTTGAAAATTTATTTTTTCAAGTGAGTCTGGCCAGGAATCGAACTTGGGTCTCTGGTATGCATGGCGGATGACTAACCTGCTATACCACGGCGGTTCAAAATTGATTAAAGTTAATTAAATCGTAAACTGTGGATTTGATCATGCTATGATCATTAGCAACAAAGCCAACAAAGGTTTCTAAATTCTAATGACAATTTCCTACAGGTTGCGCCACTAAAATTACTGAAATTGAATTTAATCGTAAACTATTAGTTTGATCATGCTACGATATTTAGCATAGTTGTTTCGCATGAGCCGAAGAGGGTTTCTAAGTTGGTGTGACGAATTCCCGACAGTTGGCGCCACAGAAAATTACTCAAAATGAGTTAAAACATAAACTTTGCATTTGATCATGCTATTATCTTTAGCAAAGTTGTTGCGCATGAGCCGACGAAAAGGTTTTTAAGTTGGTGCTACTTATTTTCGCCAGATGGCGCCAAATCTAAATTAATTAGCAAAGTTATTTCGTATGAGTCGTTGTAGGTTTCTAATATCATTCCTTCAAATATGTTTTAGTTGATGCCGCAGGGTACAGCTAGTTCACAATATTAACCGGTGTCCATCCTAAAATCAATTACATTTTTCTGAAACTACTTTAACAGATGTAGCTTTAACAATTTAGGTTCTGAAGTCCCTGTTGAAACAAGATCTACTAGGTATGTCTGCGCAACCATACAAGCATTGGGCTAAGCCATCTCCAGCAGTCATTTTGATATAGGAGCTAGGGTTTATTGTAAACCGATTGTCACTTATAAATTTCTTTTTGTAGAAAATTTGAAGTGTAAAGTTTTAGCAAACAATTTTTTTTTTCAGACTAGAGATATGTATGTTAAATATGGGCCGATTCCACAAATTTAATTTGTGCATATAAATAAGAAATAAATTTATATTTCAGTTTATTAAAAATATGAAAAATTAAAAATTGTTGCCCAAGGGACCCCCATTATAAGCTCGATTGGTTCCCAATCTTTTACTTTCAATTTCGATAAAAAAAAACTAATCGAAAGAATGCATTTAAGTTCGAATAATTTATCTTTGAATAAATATTTACTATTCCGACAATTTTGTATATTTTTTTAAAAATAATTTTATTTTCTAAAGATTAATCCTTTATTTATAATTTATTTGTTGTCAGCCCATTGTGCAATTTGAATCAAGGGATTACTACATAGAATACTTTTTCGATATAAAATATTTTAATATTAACCCTTTAGTCAACCTGGCACCATATGTTGACATGTCTACACTCTCGTCTCTATAGACAAAAACACCAGTTAAAGTGTCTACAATTTTTGTTTTGAAAACAGGTAGAAATTATATAAATAGAGACGACAGTACTAGTGTGTTTCTGGTGACATTGTCAACACAATTTCAACAGGCGAGTATTTTTTATTGTCTCTCTCTTATTAGGTAGAGAATTTTCTTCTCTGAAATATCTGCTTTTTTTGTATTTCTTTATTGTTCAATTTCATTTTCTTAAAAAAATCTTTAATAAAATTTTGAAAAGTTAAAAAAGTGAATTAAAAAAGGTGATTAAAAAATTAAAAAAGGCGATTAAAAACAAAAAATTTAAAATGAGTAAAAGAAATTACAGAAAACAAATTAAAAAACAAAGAAATTTGTACATTCGTAATTTGTAATTCTCAAAGAGAGGAAGAAATTGTAAATAAAAAAAAGAAGAAATTTTGGTCCCAAAGGAACTACTTAGTCTACAGTGCTGGTAGATTTCGTAGGAACAGTCTACGTGAAATGTCAATAATAGATAACGTGGACTGGGTACAATAGGTCAATATTACTGTAGACCACGTCAGTAGTATGTCAATACTGATTCGCTACAGTCTCTTTATATGAGAACTCTCTCTGAGAGCAATACATATTTTTCTCTCACGTATCATATGGACCAAAAGAACTAGAAAGTCAGTACTTATTCAATAGTTCTGAAGTCTACTGGTGGATTTCGTAGGAATTGTAAATGTTAAATGTCTATAGTAGATAACATTGGCTGGGGTATAATAGGTTACTAGAACTGTTGACTATGTCAGTAATAGATCAGTACTGTTTCACTGCCGGCATTGACTACAGGGAAGTTTTTTTGCTTGAATGTATTGGTGTTTGCTCTTATATAAGAAACTTTTGGGCACCCCTGATCTAAATAGAAATACATAATATTTTTTTAATTTAGGACCGTCACTTCAGGGATGACCCCTACTTATGCAATGCTTTGTATTGGAATTAGGAAAATGATGTAGTATTTATGGACATTTTATTTGAACTCCTCTATATGACAACTGGCAGAAAAGACTGAGGGAAACGATATCCACATACTAACTTTAGGGCTAAAGAACGAATTTCCACTGTAGTGTTTTGTCGAACAGATAGATGTGTAATGCGTAAGAAAGTCCGAGTTTCTGAAACGAGATTTCTGATTTCGTTAGAGCACATTTCAAAGTAAACAGTAACGATAGAACAATGTGACAAAACTCACATTGCGATAGTGATCCGGTGGATAAAAAGTTGAATACCCTACTGTCATCGATAATCACTTTCGTCGTCTCCTATACTCGGTGAGAAGCTCCAAAATACTTTTTTTTAAATTTAGGACCAGCACTCAGAAGATGACCCCTACTTATGCGATGCATTGTAGGGGTCACCATCAAAAAGAATGGGGGGTATATTCAGATTGTCATTCCGTTTGTAATTTCCTTAATATTGGCTCAAAAATCAAAAACGATATATATTCTGAATCCTTATGAAATTCTAAGCGATGTCCTTCTGTCTGTCCATATGTCTGTCCGTCTGTCTGTCTGTTGAAATCACGATAACGCCTAAACGAAAGAAGCTAGCTCACTGAAACTTACTAAAAACATTATTCATCTATGAGAAAATTTTGGTATTGAAATTGGGCAAAATCGGTTAACATTTGCTCATAGCTCCGTATAACCTCGTCTAGGCTAATCTCTTATTTGCTAATAAATGACAAATTATAACAGCTACGATGACAAAATTTGGTATCTAGAAGTTTTACATAAGCACTAGCCAGCATATAAAATTTCATCGAAATCGGTTCACATTTAACCAAAGCTCCCACATAAAAAAATTACGGAAACAGCCTAAATTCCACCTGAAATTCACTTAAATGCCAATAAATGATAAACTGCAATAGCTTTGGCCACTAAATTTAGCACAAGGAAGTCTTATGTGAATGCCAGCCAGTTTTGTCACAATCGGTCACCATTTGACCATAGCTCCCATATAAAAAACTTACGGAAACACAAAAATACAAAAAGAAAATGCGCTTTATGTCCGTCTGTCCGTTGGATAAAAGCGCGGTAGCGCCTTAACTAAAAGGACTATAGCAATAAAATTTTACAAAAGGAAGTCTTATGTGAATGTCAGCCAAAATTTTACAAAAGGAAGTCTTATGTGAATGTCGGACACCATTTGACCATAGCTCTTATATAAAAAACTTACGGAAACACAAAAATACAAAAAGAAAAGTTGGGTTTATGTCCGTCTGTCCGTCAGATAAAAGCGCGATAGCGCCTTAACGAATAAAGCTAGAGGAACAAATTTTTACAAAAGTATTTCCGATATCATTTTATGTAAATTTAAATTTCCTAAATTTTAAGACAATCGGTCAATTGATCCCAGCTTCCATATAAAAAACTTATTATATAAATGTATTCCCGAAAAGTTCTATAGTATAATTTCAAAATAGCATAATACGATTTGAAACCAAATAGAGCTTTTTGTGAATCTAGAATCCTTTATATGAAGTTTCTATTAAATATTTTTTTTTTCTATAATTTATCTTTAGACTGTCAGCCAGGAAGAAAATGATCCAAGTGCCCGTAATCCCATGCTCTATGATCCCCTCCAGGATGGAGTGGTTAAGACTTCTAAGAAAATGCAATATGCGGCTGCCTTGATAGGTCAGTAAACAAAATCTAAATTCTTCTTAAAAAAATTGTTTTAATATTTCCCTTTTTTTATTTTAGTATGTCTTGGTGCCGTATCAGCGGGTACTGCATTAGCCTGGACCTCGCCAGTACTACCACAAATCAGTGCTCCCGATCCGAGTGCTAATACAACAGCCAACAGTAATTCAACCGATACTAATACACCAGCCCTACAGTTAACTTTAAGCCAACGTAAGTTAAATATTAAATTAAGCGGAAAATAGGGGAAATTTATTATTATTTAATTTGTGATTTTTATATGATTACACATTTTAAGTGTCAACCAAATATATTTATATACCTATTATAACTGATTTCACTGGCGTAATTAAAATATTACACAAATTCATTTTTTTATTTGTTAATATTTTTCAAGTGATTATTTTCATTTTCCGTTGGTTTTATAAATCAAAAACTACTTATGAAATATCTAAAGGGATTTGTATTCTGAAGTGTTCTATTTGCAAAAGTGTTAAATTTCATCGATTTCACGAGCTTGGATGTTTAGTTGATTGGAACTATAATGTCAATTTGATATTATAGTAAATAGCACTGTGCTACAGGAAAAATATGCAGGAATTCTTATACATATTTATAGCTATACCTCAAAGTGGGGCACCTCGGGTTTTCCGAAAATTAACAACGATCCAGAAGTCACATTTTTGATCCGTTATAAAAGATTTTTATATGTACAAAATTTGCTAACTGAAATCCGTTATAAAAGATTTTTATATGTACAAAATTTGCTAACTGAGATCTACACTCGCTACATTAAAATAAAACAAATTTCGGAAAAATCGGGAAAAATTTGGATCCGATATTAGCAAAATTTTAGGCCTAAGTCGTGAAAAAGTTGAATTTTTATTTGAACTCGAATATCTCATAAACTATAGGAGTTAAACATATGGTGTAGCAATGTTTTTTGTAGATCTCAGTTGGAAAATTTCGGACACTTACAAATCGGATCAAAAATGTAACTTCTGCATCGTTTTTAATTTACGAAAAACCGGAGGTGCCCTACTTTGAGGGCATATATCTCCCCTCCATGATAATTCCATGATAATTAAACGTAAATAAAAGTTCTTGATTTTTTCCCTAAATGCAAAATGCAAAGAAATAGAAAATCAGATAGACTTTGCCCAACATTGGTCTACAGCAATAAAACGCCGCACAGTGGCTTGAAACAAATAAAAAGTGGTAATAAATCTGTATCTTCTAAAATGTAAGTCTGATTGCATTAGTATGTATGAGAGAATTGTTAAGGAGAACCCAAGCTTTCTAAATTTTGGATTCATGGTTACCCTGTGTTTACACAGAGTGAATCATTGGACGTCAAATTAGGCCACCTCAGAAGTAAAAAAACCTTTTGAATCGTGTAGCTTGTTAAATTATTGTCAAATATGATTGATTTTTTAAATTTTGGAATGATCTTGAAGAAATGAAGAAAAAATATGCTTACTTTGCTATATTAACTGTTATGGCTTTTAAGTTAATTCATTTCAAAAATAAAAAAAAATATTTTTCTCTTCGACTTTTCTCAGTTTTCTAGAAAATTTTTGGTATATTTAATTTTCGACACACAATTTTTTATAAAAAAATGTATTTTTAAATTGTATTTTAAAAATTTTCTATAGAAAAATTTTATATCAAAAATTTTTTATAGAAAAATTTTCGATAGAAAAGGTTTTAATAAAAAAATTGATATCGAAAATTTTCTATTAAAAAATTTTTAATATAAAATTTTTCTACAGAAAATTTTTAAAATAAAATTTTTCTATAGAAAATTTTAGATATAAAATTTTTCTATGCAAAATTTTCGATTTAAAATTTTTCTATAAAAAATTTTCGATATAAAATTTTCTATAGAAAATTTTCGATACAAAATTTTTCTATAGAAAATTATTGATATTAAATTTTTCTATAGAAAATTTTCGATATAAAATTTTTCTATTTAAAATTTTTCTATTTAAAATTTTTCTATTAAAAATTTTTGATTAAAATTTTTCTACAGAAAATTTTTAAAATTAAATTTTTCTATAGAAAATTTTAGATATAAAATTTATCTATGGAAAATTTTCGATTTAAAATTTTTCTATATAAAATTTTCTATAGAAAATTATCGATACAAAATTTTTCTATAGAAAATTATTGATATTAAATTTTTCTATAGAAAATTTTCGATATAAAATTTTTCTATTTAAAATTTTTCTATTAAAAATTTTTGATTAAAATTTTTCTACAGAAAATTTTTAAAATGAAATTTTTCTATAGAAAATTTTAGATATAAAATTTATCTATGGAAAATTTTCGATTTAAAATTTTTCTATATAAAATTTTCTATAGAAAATTATCGATACAAAATTTTTCTATAGAAAATTATTGATATTAAATTTTTCTATAGAAAATTTTCAACATAAAATTTTTCTTTAGAAAATTTTCGATACAAAGTTTTTCTATAGGAAATTATTGATATTAAATTTTTCTATAGAAAATTTTCGATATAAAATTTTTCTATTGAAAATTTTTCTATTAAAAATTTTTGATTAAAATTTATCTACAGAAAATTTTTAAAATAAAATTTTTCTATAGAAAATTTTAGATATAAAATTTTTCTATGGAGAATTTTCGATTTAAAATTTTCCATAAAAAATTTTCGATATAAAATTTTTCTATAGAAAATTTTTGATATAAAATTTTTCTATAGAAAATTATTGATATTCAATTTTTCTATAGAAAATTTTCAACATAAAATTTTTCTTAGAAAATTTTCGATACAAAGTTTTTCTATAGGAAATTATTGATATTAAATTTTTCTATAGAAAATTTTCGATATAAAATTTTTCTATTGAAAATTTTTCTATTAAAAATTTTTGATTAAAATTTTTCTACAGAAAATTTTTAAAATAAAATTTTTCTATAGAAAATTTTAGATATAAAATTTTTCTATGGAAAATTTTCGATTTATAATTTTTCTATAGAAAATTTTAGATACAAAATTTTTCTATAGGAAATTTTCGATACAAAATTTTTCTATAGAAAATTATTGATATTAAATTTCTCTATAGAAAATTTTCAACATAAAATTTTTCTATAGAAAATTTTCGATACAAAATTTGTCTATAGGAAATTATTGATATTAAATTTTTCTATAGAAAATTTTCGATATAAAATTTTTCTATTGAAAATTTTTCTATTAAAAATTTTTGATTAAAATTTTTCTACAGAAAATTTTTAAAATTAAATTTTTCTATAGAAAATTTTTGATACAAAATTTTTCTATAGAAAATTATTGATATTAAATTTTTCTATAGAAAATTTTCAACATAAAATTTTTCTATAGAAAATTATTGATATTAAATTTTTCTATAGAAAATGTTCGATATAAAATTTTTCTATTTAAAATTTTTCTATCAAAAATTTTTGATTAAAATTTTTCTACAGAAAATTTTTAAAATAAAATTTTTCTATAGAAAATTTTAGATATAAAATTTTTCTATGGAAAATTTTCGATTTAAAATTTTTCTATTAAAAATTTTCGATATAAAATTTTTAAATAGAAAATTTTTGATACAAAATTTTTCTATAGAAAATTATTGATATAAAATTTTTCTATAGAAAATTTTCAACATAAAATTTTTCTTTAGAAAATTTTCGATACAAAGTTTTTGTATAGGAAATTATTGATGTTATATTTTTCTATAGAAAATTTTCGATATAAAATTTTTCTGTTGAAAATTTTTCTATTAAAAATTTTTGATTAAAATTTTTCTACAGAAAATTTTTAAAATGAAATTTTTCTATAGAAAATTTTAGATATAAAATTTTTCTATGGAAAATTTTCGATTTAAAATTTTTCTATAGAAAATTTTAGATACAAAATTTTTCTATAGAAAATTTTAGATACAAAATTTTTCTATAGGAAATTTTCGATACAAAATTTTTCTATAGAAAATTATTGATATTAAATTTCTCTATAGAAAATTTTCAACATAAAATTTGTCTATAGAAAATTTTCGATACAAAATTTTTCTATGGAAAATTTTTGCTAAAAAATTTTTCTATGGACAATTTTTGACAAATTTTCGATATTAAATTATTCTTTTGAAAATTTTAGATATAAAATTTTTCTATAAAAAAAATTCGATATAAAATTTTTAATATAAAATTTTTTTTCGATGTAATTTTTCTGTGGAAAATTTTCGATTTAAAATTTTTCTATAAAAAATGTTTGATATAAAATTGTTCGATATTAAGCCGGTAATTTTTTTTCAAAAATATTGACATATAGCCAACAGCTTTGAAAATAAAACTGTGAAACCAGTTTTTAAATATCTTGATCCGTTTTATGTTGAAAAATTTCCAAAGTCATATATTTTTCGCTGTTCGAAAAAAGTGCATTTTTTGCTATAAACTTAAAATTTTTTACTAAGAAGTTTTTATCAAAAAGTTATGTTTTATTATATATTCGAAGATTATGGCGCTCTAGGATGATTTTAAGCCAAATTTTAAGTCAGTTCAAAATTTCCTGTACCGAACGAAGTTTGTCTAATTTTTAAGAAAATTTTTGTGTTTTCGAACATATAACAAAAAAGTCAAGACGATTTTGGAACTTTCTAAAATGCTGTTATTAAAACCCATATATTCTCTTTAGATTTCTAATATTAGAAGTTGCGTGAATTCATAAGCGAATCTCAAAAACAGAATTTTATAAAAAATGACAAATTTCTATACATCATAATTTTTATTGCAAAAAAATGTCAATTGGGTTTACTTTTTTTAAATTTTTCAAATTGTTTTAGATAAACAATAAAATAAACTTTATTACTGCAAAAAATCATTTATATAACTTGTACAGTTCTTCGGAAATTTTAAGTCAAATTTCAAAAATGATTTTGTAAAAAATGCACTTTTAAGTTTTTTGTACATTTTGCCTGAAATGTTTAAGAATTTTTTGAATATTAGCAAAAAAATTAACAGTATAATAATCTAGACATGTTTTTCCATTCATTGAGGTATTAAACATATATAATTGGTATGGAAAACAGGCACAATTATTGCATTAAAGTCACACGCTTCAGGTCAAAAACATATAAATACATGCAAAACTTGTGCAAACATTTATTTTCTTGTTTTTAGCTTTTTCGTAAAATTTTTCCAAAAGTGCTTAAGGCATTATGGAAATTCCTGTATATACTTTTTCGTGAAGCACAGTGTAATTTTAATATTTGATTGAATAAGATTTTTCATTACTAGAGTACAACATATGTAATCTTAATGTTGATTTGTGAAAAACTATATCCACATTCCTACTTACTTGCTCTATATTCGTTATTCAATTCAAAAGCTAATATTTACCTATGAAGCAGTTATATAAAGTAATGTATTCATTAGAAGGAAACTAATTTATATAAGAATAAAATATTTTCATGCAGGATTTTAAAGCCCCTCAATGTCTTATCATCATATTCACTGGCTACATGCCTCATATTTACAGGCTACATGCCTCCCCCCATTTTTTATAATTAAATACCTTTACATTTCCTCTTAACTTGATTGGCACTTTGTGGCCGCTTCATCATGTGCGAACACTTGAAATTATATGAAAAAGTTTGTAATAATTCATGCAAACTCTGAAATGCAACGCGTGTTTTAAAAACTTAACGTTTGTCATAAGTACTCCTTAGTACGATTAAAAGTACTCGTTCCATTGTTACTAAAATGCTCATGAATCATTGCCAATGTGAAGTGTTTATTTTTCAGCAAAAACTTAATTTTTTTTAATTTAATAAAAATTTAAGTAGTTTCATATTTACGCAAACAAAAAACTAATGCGTTAAAAATTTACTTCAAAAATGTTTCTAAGAAAAACCAATATTTGCCTGAAAGGGCGCCAATATGAAAGAATTGAAAAAATCTATTGTTTAGATTGATCTTTAAAATTAAAGAAATTTGTACCTGATTAGAGTTACTTAGAGGTATTTCCGATTAAATTAGTCAGTTTATCAATACAAAGTTAAAGATCAAACATGAGTTTGCTAATATATTGATTGATAAAAAAAATCAGTAAAAGTATTAAAATTATGATCTATCCCCTAAAATCTCAAATTTCTAAACATTACCATTACCACAATTTTCCATAGAAAATTTTTCGATATAAAAAAATTTCCTATAGAAAACTTTTTAAAATTTTGATATAAAACATTTTCTATAGAAAATTTGTCGATATAAAAATTTTTCTATAAAAAATTTTTCAATATAAAAATTTTGCTATTCAAAATTTTTCGATATAAAAATGTTTCTATAGAAAATTTTTCGATATTAAAGTTTTTCTATAGAAAATTTTTCGATATAAAAATGTTTTTATAGAATTTTTTTGATATAAAAATTTTTCTATAGAAAATTTTTCGTTAAACATTTTTTTCTGTAGAACATTTTTCATTAAAAAAATTGTTCGTTAAAAAAAATTTTCTATAGAAAATTTTTCGTTAAAAAAAATTTTCTATAGAAAATTTTTCGTTAAAAAAAATTTTTTATAGAAAATTTTTCGTTAAAAAAATTATTCTATAGAAAATTTTTCGTTAAAAAAATTATTTTTTTTAATTTAATAAAAATTTTCGTTAAAAAAATTTTTTCTATAGAAAATTTTTCGTTAAAAAAAATTTTCTATAGAAAATTTTTCGTTAAAAAAATTTTTGTATAGAAAATTTTTCGTTAAAAAAATCTTCTATAGAAAATTTTTCGTTAAAAAAATGTTTCTATAGAAAATTTTTCGTTAAAAAAATTTTTCTATAGAAAATTTTTCGTTAAAAAAATTTTTCTATAGAAAATTTTTCGTAAAAAAAATTTTTCTATAGAAAATTTTTCGTTAAAAAATTTTCTATAGAAAATTTTTCGTTAAAAAAAATTTTCTATCGAAAATTTTTCGTTAAAAAATTTTCTATCGAAAATTTTTCGTTAAAAAATTTTCTATCGAAAATTTTTCGTTAAAAAATTTTCTATAGAAAATTTTTCGTTAAAAAATTTTCTATAGAAAATTTTTCGTTAAAAAATTTTCTATAGAAAATTTTTCGTTAAAAAATTTTCTATAGAAAATTTTTCGTTAAAAAATTTTCTAAAGAAAATTTTTCGTTAAAAAATTTTCTATATTTTTCGTTAAAAAATTTTCTATAGAAAATTTTTCGTTAAAAAATTTTCTATAGAAAATTTTTCGTTAAAAAATTTTCTATAGAAAATTTTTCGTTAAAAAATTTTCTATAGAAAATTTTTCGTTAAAAAATTTTCTATAGAAAATTTTTCGTTAAAAAATTTTCTATAGAAAATTTTTCCTTAAAAAATTTTCTATAGAAAATTTTTCGTTAAAAAATTTTCCATAGAAAATTTTTCGTTAAAAAATTTTCTATACAAAATTTTTCGTTAAAAAAAATTTTCTATAGAAAATTTTTAGTTAAAAAAAATTTTCTATAGAAAATTTTTCGTTAAAAAAAATTTTCCATAGAAAATTTTTCGTTAAAAAAAATTTTCTATAGAAAATTTTTCGTTAAAAAAAATTTTCTATAGAAAATTTTTCGTTAAAAAAAATTTTCTATAGAAAATTTTTCGTTAAAAAAAATTTTCTATAGAAAATTTTTCGTTAAAAAAATTTTCTATAGAAAATTTTTCGTTAAAAAAATTTTTCTATAGAAAATTTTTCGTTAAAAAAAAATTTTCTATAGAAAATTTTTCGTTAAAAAAAATTTTCTATAGAAAATTTTTCGTTAAAAAAAATTTTCTATAGAAAATTTTTCGTTAAAAAAAATTTTCTATAGAAAATTTTTCGTTAAAAAAAATTTTCTATAGAAAATTTTTCGTTAAAAAAAATTTTCTATAGAAAATTTTTCGTTAAAAAAAATTTTCTATAGAAAATTTTTCGTTAAAAAAAATTTTCTATAGAAAATTTTTCGTTAAAAAAAATTTTCTATAGAAAATTTTTCGTTAAAAAAAATTTTCTATAGAAAATTTTTCGTTAAAAAAAATTTTCTATAGAAAATTTTTCGTTAAAAAAAATTTTCTATAGAAAATTTTTCGTTAAAAAAAATTTTCTATAGAAAATTTTTCGTTAAAAAAAATTTTCTATAGAAAATTTTTCGTTAAAAAAAATTTTCTATAGAAAATTTTTCGTTAAAAAAAATTTTCTATAGAAAATTTTTCGTTAAAAAAAATTTTCTATAGAAAATTTTTCGTTAAAAAAAATTTTCTATAGAAAATTTTTCGTTAAAAAAAATTTTCTATAGAAAATTTTTCGTTAAAAAAATTATTCTATAGAAAATTTTTCGTTAAAAAAATTATTCTATAGAAAATTTTTCGTTAAAAAAATTATTTTTTTTAATTTAATAAAAATTTTCGTTAAAAAAATTTTTTCTATAGAAAATTTTTCGTTAAAAAAAATTTTCTATAGAAAATTTTTCGTTAAAAAAATTTTTGTATAGAAAATTTTTCGTTAAAAAAATCTTCTATAGAAAATTTTTCGTTAAAAAAATTTTTCTATAGAAAATTTTTCGTTAAAAAAATTTTTCTATAGAAAATTTTTCGTAAAAAAAATTTTCTATAGAAAATTTTTCGTTAAAAAATTTTCTATAGAAAATTTTTCGTTAAAAAATTTTCTATAGAAAATTTTTCGTTAAAAAATTTTCTATAGAAAATTTTTCGTTAAAAAATTTTCTATAGAAAATTTTTCGTTAAAAAATTTTCTATAGAAAATTTTTCGTTAAAAAATTTTCTATAGAAAATTTTTCGTTAAAAAATTTTCTATAGAAAATTTTTCGTTAAAAAAAATTTTCTATCGAAAATTTTTCGTTAAAAAATTTTCTATAGAAAATTTTTCGTTAAAAAATTTTCTATAGAAAATTTTTCGTTAAAAAATTTTCTATAGAAAATTTTTCGTTAAAAAATTTTCTATAGAAAATTTTTCGTTAAAAAATTTTCTATAGAAAATTTTTCGTTAAAAAATTTTCTATAGAAAATTTTTCGTTAAAAAATTTTCTATAGAAAATTTTTCGTTAAAAAATTTTCTATAGAAAATTTTTCGTTAAAAAATTTTCTATAGAAAATTTTTCGTTAAAAAATTTTCTATAGAAAATTTTTCGTTAAAAAATTTTCTATAGAAAATTTTTCGTTAAAAAATTTTCTATAGAAAATTTTTCGTTAAAAAATTTTCTATAGAAAATTTTTCGTTAAAAAATTTTCTACAGAAAATTTTTCGTTAAAAAATTTTCTATAGAAAATTTTTCGTTAAAAAAAATTTTCTATAGAAAATTTTTCGTTAAAAAAAATTTTCTATAGAAAATTTTTCGTTAAAAAAAATTTTCTATAGAAAATTTTTCGTTAAAAAAAATTTTCTATAGAAAATTTTTCGTTAAAAAAAATTTTCTATAGAAAATTTTTCGTTAAAAAAAATTTTCTATAGAAAATTTTTCGTTAAAAAAAAATTTCTATAGAAAATTTTTCGTTAAAAAAAATTTTCTATAGAAAATTTTTCGTTAAAAAAAATTTTCTATAGAAAATTTTTCGTTAAAAAAAATTTTCTATAGAAAATTTTTCGTTAAAAAAAATTTTCTATAGAAAATTTTTCGTTAAAAAAAATTTTCTATAGAAAATTTTTCGTTAAAAAAAATTTTCTATAGAAAATTTTTCGTTAAAAAAAATTTTCTATAGAAAATTTTTCGTTAAAAAAAATTTTCTATAGAAAATTTTTCGTTAAAAAAAATTTTCTATAGAAAATTTTTCGTTAAAAAAAATTTTCTATAGAAAATTTTTCGTTAAAAAAATTTTCTATAGAAAATTTTTCGTTAAAAAAAATTTTCTATAGAAAATTTTTCGTTAAAAAAAATTTTCTATAGAAAATTTTTCGTTAAAAAAAATTTTCTATAGAAAATTTTTCGTTAAAAAAAATTTTCTATAGAAAATTTTTCGTTAAAAAAAATTTTCTATAGAAAATTTTTCGTTAAAAAAAGTTTTCTATAGAAAATTTTTCGTTAAAAAAAATTTTCTATAGAAAATTTTTCGTTAAAAAAAATTTTCTATAGAAAATTTTTCGTTAAAAAAAATTTTCTATAGAAAATTTTTCGTTAAAAAAAATTTTCTATAGAAAATTTTTCGTTAAAAAAAATTTTCTATAGAAAATTTTTCGTTAAAAAAAATTTTCTATAGAAAATTTTTCGTTAAAAAAAATTTTCTATAGAAAATTTTTCGTTAAAAAAAATTTTCTATAGAAAATTTTTCGTTAAAAAAAATTTTCTATAGAAAATTTTTCGTTAAAAAAAATTTTCTATAGAAAATTTTTCGTTAAAAAAAATTTTCTATAGAAAATTTTTCGTTAAAAAAAATTTTCTATAGAAAATTTTTCGTTAAAAAAAATTTTCTATAGAAAATTTTTCGTTAAAAAAAATTTTCTATAGAAAATTTTTCGTTAAAAAAAATTTTCTATAGAAAATTTTTCGTTAAAAAAAATTTTCTATAGAAAATTTTTCGTTAAAAAAAATTTTCTATAGAAAATTTTTCGTTAAAAAAAATTTTCTATAGAAAATTTTTCGTTAAAAGAAATTTTCTATAAAAAATTTTTCGTTAAAAGAAATTTTCTTTAGAAAATTTTTCGTTAAAAAAAAATTTTCTATAGAAAATTTTTCGTTAAAAGAAATTTTCTATAGAAAATTTTTCGTTAAAAGAAATTTTCTATAGAAAATTTTTCGTTAAAAGAAATTTTCTATAGAAAATTTTTCGTTAAAAGAAATTTTCTATAGAAAATTTTTCGTTAAAAGAAATTTTCTATAGAAAATTTTTCGTTAAAAGAAATTTTCTATAGAAAATTTTTCGTTAAAAGAAATTTTCTATAGAAAATTTTTCGTTAAAAGAAATTTTCTATAGAAAATTTTTCGTTAAAAAAAATTTTCTATAGAAAATTTTTCGTTAAAAAAAATTTTCTATAGAAAATTTTTCGTTAAAAAAAAATTTCTATAGAAAATTTTTCGTTAAAAAAAATTTTCTATAGAAAATTTTTCGTTAAAAAAAATTTTCTATAGAAAATTTTTCGTTAAAAAAAATTTTCTATAGAAAATTTTTCGTTAAAAAAAATTTTCTATAGAAAATTTTTCGTTAAAAAAAATTTTCTATAGAAAATTTTTCGTTAAAAAAAAATTTCTATAGAAAATTTTTCGTTAAAAAAAATTTTCTATAGAAAATTTTTCGTTAAAAAAAATTTTCTATAGAAAATTTTTCGTTAAAAAAAATTTTCTATAGAAAATTTTTCGTTAAAAAAAATTTTCTATAGAAAATTTTTCGTTAAAAAAAATTTTCTATAGAAAATTTTTCGTTAAAAAAAATTTTCTATAGAAAATTTTTCGTTAAAAAAAATTTTCTATAGAAAATTTTTCGTTAAAAAAAATTTTCTATAGAAAATTTTTCGTTAAAAAAAATTTTCTATAGAAAATTTTTCGTTAAAAAAAATTTTCTATAGAAAATTTTTCGTTAAAAAAAATTTTCTATAGAAAATTTTTCGTTAAAAAAAATTTTCTATAGAAAATTTTTCGTTAAAAAAAATTTTCTATAGAAAATTTTTCGTTAAAAAAAATTTTCTATAGAAAATTTTTCGTTAAAAAAAGTTTTCTATAGAAAATTTTTCGTTAAAAAAAATTTTCTATAGAAAATTTTTCGTTAAAAAAAATTTTCTATAGAAAATTTTTCGTTAAAAAAAATTTTCTATAGAAAATTTTTCGTTAAAAAAAATTTTCTATAGAAAATTTTTCGTTAAAAAAAATTTTCTATAGAAAATTTTTCGTTAAAAAAAATTTTCTATAGAAAATTTTTCGTTAAAAAAAATTTTCTATAGAAAATTTTTCGTTAAAAAAAATTTTCTATAGAAAATTTTTCGTTAAAAAAAATTTTCTATAGAAAATTTTTCGTTAAAAAAAATTTTCTATAGAAAATTTTTCGTTAAAAAAAATTTTCTATAGAAAATTTTTCGTTAAAAAAAATTTTCTATAGAAAATTTTTCGTTAAAAAAAATTTTCTATAGAAAATTTTTCGTTAAAAAAAATTTTCTATAGAAAATTTTTCGTTAAAAAAAATTTTCTATAGAAAATTTTTCGTTAAAAAAAATTTTCTATAGAAAATTTTTCGTTAAAAAAAATTTTCTATAGAAAATTTTTCGTTAAAAAAAATTTTCTATAGAAAATTTTTCGTTAAAAAAAATTTTCTATAGAAAATTTTTCGTTAAAAAAAATTTTCTATAGAAAATTTTTCGTTAAAAGAAATTTTCTATAAAAAATTTTTCGTTAAAAGAAATTTTCTTTAGAAAATTTTTCGTTAAAAAAAAATTTTCTATAGAAAATTTTTCGTTAAAAGAAATTTTCTATAGAAAATTTTTCGTTAAAAGAAATTTTCTATAGAAATTTTCTATAGAAAATTTTTCGTTAAAAGAAATTTTCTATAGAAAATTTTTCGTTAAAAGAAATTTTCTATAGAAAATTTTTCGTTAAAAGAAATTTTCTATAGAAAATTTTTCGTAAAAAAATTTTCTATAGAAAATTTTTTGTTAAAAAAATAAAAAAAATTTTCTATAGAAAATTTTGCGTTAAAAAAATAAAAAAAAATTTTCTATAGAAAATTTTGCGTTTAAAAATTTTTTCTACAGAAAATTTTTCGTTAACAAAATTTTTCTTCAGAAAATTTTTCGTTAAAAAAATTTTTCTATAGAAAATTTTTCGTTAAAAAAATTTTTCTATAGAAAATTTTTCATTAAAAAAATTTTTCTATAGAAAATTTTTCGTAAAAAAAATTTTCTATAGAAAATTTTTCTATGTTGAAAATCTTTAGTATATCTTAATGTATGTACATATCTAATATTGTACATGACGAAGGGTGTATAATATTCGGAACAGTGAAATATTTTTGTGTTTGTTTACAACTGATACTTTTGAAGGCCAGGAGTTGCATATTTGAGAGTTTAGATCAGAAGCAAAACATAGACTCTTTGTTTTTAAATTGTCAGTGGTCCAATGGGTAAAACCGGCGTCATCATTTTAAAGGCGTCTAACTTAATTAGTCATTTAAATTTAGGAAATTGTTGACAAATTAAATAATAGAAAGAAATAGATATTTATTACTTTTGGGAAATCAAATGGGGAAGAGTGCCAAAAATTATTTAATACTATTTATTCGATACTAAGTATACAATTTTAGTAGATAGAAGATGTCAACAAATATGTATATAGTAATTGTAGTGCCCTATATACCCAATTTATTAAACTTATTTATTCAAAAAGAAAAATTATTCGCACTTGATCCCAAACTATTACATTTAATTTTTAATGTAAAGGACAATTTATTGATAAAAGCCTAAATGCCAAAAAATGTTTGTGGGCTGAGCTTTACCTTTGGTTTACAAACATAATTCGTAATGATTGTGTTTGTAAAATAGGTAATCTTTAGATATAGGAAATCGAGTGCAATAATCCTATTATATAAAGGATGAATTGTTTTTTTGTTATCATGAAACCTTTTAATACAAAATTCTCTCTTATATTAAAAAATTCCATAAAACAATTTTGAACCTACGAGTATTCAGTTGCATAACCTAGTCAAACCATTTTATCTTGAGAAGTTCAGTAAATTGCCATTGCAAATTGCCAACTCAATAGTACTCCAAAAAAATTATACTTGACTAAAATGTTTGTTATTTGATAAATATAATAGAAAAATTAATCAAGGGTAGGGACCTTGATAATTTAATTAAATAGAAAGAAAAAAAAAACACTCCAAAGATTACAAAATAAAATAAATCGCAAATTAAATAATTGCTTTTTGAGCAATTTATGAGGACTAGTAATATTAAGCGCCTTTTTGGGAACTTTCCCATGATTTATGTAAAATTTTTTAAAATTATACCATCTCCTTTCCAGAGACCTGGGTTAGTTCCTTGCTGGCCATTGGAGCCTTTTTAGGAGCTTTACCAACAGGTAAGTTTCGAAAAACTGAGACATAGACATTGTATGTAATAATAATAATTCACAAACTTATTACAAACCCAACCTAAAATTCTACAAATTTTAAATATGATCATATTTTGATTAGTTGGAATCATATTTCGTGATATATTGTAGTATTATTCTATTGATATCTTATTATGATTTAAAGAGTTAGTAACTCTTAAAATCATAATATGATAGCACAAGAATAATACAACAATAGATCACGAAAAAGGATCCCAACTGATCAAAATATGATCACAATTCAAATAAATAACGACGGTATAGCTTTCCCAACATTCTTTATATGAATTAATAAACATTTCTAATCCATGTCTTTTCTATTTCCTATAGGTTACGTTGCTGATGCTATCGGTAGGCGTTACACCGCCTTAGCCATGGATGTGCCCTTTATTGTCGCCTGGCTTTGTATTATATTCGCCAAATCGGCTGGCATGCTCTACTTCGCTCGTTTTACTATAGGTATGATTTGGAAAAAATAGTCTTGCTTTTGACCTACAAAAACTTTGGATTTTTTAGGTTTGGCTACTGGCAGTTTTTGCGTCGTTGCTCCCATGTACATTTCGGAAATCGCTGAGGACAGTATAAGAGGCACTTTGGGTACTTTGTTTCAGTTGATGTTGACTTTCGGTATATTATTGGTCTATTTGATTGGTGCAGTGGTCAACTGGATTACCTTAAGCGTTTTGTGTTTGATGGTACCATGCGCCCTGTTTGTGGGCATGGTATTTTTGCCAGAGACCCCGACTTATTTGCTGAAAAAGGTAATAGACTTATTTCTTTAATTTCTCGATATGAAAACTTTTCAACGAAAAATTTTCTATAGAAAATTTTTCGTTAAAAATTTTTTTTAATGAAAAAGTTTATTAAAAAAACTTTATTTTAATGAAACATTTTCTATAGAAAAAATTTTTTAACGAAAAATTTTTTTAACGAAAAATTTTCTATAGAAAAATTTTTTTAACGAAAATTTTCTATAGAAACATTTTTTTAACGAAAAATTTTCTATGGAAACATTTTTTAAACGAAAAATTTTCTATAGAAACATTTTTTTAACGAAAAATTTTCTATAGAAAAATTTTTTTAACGAAAAATTTTCTTTAGAAAAATTTTTTAACCTAAAATTTTTTATAGAAACATTTTCTATAGAAACATTCTTTTAACGAAAAATTTTCTATAGGAAAATTTTTTTAACGAAAAATTTTCTATAGAAACATTTTTTTAACGAAAAATTTTCAACAGAAACATTTTTTTAACGAAAAATTTTCTATAGAAAAATTTTTTTAACGAAAAATTTTCTATAGAAAAATTTTTTTAACGAAAAATTTTTTACAGAGACATTTTTTTAACGAAAAATTTTCTATAGAAAAATTTTTTTAACGAAAAATTTTCTATAGAAAAATTTTTTAAACGAAAAATTTTCTATAGAAAAATTTTTTTAACGAAAAATTTTCTATAGAAAAATTTTTTTAACGAAAAATTTTCTATAGAAAAATTTTTTTAACGAAAAATTTTCTATAGAAAAATTTTTTTAACGAAAAATTTTCTATAGAAAAATTTTTTTAACGAAAAATTTTCTATAGAAAAATTTTTTTAACGAAAAATTTTCTATAGAAAAATTTTTTTAACGAAAAATTTTCTATAGAAAAATTTTTTTAACGAAAAATTTTCTACAGAAAAATTTTTTTAACGAAAAATTTTCTATAGAAAAATTTTTTTTAACGAAAAATTTTCTATAGAAAAAATTTTTTAACGAAAAATTTTCTATAGAAAAAATTTTTTAACTAAAAATTTTCTATAGAAAAATTTTTTTAACGAAAAATTTTCTGTAGAAAAATTTTTTTAACGAAAAATTTTCTATAGAAAAATTTTTTTAACGAAAAATTTTCTATAGAAAAATTTTTTTAACGAAAAATTTTCTATAGAAAAATTTTTTTAACGAAAAATTTTCTATAGAAAAATTTTTTTAACGAAAAATTTTCTATAGAAAAATTTTTCTATAGAAAATTTTTTTTATAGAAAAATTTTTTCAATGAAAAGTTTTTTCAACGAAAAATTTTTTTAACGAAAAATTTTCTATAGAAAAATTTTTTTAACGAAAAATTTTCTATAGAAAAATTTTTGTAACGAAAAATTTTCTATAAAAAATTTTTTTAACGAAAAATTTTCTATAAAAAAATTTTTTTAACAAAAAATTTTCTATAGAAAAATTTTTTAATAAAAAATTTTCTATAGAAAATTTTTTTAACGAAAAATGTTGTATAGAAAATTTTTTTTAACGAAACATTTTCTATAGAAAATTTTTTTAACGAAACATTTTCTATAGAAAATTTTTTTTAACGAAACATTTTCTATAGAAAATTTTTTTTTAACGAAAATAGAAAATTTTTTTTAACGAAAACTTTTCTATAGAAATTTTTTTTTTCCGAAAAATTTTCTATAGAAAATTTTTTTTAACGAAAAATTTTCTATAGAAATTTTTTTTTAACGAAAAATTTTCTATAGAAATTTTTTTTTAACGAAAAATTTTCAATAGAAAATTTTTTTAACGAAAAATTTTTTATAGAAAAATTTTTTTAATAAAAAAAATATTTATCTATAGATAATTTTTCGTTAAAAAATGTTTCTGCACAAAATTTTTCGTTAAAAAAATTTCTATTAAAAATAATTCCTTAGAAAAACTTTTCTATAGGAAATTTTCCGTAGAGAAATAGAAACAATTGAAATTTATTTATCGAAAAACTTTCTATAGATAGATTTAACTAAAAATTTTCTATAGAAAAATTTTTTTAACGAAAAATTTTGTATTGAAAAGTTTTTTTTAGAGAAAATTTTTTAAATAAAAATTGTATAAAAAATTTCTATAGAAAAATTTAAGTATCGATAAATTTTCTATCGAAATATTTTCTGTCGAAAAATTTTCTACCTACAAATTTTCTATAGAAAAATGTTTTTATCGAAAAATTTTCTGAAGAAAAATTTTAATATCGAAAATTTTTTCATAGAAAAATTTTGTGATCCAAAAATTTTGTGTAGAAAAATTTTAATATCGAAAAATTTTCTGTAGAAAAATGAGTATGTAAAAAAATTAATATATCAAAAAAATTTCTATAAAAAAATTTTGGTATCGAAAAATTTTCTATCGAAAAATTTTTATATCAAAAAATTTCCATAGAAAAATTTTTATATAGAAATATTTTTTATGGAAACATTTTAATAGAGAAAATTTTTATATAGAAACGTTTCAATATCGTAAAATTTTATATCGAAAAATTTTCTATTGAAAAATTTTTATATCAAACAAAAATTTTTATATCGAAAAATTTTCTATAGAAAAAACTTTCCATAGATAAAATGTATATAAAAAACTTTTAGTAGATAAAAATTTGTTATAGAAAATTTTTAAATATAGACATTTTACTACATAGACATTTTTCAATTTATTTTTTTGACATAAAAATATTTGTCTATTAAAATTTTTGATATAAAAATTTTTCTATGGAAAATATTTTGATGTAAAAATTTTTCTTTAAAAAATTGTTCAATATAAAAATTGTAGACTAAAACATAGATAGGTATAGACTAAAACATAGGCTAAGACATAGACTAAGACATATTAAGAGCTAAATATATTTTTTTTGTTCTTACCATTCCAGGGCCGTCGCGGTGATGCTGCACTCTCCCTTAAATTTCTCTGGGGCCGTTACTGCGATTCTCGCTCAGCCATTCAACAAATACAAGCCGAACTCGATCAGGCCGGTAGTAATGCCTCATTTATGGATCTCTTTCGTATACGAGCCGCTCGTCGTGGTCTCATCATTTCCATGCTTCTCATGTTCTTCCAGCAATTTTCGGGCATTAATGCTGTAATCTTCTACACCGTACCCATTTTCCAGTCGGCTGGCAGTACCCTAAATCCCTCGATCTGTTCGATTATTGTGGGCTTTGTTCAAGTCGCCATGACTTTGGCTTCATCTCTAATGATTGAGAAGGCGGGACGTAAATCTTTGCTGTTGTTCAGTAGTACCATTGTCACCATTTGTCTGGTTATTTTGGGGGCCTATTTCAATATGAAAGAGGGTGGCAAAGATGTGAGCTCCTTGGGCTGGTTGCCTTTGTTGTGTGTGGTTTTGTTTATGGTTACCTTTTCGGTGGGTTATGGTCCTGTGCCTTGGCTAATGATGGGTGAATTGTTTTTGCCTGATGTTAAGGCCACCGCTGTCGCTTTGACGGTTATGTCTAATTGGTTTTCGGTATTTGTTGTTACAAAAACTTTCGGTTCTATGATTACGGCCTGGGGTTCAGATATGACTTTCTGGTTTTTCGCTTTTTGTATGGGCGTGGCTACGGTTTATGTCTACACTATGGTCTTGGAGACAAAAGGCAAAAGTTCGGCTCAGATTCAAATGTGGTTGGGTGGTGATAAGTAAGATAAAAGAGATTTTGTTTTAATTTTTTTTTGTTTAAATTATGTAGTTGTAATAAGTTAAATTAAATTCTTAGTTGTCTGTCTTTAGTTAAGTTTCAAAAAATTGGAAATTGTATATAAAATACGATCAATCGGTGAAACTATAAATTATAACCTTTTTAACAAAATCCAATTAGTTAATTCAACAACCACCTGATAATCTTCTAACAGTTACTACTTTCTATTATTAAATTATACAAATATTGTAGATTTAAGGAAGTTAACAAATTTTAAAGTTAATTTATGCCATAATTTTGTTTTCGTTAAAGATTGAGTTTGATTTTCTAAGTGATCGTTCAATTTTATTTGTAACTATTTATGGAGATTTTTGCTTTTGGTATTTTAAGTTATTTATTATTTCAGCTTAAAAAATTTATTAACTAAATAAGTGTCTATCTATTGTATTATTTTCTTTATTTATTAATTTATTGCGAATAAAAAATGAAAATTTTAAAACAAAGTAAAAAAACTGTAATGTGCAAATATTTGTAATAAGTTAAGTTTATTGTTTAGTGCAAAAATATGTAAAATTGATTAATTATATTTAATGTTTAAGATTAATTCTGATTTTGTAAAAATAAAGTGAGATTTTTTTTGGCAAAACCGAAAACTGATCATTTTAGTTTATGTAAAATACTAGGGTGTTTACTCGAGTTATGTTTGCTCGATTAATCGGAAAAATAAAATCGATTAATCGCTCGAGTAAAATAAAGTGGCTAATTTCAAATAGAGATTTATTTGATTAATTTTCCACGAGTAATCGAGTTACTCGAATAGAATTATTTCAATAATCTTGTAAGTATTTTTTTGAAAATAAAACGACTAAAATTTGTCTCAGCGTATTTAATAATGGCCAACTTTGGCTTGAAAGTATTTGCTGCTACTAATGATATATTCCAGTTTATACCATAATCAAGGGTTCAAATGTAGTCCACTTAAATCAATTATCTACCGTTCTATGGTCCATCTTAGGCTATAATTGATGGTTCTACTAAAGTTAATTTAAAGCAATAATCGAGGGTTTTAATATGTTAATTTTCTATTTATGAAATAATCGTGGATTTTAACGTTGTCAATTCTAAGCAATAATCGAGACTTGTAAATTACAACATGTAATATTATAGTGTAATATTATAGTATATAGTAATATTATAGTTGTGAACCGTCGTGGTATAGCAGGTAAGACATCCGCCTAGCATACCAGAGGCCCAAGTTCAATACCCGGCCAGATTCACTTGAAAAAAATAAATTTTCAAAAAAGCGGCGGTTCATCTCATAACTCAGCTAGCCACTGGTTATTGAGTATTAGGCTATGAAAAACTTCTCTAACTAATGCATTCGCCGTTCGGAGCCGGCGTTAAAACGTAGGTCCCTTTCAATGAGTTTAAAAATAGAATCGGATGCAGCTCATTGTCTGAGAGAAGTACCCCTTGTTCCAATTGGAATGTTGTCGGGGAATTATATATATAATAGTATAGTCCATTGTGTGTATATAGTACATTGTATGTATTTTGTCCATAGTATATATAATGTCAATCTAATTTCAGATATAAATAGCCTAGTCTACCATAGACCTGTTGTGGTATCCAATCTATTCGTCATTTCTACTATTGTTTATTTAAAGGTCCTAATGTAATCGTAGCTCCTTTTATAGATTAGTTAAAGGTACCATTGCAATCGTAAAACCTACTATAGTTCAGTTGAAGTCTCCAATATATTCGTAGATACTACTTACTATAGTTTAGTTGAAGATCCCTGTGTAACCGTAGGTTCTACTTTAGTAACAGTACGTCCTACTATAGTTCAGTAAAAGGACGCAATGTAATCGTAGATCCTACTTTAGTCCAGTTGAAGATCCCATTGTAAACATAGGTGAAAGGTAGTTGTAGAGCCTACTACTAGGATTTATGAAATCGAAAGATTGCTTTTTATATAGAAGTAAATAAACTCAATTAAAATATTTAGGGTGACAATATGTTACAAATGTTAATTTGTATTAAAAATATTTTTTTATTTTTGTTTTATGTTTTTTATTGCGAATTATTAAACTTTTTTGTTAATAAAACTCTATAATTTTATAAAAAAAAATTGTTGTATTGAAAATATATATACAAAAAGCTTACAGAAAAATCTTACTCGAGTAATTTTAAGATGAATTTTTACTCGATTAACTCGAGTAATTTTAAACGATTAATCGATTTTCCGAGTAATTAAAAAACCCCATTTTCAAGTTACTTGAATACTCAAACAATTAAAAGTAGAGTATAATGAACACCCTATAAAATACTCATTAATGATGGGTTTTGAAAAAGACACTAATATTCTGAGTTTCTGTAAAAAAGTTTTAATAAAAATATTTTTCTATAGAAAAATTTTTGATAAAAAAATTTTGTGTAGAAAAATTTTTGATAAAAAAAATTTTCTATAGAAAAATTTTTGATAAAAAAAATTTTTATAGAAAAATTTTTCATATAAAAATTTTCTATAGAAAACGTTTTGATAAAAAAATTTTTATAGAAAAATTTTTGATAAAAAAATTTTTATAGAAAAATTTTTGATAAAAAAATTTTTATAGAAAAATTTTTGATAAAAAAATTTTTATAGAAAAATTTTTGATAAAAAAATTTTTGATAAAAAGAAATTTTTATAGAAATATTTTTGATAAAAAAATTTTCTATAGAAAAAAATTTTTGATAAAAAGAAATTTTTATAGAAATATTTTTGATAAAAAAATTTTCTATAGAAAACGTTTTGATTAAAAAATTTTTTGATAAAAAAATTTTCTATGAAAAAATTTTTGGTATAAAAAATCGAAAAATTTTCCATAGAAAAGTTTTTATATCAAAAAATTTTCTATAGAACAATTTTTGATAAAAAAAAGATATTTGCTTTTAAAGTGCTGTGACGGACGCTACAAAAAATGGAACTGACTTTTTTTCAACATGTGTTTCTGTAATTTTCATCAAATCGGTCATAGTAATAAAAAAAAATTGTAAATAGATTGAAGAAAGTGGAAAATCAGAGGATTACAAACCCGCTTTTAAAAAATATTTTAAAGTTTCCAGTTTCACCAAAAATCCATAAATGAACTGTTGCGGACGCTATGTGACTTACGATACAGTTTTTACTTGCACGTTTTTTATGATATTTTGTTTTTATTATATTTTTATATTTTTTAAGGGTTCGTAAATCAGTAAAAATAATGGTGTTACTTGTTACCGAATTTCATCTCCTTCATCTTCAAATTCGCGGTTAAATAATGCGATTTTTGGAGACAATTTAGTATTTCGCAAAACGGCTACATAAATATATTTATTTAAAGTTTTACATTTTCTACAATTTATTTTTCGTCAGAAAAAAATTTTTTCAAAAGCATCAAATACTTTAATGTGTATAACGAGGTTATTGGATGTGTAGGTACCTTTAATTATCTTGGTAGTTTGGTATCTTCAAAAGGTGGCGCCGATTAATAAGACAAAACCTGCATTCGGCATTCTCCTGGAAATCTCGGCAAATATCAACATCAACTATGTTACGAATATATAACTCATATGTCAAGTCCATCTTGTATTACGGTTGCGAAACTTGGAAACGCATAAATGCTTGAGGCAAATTCTTAATATACGGTGGCCGAATCGCATAAGAAATTAAGATCTACTAAACGCTTCCATAGAGATATGTCAACGGAAATGGCAGTGTATTGGCCACACACTTCGAAGGCCAAATACCAACATTGCTCTATAAGCGCTTCTTTGGAATCCACAAGGAACCGGCCGTCGTGTAGGTTCACCTCCTAGAACGTGGAGAAGGTATCATGTATATCAGGTATATCATGAGTATCTTTAGGTTATTGCTCAAAATATGTTTTTAAATGAAAATCTCTACCCTGGTAATGATAAGACCCCTCCATATTAATTACAAAACATTTATATGACAATGTCAATATTAGCTCATTCAAAATTTACTTTTGTCAAGTCATTAATTAGGGAAGATAAATTACAAAGTTTTGATAAGACCAAAATTAATTTATATAGTAAATTATTATATAGGTTAATTAATCGATAAATTAAAAAAATATATATATATATATACTTTGACTCAAGATCTGATATTAAAATATACTTCTTCCCTATACATACTTATTGACCTTGAGGCCCTATGCTCCACTGGGAGTCAAGGATAACAGAAGATACATTCTTATAAAATTATGTTGAATTAATGTAAAGACTTATTCTAATCATGTAAGATTAAGTTATCAATCCGATCATATTTTTAGTATGATCTGCTTCCACTAACATTGACTTAGATTTTAAAAATTTTCCCATATGTATCTGCAAATGTGTTAGAATCTTAATACATATATCAGATAATGTGAAATGATAACCCTTGCCCAACACCATCCTACGTCCACCGTTATCAAATTATTATTCTCAAGAGGTGCATATATTGTTGATAGATGTTAATCAGTTTTACATTATTATACGATTTATTATTAAATTATTTTTATAGATTTTATTGCAAAATCAACGCCCCTTAAAAACTGCAATTAACTTAGTATGGCAAAATTATTGCAAATTCCTATAATTTAAGCCAGTATTAAAAGACCTTAGGGTCGTGCAAAGCGTGCTATCACAAAAAAAGGCGACAAGAATTTTGGAACGTCCCAATACAAATACATTGACAACAAAGTTTTACTATTGAAAATGTAAACAATTTTTGTATCCCTTAAATTATGGATAGAGAAAAAAAGGTGTTGTCAAATTGACAACTATTGTCTTTATATTGAAATCTTGAGTTTTCATTTTGATTACTTTGTTATCAAATTGAACACATTTTGTCTATATGTGGTCCTACCTTAAACAAATATGTTGTTTTTTAATATATCTGGAGAAAAGTTATAGTTTTGAATGATTTACAGATGTTGATGTGAGATGATTGTCTTTTTTAAACTAAATATAATTTTTCCATTATCTGTTGTATTTTGTTTGATGGCGCCAATTTTGAACTAACAATGGATCCATTTAGCTGTGCCATGATAATGATTTTGTATGGGATACTGGAATGCTAATTAAGAATCTCAGTTATCACTAATGATATGTAATTGGAACCCAGCAACCACAAGGGGATGCTTTGTATTTTTTTATATTATATATTTGTATTTTATATTGAAGAATTTCATAATTATCGTTCAATTACACTAGGCTAAGTATGAAAGTGACAGAGCCTTGCTCTGAGCTTGATGATAAGCATTTGGAGGCAAATTTTTAAAGTTAATTTTGAATTATTTGGTTTATTTTGTCCAATCAACACATAGTATACATATGTACTTTGCATAGATTACAGTTAAACTCATTTTGAATAATTTTAGAAATTGGTCATACCAACAGAAACCTCAGTCGGCTCATGCGCAACAACTTTGCCAAAGATTATAGCCTATTCAAATGCACAGTTTAAGCTTTAATTCATTTTGAGTAGTTTTCAGTGACGCCACCTGTCGGAAGTTGTTCATACCTACTAAGAAATCTCGTCTGCTTATGCGTAACAACTTTGCTAATGATCATAACATGATCAAATGCACAGTTTTCGATTTAATTCACTTTGAGTAATTTTCAGTCGGTTTATCCGCAACAACTTCGCTAAATATCATAGCATGATTAAACGTACAGCTTACGATTTAATTGACTTTGAGTAAATTTGAGTGGCGCCACCTGTCGAAATTTCTTCATACCAACTATGAAACCTTTGTCGGCTCAAATGCAACAACTTTGCTAAAGATCATAGCATGATCAAATATACAGTTTACGATTTAATTTACTTTCAGCAGCGCCACCTGTCGGAAATTGTTTACACCAACTAAGAAACCTCCGCCGGCTATTGCGCTACAACTTTGCTAAAGATCATAGCATGATCAAATGCACAGTTTACGAATTAATTAATTTTTAGTAATTGACAGTGGCGCCACCTTTCGGAATTTAGTCTTACCTACCTAAAAACCTTTGCCGGCTTATCCGCAACATCTTCGCTAAAGAGCATAACATGATCAAATACACAGTTTACTATTCTATAAGGAACATACATACAGACATACATTCATTTGCTTAAAAGTTATAACATTACTACTTTTTTCCCCTTTTTATTCCCTAATTTCAAAAAAGGACTTCTTTGGTACCAATTAAATTCGGTACATTTTATTAAAACGCATTTAACATAATGTTCATATTCATATTACTTTTTGAGATGTTAAGTTATCATTTTATCCCTTTTTTACCCATTTTGGCTTTAAAATCAAAAAAAGTACAAAATACGTGTTCAATATTTCTTTTGAATCTATTGACTGCAGTACAAACTTCCTTTCTATATTCTTTAGTTTAAAAAATAAGAGTAGGTTAAAAAAGTACAAAAAAAAACTATTTTCACCCTTTTTTACCCCCTTCCGGGCATAGTTTCAAAAAAGTACCAAATAACTGTCCGCTTATTTTTATAGCTGTTCAAAATGTAATTTTGAATTGTTTCTATACCGGTTACTTTAGGAGAAAGTTTTCCATTTCCCCCCCTTTTCCCCGTATTTACCGCCTTAGCGGTAAAACTTCCAAAAACCCCTTCATATTCGATCTATTCGGCAAAAATGGTACCCAGTATCTAAACTTTGTCAAAATCTTTATTAGACATACAATTATTGCTCGTTTAAATATATAAGATTTGCTATATTTTGCCATCATACGAACATTTCCTCAAACCTTATATATTTAAGCTGTTTCCATCATTTGGACTTATATGAGAGCTAGGGTTAAATGTGGACCGGTTATCTCGAAATTTGGCGAATTGATTACAGTTTTTACAAAAATTATGTATACAAAAAATAAACTCAAAATTCTTATTATCTTCAGAGCATTTTCAAATTTTTTGTCTCATTTAGTGCGTCTTGATAGAAGAGTTTGTATGGGAACTATGGTCAAATGTGGACCGATTTCAACGAAATTTGGTGCAGTAATTTGTTTTAAATTTATTGAAAAAATATTGATATTTTGATAAAAATATTGAAATATTGATAAAAATGTTGATAGCCAAAATATCAATTACGGGAAGTGAGACACATGGGAGGTACCATAAATAATGGTCCGATTTTGACCAATTTCAACAACATCAAAAAATTTCCCACTATCAAAAAAGTAATCTGTGCCAAATTTCATAAAATTATCTTTCGAATTGCGATACGTACTTTGATTACATGGTTTACTTGTCAGGTTTACAGTCAGCCAGACCGACGGATGGACGGACGGACTGACATCGCTAAAGCGACTCAAAAAGTTATCCTAAGCCTATTGGTATACTAAAAGGTGGGTCTAAGACAAATATTTATATGCGTTACATACATCAGAACAAATTTATAATACCCTTTTCACCTATAGCGGTGGAACCTCCATAATTTTTTATATAACGATATATCTCGAAAACTTGAGCTAAGAAGAAAAAAACGGATAGCACAAGGTCTCCCTTTTGTCGGTAAAAAAAAGTTGTCAAAATCGAGCACAGTGTTATCAAACGATAGAATAAAATCAAAAGTTTAAGCGAAAATAAAAATACCATTAAATATAATTGATTAAATGTCTCTTGTGAATTTTTACAAAAATTATTTTATTTATTACTAATTGTTCTTTTGTTTAAAACATGATGTTTAATAACTAATACGACACTTTTTAATGGTTATAAAAAAACAGTGTGAATTTTACACTATGTTACTATTTTTATTATTTTCAACGATTTTCTAAATTTGGATTAAAAATGTATAACTTTACTTGTATTTATTTGGCTCACTTCCAAGAATTCGCATGAAATTTTAAATTATGCGTGAAAACATTGACGGTCGATAGGAAATAAATTATTAACATAAAATTTATTGTTTGAATTACATTTAATTTAAAACAAGTTGTCTTTTAATAAATTCGTATCGATCAATTGCTTCAATATCGTCATAACCCAAAATCGACAAAAAAAAATTTTGATCGAATATTTTTATACCCACCATCAAAAAGAATGGGGGTGTATATTGAGATTGTCATTCCGTTTGTAATTTCCTTAATATTGGCTCAAAAATCAAAAACGATATATATTCTGAATCCTTATGAAATTCTAAGACGTTTGAGCGATGTCCGTCTGTCTGTCCGTCTGTCTGTTTGTTGAAATCACGATAACGCCTTAACGAAAGGAGCTAGCTCACTGAAACTTAGTAAAAACATTCCTTATCTCTGAGAAAATTGTGATATTGAAATTGGGCAAAATCGGTTAACATTTGACCATAGCTCCCGTATAACCTCGCCTACGCTGATCGCTTATTTGCTAATAAATAATAAACTATAATAGCTATGACGGTAAAATTTGGTATATAAAAGTTTTGCATAAGTCCTAGGCAGCATCATCGGTTGACATTTAGTCATAGCTCCCATACAAAAAACTTACGGAAACTGCCAAAATTTCACCTAAAATACACTTAAATGCCAATAAATCTAAAACTATAACAGATATAGCCACTAAAGCACGAGGAGCTTTTATGTCAATGCCAATCAATGTGCAAAATTGTTGAAGAGGACCCGAATGAATCGATTCGCCACCGTGCACAGCAATTGGAGCTTTGTCCATAAACTTTATGGAAGATTTTGCGCAAAGATCTTGGCTTGCGACCTTACAAGATCCAGCTTGTGCAAGAATTAAAGCCGCGAGATCATGCAATGCGTCGTGATTTTGGTGTATGGGCCGAAAATGAGATTGATCTCGATGCTGATTTTCATCGCGAAATTTTGTTCAGTGATGAGGCTCATTTTTGGTTGGAGTTGGAGTGAAGAGAATCCACATGAGACCCTTGAGACGCCATTACATCCACAAAAACTGACTGTTTGGTGTGCTCTATGGGCTGGTGGAGTCATTGGGCCATACTTCTTCCGAAATAATGCTGGAGAGTCAGTTACCATAAATGGAGACCGGTATAGAACCATGATAGCCGACTATTTTGTTCCCCAATTGGATGGCATAAATGTGGATGAGTTGTGGTTCCAACAAGACGGCGCTACATGCCACACAGCGCACGTCACAATTGATTTATTGAAGGAAACATTCGATGAGCGCATAATTATGCGGAATGGACCTGTCAATTGGCCACCAAGATCGTGCGATTTGACAGCACTGGATTATTTTCTTTGGGGATATGTGAAGTCGCTCGTCTACGCCAACAAACCAGAAACGTTAGGGGACTTGGAAGCCAACATTCGTGGCGTTATTGCCAACATACGGCCTAATATGCTCGAAAAAGTAGTTGAAAATTGGACCTGTAGAATTGGCTTTATTCGAGCCAGCCGCGGCGGCCACATGCCCGAAATCATATTTAAACATTAATGGCATAAAATTATCCTTCCAATAAAGCCAAATTGATAGACATTAAAACAATTTTCTTGTGTTTTATTTCAATTCGAAGTTCTATACCTCTAAAAAAAACACCCATTACAAAAAGAAAATACGTTTTATGTCCGTCTTTTCGTCAGAGAAAGCGCGATAGTTCCTTAACTACAAGAGCTAGAGAGACAAAATTTAGCAAAAGTATTTTCGATATGTTATAGAAATTGTATGCTGAAAATGGGTTCACATTTAGTTAGAGCTCCCATATAACCCCGCCTCGGGAAACACATGAATGCTGATAAATTGAATACAATTGTAATAGCTATGACGACTAAATTTAAAATTGAAAAGTTTTATGCAACTATTGGTCAGTATATCAAATTTTATAGAAATCGGTTCATATTTGACTATAGCTTTCATATAAAAAACACTCCCGGAAACCAAGAAAAATGTAGCAAAGGCCAGTTAAAAGCGAGAGATATTTCTAAATTTAACACAACTTGATGGTGGGTATATAAGATTCGGCATAGCCGAATATAACACTCTTACTTGTTAAACTTCCTATGTTCTAAGATAAAAACTATTGTAAAATGGAAATTCAGTTGTCTTTAGAATCCCAGATCCATTAATATAAAGGAATTATACTTACTTGCCTAAATGGCCTATATTTACAAACCGTTAAGGTCAAAGGCCCAGCCTACTTTAGAATTCCATGCGCTTCAATCTTATGTTCAATAAATAAAATATTTTTCGTTTTTTTTAAACCTTTTTGCATAAAAACATGGGCTCCCATAAAAATCACAAAATTTGCAATATCTCTGAAACTAAAAATACGATTTTTTGAATTTTGTAAAATGTGTTATCAATTTGTTAGTGAAATTGAAATGCAATCCAAGAAAAGAAAAATTAGATACAATAAAGGGATTGTAGATCCCTCATATAGTGTAATCGGTATCAATAATATTAATAACACCGCTTTTTAAATTACTCAACTGTTTTTTTTACCATCAAACAAATTGAAGTAGAAGGTTTCATTGTAGTTCTGCATTAATTATTTGAAATTTATTTAAAAGAATTTGTAACATTTAATAACTTTTAATTGATTATTATGCGCATTTCTAGAAATTAATACGAATTATTTATACATTTGGACGTAGGTTTACACAATAAATACTACGACTATTAAATATTGTCTTTTTCAACTTCTCCAGTGTCATAATGCTTAACGTTATTATTCGATTACGATAAGAAGTAATCGAATAATTTTTATTTAAAGTTAAGCATTTCAAATAATTTTAAAACATTTATTAAAATAATAATTCATTTTTTTTCTTGGAAATTTTAAATCAGTTTGTGCAAATTATATTTGAAAAATAAATCCCAAAGTATGAGAAATTACTAGCCATTTTCTACAAATAATAATCAAAAAATATTACACGCAATTGTTTAAAATTCAATTTAGTCTTAAGTATAAGCATTAGGGGTATTCACTGTCAGAAGCATTTTTAATTGCAAGAGTTTGCACACGCATTTTTGGTTCTTTTATTTTCAGAAATCTTGCATTTCTCAGAAATTTACTTTTAATAGAAAAGTTGACTTTTTATAAGTAAATTTTCAAAAACTTACTTTTTTTAGGACATTTTCAAAAAGTTACTTGTTATAAAAAAAAAAATCAAAAATATTATATTTTTATTGAAATTTTTTAAAAGTTTACCTTTTTGTAGGAAATTTAAAAAAAAAAATTCCTATCAACAATCAATTTTCGAAAAATTTCTTATAAAATTTCTTTAAAATTTCCTATAAAAAGGTAAATTTTTGAAAAATTTCCTATAAAAAGTAAATTTTTGAAAAATTTCCTATAAAAAGTAAATTTTTGAAAAATTTCCTACAAAAAGTAAATTTTTGAAAAATTTCCTATAAAAAGTAAATTTTTGAAAAATTTCCTATAAAAAGTAAATTTTTGAAAAATTTCCTATAAAAAGTAAATTTTTGAAAAATTTCCTATAAAAAGTAAATTTTTGAAAAATTTCCTATAAAAAGTAAATTTTTGAAAAATTTCCTATAAAAAGTAAATTTTTGACAAATTTTTTATAAAAAGTAAATTTTTGAAAAATTTCCTATAAAAAGTAAATTTTAAAAAAATTTTCTATAAAAAGTAAATTTGTATAAATTAACTTAATGAATCTTTGTATTTGGATTATTGGGGTCAAATGTAACAAATTTGACGGTACGTCTTTTGGTACAACGACTTTCAGTTTTTCTGGGACACTTTAATGTATATGTATATTTATGTATGTGAAAGCGCATAGAGAAATGGTATTTTGCGCGCATAGAGAAAGGGACCTAAGGTAAAAAAAATAATATTTAAATCTTTGAAATGGCTCTCCTGAACAAAACCGTTTTTAAACGCAGGTCCCTTTCTCTATGCGCTGTCCTGTCTAATTATAAAATTTTAGGACGACTGAGCGACCAAAGTCTATCTGTCGGTACGTCTGTCTGTTTAAATCACGATGGGGCCTAAACGAAAGGTTCTGAGGCAAGAATATTCCATTAGTGAAATCGGCTCACATTTAACCAAAGATATCATATGATAGGATGATGTTGGGGATGCTGGATTCCAAGCAATGGTTCTGATTGATTTTAACTTGGTATGCCCAGACTTATCTTGGTTATCCTTCATCTCAACTGTGGACACGGACTTCCTAGTGGTATCACCTGTGGAACTAATTTAACAAAAAAATATCGGTTAGGACGTCGTGCTAGTAACCTACTCCTGGAAAAAAAACATTTACTATGAAATAGCTAAAATTAGAATAAAAACGGCATTCCTGCTGTTAGACAAGTAAGAAAGAGCTATAGTCGGTCAAACCCGACCATACGATACCCTTCACCACTAAGGTCAAAGGTGTTCTTTTTCCTGTATAAAGAAAAATATTTGCTAAATTTTGCTATCATACAAACATTTTCTAAAAACTTATACATTTAAGCTATTTCTGTCATTCGAACTTATATGAGAGCTAGGGTCAAATATGGACCGATTATGTATATAAAAAATAAACTTAAAATTCCCATTATCTTAAGATTTACAAGAGTTCAACGAAATCTGATACAGTGATTTAAGTTCACATAAGCGGTATTTGTTTCAAATTTCATGAAAAAGTATTGATATTTGTGGCCAATATCAATTCCGGGAAGTGGGACCTATGGGAGGTACCATAAATAATGGGTCGATTTTGACTAATTTTAATAGTCATGGTCCCTCTATCAAAAAAAAAAAGATCTCTGCCAAACTTCATCAAATTATCTTTAGAATTGCGACCTGTACTTTGGTTATATGGTTTACATGGGGGTCCAGCCAGACGGACGGACTGACATCGCTAAATCGACTCAGAAAGTGATTATAAGCCTATTTGTATACTAAAACACAAATATTTTAATGCGTTACATACATCAGCACAAACTTATAATACCCTCTCCACCTATGATGGTGAGGGGTATAAAAACGACGTCCGAAACTTCTATGAAAAGACCAAGTAGAGGAAAGACTTTCAATGCTTGGCCTTCGAACTTGGAGAATTTGCGAACAAGATCAAAGCGCATGGAATTCTAAAATATGCTCGGCCTTTGACCTTAACAGGTAAGTATTTTACTTTTATAATTTCAACTATTTAGATCTTGTATAAATACATCGTATTTTTTGATTATGTGAACTTTTCGAGTATAGCCCTGGTATCAATTTAAATTAGTTAAAGAATGTAAGACTAGCAAAGATCGGAAGAATATTATTATTATCTTATGGTATACTAAATAATAGCGTATACCCTAAGATCCTAAGGCTTGTATAGATTGAGAAAACACTCACTCCCAAATATTATTGCGGAAGGTTCAAGTACCATAGGTTAGGTTGAGCAGGAGGTTGACCATAGGGTCCGCGTCACTTGGTTCCACTATGAGGTCCCTTTGTGTTTCCTGCAGAAAAGAAAGACTAATAAATAACTAGTCTACCGTAGAGAAAGTCAGATGCAATAAAAAAAAGAGCCTTTTTTACGAATGTTGATATTTGAGATTTCTGATAGATCGTGCAAAAACTTGTCTATGGCTTAACACTATATAGTTCCGACAAGATGCATTCGGTCCTATTTTAAAACTTTATAATATGTCTTTTATAGGATGAAATATTTTTGAAAGCCGCCGATCTGTGTACCGAATTATTTGCATTATATTAATTTATATTTATATAAGTGAGCCACCGTGGTATAGCGGGTTAGTCATCCGCCTAGCATACCAGAGGTCCCAAGTTCGATCCCCGGCCAGACCCACTTGAAAAAAATACATTTTCAAAAAAGCGGCGGTTCACCTCATAAAAACTAAAAACTTAAACTTCTCTTTCTAATACATTTGCCATTGGGAGACGGAGTTAAAACGCTCATTGTCTGAGAGAAGTACCCCTTGTTCCTATTGGAATGTTGTCGGGGAATTATCGGGTGGTTAAATTGTAAGGGCCGATGTTGAATGTGAACCACACCTAAACTTCAAGTTTTTTCCGAATTTTATTTGACATTTCTCTATTTCAGACTTACTTAATTTGAACCATGGAGACATACACAATCCAACAACGTGTTAAAGTTATCCAGACTTATTATGAAAATGGGCTTTCAAATCAAAATGCATATCATGCACTTCGTGATTTTTTTGGTCAATTTGATCGTCCAAATGTGCGTACAATCGTAAAAATCGTGGAAAAATTCGAGCAAATCGGGTCTTTAGAAGATGTGAGAACACCAGTGCATGCTCGTACAGCTCGTACTGCAGAAAATATAGCTGCTGTTCGCTATAGTGTGGCTGAAGAGTCGTCCACCTCAACTCGTCGTCGTGGCCAACAATTGCACCTCTCACGCTCGTCGTTGATGAACATTATGCATAAAGACTTGCATTTACACGCTTACAAGGTGCAATTGGCTCAAGAACTAAAGTCTCTTGACCATTCCAAACGTCGTGAACGGGCAGAATGGTGGCAAGAAATGGCAACAGTGGATGATCAATTTTCGAAGAAAATCATCTTCAGTGATGAGGCACATTTTCACCTCAGTGGATTCGTCAATAAACAGAATTGCCGCATTTGGGCGAATGAGAATCCAAGAGTGATTGTCGAAGAACCAATGCACCCACAAAGAGTGACTGTTTGGTGCGGCATCATCGGGCCGTATTTTTTCCAAAATGAGGCCGGTCAGGCAGTTACTGTGAATGGTGTTCGCTATCATGAGATGATAACGAACTTTTTATGGCCCGAATTGGAAGATATGGATGTGGACGATATGTGGTTTCTGCAGGACAGTGCCACTTGCCACACAGCTAACGAAACAATGGCTCTTTTGCGCAACAAATTCAATGGCCGTGTTATCTCACGTAATGGCGATGTCAATTGGCCGCCAAGATCATGTGATTTGACACCGTTGGACTTTTTTCTTTGGGGTTATTTGAAAGAAAAGGTATACGTCGATAAGCCAGCAACAATTCAAGAGCTAAAGGATGAGATAATTCGGCACATTAACGGCATAGAACCTCCATTATGCCTCAGGATCATCGAAAATTTGGACCATCGGATGGAGGTGTGCCGCCGTGGTCGCCCATTTGGCCGATATTTTGTTCCATACATAATTGAATAATACCAATATATCATAATAAAATAAAATTACAATAATTTCCTAAATAGTTTGTGTTTTATTCAAAATCAACATCGGCCCTTGAAATTTACAGCCTATCCCACGATAGCGAACGTTTTCAATCGTTCGCATTCTCAACGAAAAACAGCTGATTTGCGTCCCATTAAACGTTTTCAGTACGACAAATCGAACGAAAATGAATGCGAACGATAACGTAAACACTTTAATATAAAATTGCGTCCCCCTATGTCATGTATCTGCCAGCTGCACGAAAACATATGTCAAAATCACTCACACATGTTTTAGCTTTCGTTTCCATCCAAAAAGAGTAAAAAACTTTATTATTTAAAAAAAAAAATATTTTTTAATTGAAAAAAAAAAATTTAAGACATAATTTTAACATTTTCCACAAGAATAGGCTTCAGAGATTCGTACAAATTGTATTAAAAAAATATTTTAGAAAAATTGTATTTACCTTAAATGCACAGTGTTGTATATTAATAGTCAAATTTAAAAATTTCAGCGGTTTTTTTCTTAAATTGTTGATAAATTTGTCGAACTGGCGATTAGGCAACATTGAAATTTGACAATTTTCAAATATCTTACGTTTCAAAACGTAAAGCCAGAAGAATGATAAGTCAAAAGATAGTGGGACGCTTATTCGAACAAAAATGGGTAACTTACTTTCGTTTGCATAGTCTTTCGTTCGACATCGTGGGACAGGCTGTTAACCACCCGATATATATATATATATATATATATATATATATATATATTTTTTTTTTTTTTTTGGTAATTTTTTTAAAGTTATTATTATGATTAATATGCGAAAGTGCTCGTAAATGAATGTTAATTTAATTTAGTGAGCACATACTATGTGGAAGGTCAAATGGATTAAGTCAACTTTTAATTTAGATTTATACAATAATAACAAGTAAAAAATGTGAAATATAATTTTTTTTAATTTTCTTTTATAACCATTGATATATAAGACATTTTCATTTAAAAGTGTATAACGATTTGAATTTTCGAAAATTTCAATAAAACGCATTTAGTCGAATTGGCGCAATAACCAACAAAAATATTCCATAATTTGCTTAAGCAAAAGTTTTCAAAAAAAACTGAATTAATTGACCGAATATTAAAAGTAAAAATAAAAAAAACAAATCATCTGTTTAAATATGCAAAAGATATACAAATTGTGTGAAATTGTTAAATAAAACTACATTCTAAATATTTATATGCAAATGAAAAACAAAATTAAATAAATGAAATTATTAAATTGAGGGAGGAAGTAATAATAAACAAAATTTGTATTTATTATTATAATTAAAATATGTCTAACGTAATTTTTTTTTATTTAATTGTTAAATTAACCGCAGACAAAAAGTTTAAATAAAATAAAAATTAATATTGATTTAGTGCTGCTAAGTTTTATGATTAAACAAGTGTCACAATTTATTTAATTATTAAAAAAAACTTAAGCAGAATAAATTATCAGGTTGAATTAGGGGAATTTAGGAAGACCTTCAGGCAACCATCGAGTGATTTCGTTGTTCGTGAAGAAGCTTAAAATGAGTAACATGTGTTTTGGATACTTAAATACTTAAAGTACCGAGTACTTTTTTATAGCAAAGATCAAAACGAATGGGGGAGTATATTGAGATTGTCATTTCATTTCTAACTTTCTCAAAATTGGCTGTAACTTTCTTAATATTGGCTCAGAATAATTCTTATGAAATTCTAAAACAAAATATTCTTGGAAAATTGTGATATTGAAATTGGGCAAAATCGGTTTACATTTGACCATAGCTCCCGTATAACCTCGCCTAGGCTAATTGCTTATTTGCTAATAAATGACAAACTATAATAGCTATGATAAAAAAATTTAGTATAGAGAAGTTCTACATAAGCATAAGGCACCATATAAAAATTCATCGAAATCGTCTGCCTAAATTCCACCTAAAATGCACTTAAATGTCAATAAATGATAAACTATAATAGCGATGGCGACTAAATTTAGCACAAGAAAGTTTTATTTCAATAAAAGCCAGTGTGCAAAATTTTGTCTCAATCGGTCACCATTTGACCAAAGTTCCCATATAAATAACCTACGGAAACAGAAAAATACCAAAAAGACAGGGAGTTCTGTCTGTCAAATGAAAGCGCGATAGCGCCTTAACGAAAAGAGCTAGAGGGACAAGAAATATTTTCGATATCTTCAGAAAATTGTGTATTAAAAATGGGCGAAATTGGTTTATTTAGTAAGAGCTCCCATATAACCACGCCCCACAATGGTCTGAAACCAAAAAAAAACAAAATCTGCATCTTCCGTCTGATTGCTTTTGAAATTTTTAGTTTATGGTCACCCTTTGCTTACACAGGGTGAATTTTTTTGGGCGTCAAAGTAGACCACCTCAGAAGTAAAAAAGCTTTTAGACCGTGTAGCTTGTTCAATTAGTTATTAATATGGTTGATTTGTTATATTTTGGAACTAGCTTAAAGAAAGGAAGAAAAGACATGCTTACTTCACTATAATAACTGTCATGGGTTTTAAGTTATTTCATTTGAAAAATAAAAAAAAATGTTTATCTTCGACTTTTTTTTTTTAGTTTTTGACCGATTGTGCATTCGATATTAGGCCGATAAATTTTTTGAAAAATACTAGCATATAGACAACAATTTATTAAATAAAAGTGTGAAAACAGCTTTTAAATATCATGAACCGTTTCATGTTGAGAAATTTCCAAAGTCAAATATTTTTCACTAAAAAAATTTAAAATTTTTCTATAAAATATGAAATTTCTGAAAAATTTCTTATAAATTAAAGAAATTTTTAAGAAGTTTTCTATAAAAATAAGAAATTTTTGAAAAATTTCCTATAAAAATAAGAAATTTTTGAAAATTTTCCTATAAAAATAAGAAATTTTTGAAAAATTTCCTATAAAAATAAGAAATTTTTGAAAAATTTCCTATAAAAATAAGAAATTTTTGAAAAATTTCCTATAAAAAAAAAGAAACTTTTGAAAAATTTCCTATAAAAATAAGAAATTTTTGAAAAATTTCCTATAAAAATCAGAAATTTTTGAAAAATTTCCTATAAAAATAAGAAATTTTTGGAAAATTTCCTATAAAAATAAGAAATTTTTGAAAAATTTCCTATAAAAATAAGAAATTTTTGAAAAATTTCCTATAAAAATAAGAAATTTTTGAAAAATTTCCTATAAAAATAAGGAATTTTTGAAAAATTTCCTATAAAAATAAGAAATTTCCTATAAAAATAAGAATTTTTTGAAAAATTTCCTATAAAAATAAGAAATTTTTGAAAAATTTCCTATAAAAATAAGAAATTTTTGAAAAATTTCCTATAAAAATAAGAAATTTTTGAAAAATTTCCTATAAAATAAGAAATTTTTGAAAAATTTCCTATAAAAATAAGAAATTTTTGAAAAATTTCCTATAAAAATAAGAAATTTTTGAAAAATTTCCTATAAAAATAAGAAATTTTTGAAAAATTTCCTATAAAAATAAGAAATTTTTTAAAAATTTCCTATAAAAATAAGAAATTTTTGAAAAATTTCCCATAAAAATAAGAAATTTTGAAAAATTTCCTATAAAAATAAGAAATTTTTGAAAAATTTCCTATAAAAATAAGAAATTTTTGAAAAATTTCCTATAAAAATAAGACATTTTTTAAAAATTTCCTATAAAAATAATAAACTTTTGAAAAATTTCCTATAAAAATAAGAAATTTTTGAAAAATTTCCTATAAAAAAACGAAATTTTTGAAAAATTTCCTATAAAAAATTTTTTTTTTTTAAATTTCCTATAAAAATAAGAAAATTTTGAAAAATTTCCTATAAAAATAAGAAATTTTTGAAAAATTTCCTATAAAAATAAGAAATTTTTGAAAAATTTCCTATAAAAATAAAAAATTTCCTATAGAAATAAAAAACTTTTGAAAAATTTCCTATAAAATAAGAAATTTTTGAAAATTTTCCTATAAAAATAATAAAATTTTGAAAAATTTCCTATGAAAATAAGAAATTTTTGAAAAATTTCCTATAAAAATAAGAAATTTTTGAAAAATTTCCCATAAAAATAAGAAATTTTTGAAAAATTTCCTATAAAAATAAGAAATTTTTTAAAAATTTCCTATAAAAATAAGAAATTTTTGAAAAATTTCCTATAAAAATAAGAAATTTTTGAAAAATTTCCTATAAAAATAAAAAATTTTTGAAAAATTCCTGTAAAAATAAGAAATTTTTGAAAAATTTTCTATAAAAATAAGAAATTTTTGAAAAACTTCCTATTAAAATAAAAAATTTTTGAAAAATTTCCTATAAAAATAAGAAATTTTTGAAAAATTTCCTATAAAAAAAATTTTTTTTTGAAAAATTTCCTATAAAAATAAGAAATTTTTGAAAAATTTCCTATAAAGATAAGAAATTTTTGAAAAATTTCCTATAAAAATAAAATATTTTTGAAAAATTTTCTATAAAGATAAGAAATTTAAGAAATTTTTGAAAAATTTTCTATAAAAATAAGTAATTTTTAAAAACGAGAAATTTCTGAAAAATTTCCTATAAAAATAAGAAATTTTTGAAAAATTTCCTATAAAAATAAGAAATTTTTGAAAATTTTCCTATAAAAATAAGAAATTTTTGAAAATTTTCCTATAAAAATAAGAAATTTTTAAAAATTTCCTATAAAAATAAGAAATTTTTGAAAAATTTCGTATAAAAATAAGAAATTTTTGAAAAATTTCCTATAAAAATAAGAAATTTTTGAAAAATTTCCTATAAAAATAAGAAATTTTTGAAAAATTTCCTATAAAACTAAGAAATTTTTGAAAAATTTCCTATAAAAATAAGAAATTTTTGAAAAATTTCCTATAAAAATAAGAAACTTTTGAAAAATTTCCTATAAAAATAAGAAATTTTTGAAAATTTTCCTATAAAAATAAGAAATTTTTGAAAAATTTCCTATAAAAATAAGAAATTTTTGAAAAATTTCCTATAAAAATAAGAAATTTTTGAAAAATTTCCTATAAAAATAAGAAATTTTTGAAAAATTTCCTATAAAAATAAGAAATTTTTGAAAAATTTCCTATAAAAATAAGAAATTTTTGAAAAATTTCCTATAAAAATAAGACATTTTTGAAAAATTTCCTATAAAGATAAGAAATTTTTGAAAAATTTCCTATAAAAATAAGAAAATTTTGAAAAATTTCCTATAAAAAAAAAGAAATTTTTGAAAAATTTCCTATAAAAATAAGAAATTTTTGAAAAATTTCCTATAAAAATAAGAAATTTTTGAAAAATTTCCTATAAAAATAAGAAATTTTTGAAAAATTTCCTATAAAAATAAGAAATTTTTGAAAAATTTCCTATAAAATAAGAAATTTTTGAAAAATTTCCTATAAATTTCCTATAAAAATAAGAAATTTTTTAAAAATTTCCTATAAAAATAAGAAATTTTTGAAAAATTTCCCATAAAAATAAGAAATTTTGAAAAATTTCCTATAAAAATAAGAAATTTTTGAAAAATTTCCTATAAAAATAAGAAATTTTTGAAAAATTTCCTATAAAAATAAGACATTTTTTAAAAATTTCCTATAAAAATAATAAACTTTTGAAAAATTTCCTATAAAAATAAGAAATTTTTGAAAAATTTCCTATAAAAAAACGAAATTTTTGAAAAATTTCCTATAAAAAATTTTTTTTTTTAAAAATTTCCTATAAAAATAAGAAAATTTTGAAAAATTTCCTATAAAAATAAGAAATTTTTGAAAAATTTCCTATAAAAATAAGAAATTTTTGAAAAATTTCCTATAAAAATAAAAAATTTCCTATAGAAATAAAAAACTTTTGAAAAATTTCCTATAAAATAAGAAATTTTTGAAAATTTTCCTATAAAAATAATAAAATTTTGAAAAATTTCCTATGAAAATAAGAAATTTTTGAAAAATTTCCTATAAAAATAAGAAATTTTTGAAAAATTTCCCATAAAAATAAGAAATTTTTGAAAAATTTCCTATAAAAATAAGAAATTTTTGAAAAATTTCCTATAAAAATAAGAAATTTTTGAAAAATTTCCTATAAAAATAAGAAATTTTTGAAAAATTTCCTATAAAAATAAAAAATTTTTGAAAAATTCCTGTGAAAATAAGAAATTTTTGAAAAATTTCCTATAAAAATAAGAAATTTTTGAAAAATTTCCTATAAAAATAAGAAATTTTTGAAAAATTTTCTATAAAAATAAGAAATTTTTGAAAAACTTCCTATTAAAATAAAAAATTTTTGAAAAATTTCCTATAAAAATAAGAAATTTTTGAAAAATTTCCTATAAAAAAAATTTTTTTTTGAAAAATTTCCTATAAAAATAAGAAATTTTTGAAAAATTTCCTATAAAGATAAGAAATTTTTGAAAAATTTCCTATAAAAATAAAATATTTTTGAAAAATTTTCTATAAAGATAAGAAATTTAAGAAATTTTTGAAAAATTTCCTATAAAAATAAGTAATTTTTAAAAACGAGAAATTTTTGAAAAATTTCCTATAAAAATAAGAAATTTTTGAAAATTTTCCTATAAAAATAAGAAATTTTTGAAAATTTTCCTATAAAAATAAGAAATTTTTAAAAATTTCCTATAAAAATAAGAAATTTTTGAAAAATTTCGTAAAAAAATGAGAAATTTTTGAAAAATTTCCTATAAAAATAAGAAATTTTTGAAAAATTTCCTATAAAAATAAGAAATTTTTGAAAAATTTCCTATAAAAATAAGAAATTTTTGAAAAATTTCCTATAAAAATAAGAAATTTTTGAAAAATTTCCTATAAAAATAAGAAATTTTTGAAAAATTTCCTATAAAAATAAGAAATTTTTGAAAAATTTCCTAAAAATATAAGAAATTTTTGAAAAAGTTTATATTTTATTAAATATTCCTAGAGAATGGGCTTCTAGGCTAATTTTAAACCAAATTTTAAGTCGGTGTAACATTCATTCTACGTACTCGTAGAGCATTAACCGAAATTCGTAAAATTTTTAAGAAAATTTTTGTGTTTTCGAACATATTACAAAAAAGTCAAGCCGATTTTGGAACTTTCTGAAATGCAGTTTTAAAGCTCCATATATTCTTTTTAGTTTTCAAAAATAAAAAATATCCCAAATTCATAAATAAGCTCAGAAAATGACAAATTTCCATATAACATAATTTTGATTGCAAAAAATTATCAATTGGGTTTCATATTTTTAAATTAGTTAAATTATTTTGCATAACCAATAAAATATAATTTATTACTGCAAAAAAGCATTTATTTATCTTGTACAGTTATTCAGAAATTTAAAGTCAAATTATGAAAATTATTTTATAAAAATACACTTTTTAATTTTTTGTTGGAACTTTTTTCCCAGAAATGTTCAAGAATGTTTTGAATATTATTAGAAGGTTACCAGTGTAGTAATTTAGACATGTTTAGCTTTTCATCGATATATTGAACTCATATAAAAGGTATTGGTAACAGGTACAATTAAAGCATTAGGTCAAAAAAATAAAAACACATGTAAAAATTGTGCAAACATTTACTTTTTTGTTCTTTACTTTTTCCTATATTCTTTTCACAAGTTGTTTAATATCTTTTTTAAGCCACAAAAAAACTGAAAAGTGTATTTTTTACAATATACCTTTCGAAATTCGACTTAAAAACGAATAACAGTTACTTAAACTCATTCGTTAACCGCATAACTATTTTCAAAACAATTTCGCTCAACACCAACAAGAAATAGTTGAGCACAAAACGTAATTTCAAGGTTTATTTACTTCCTAACTGGAAGTTTAAACTCAAAGTTTTTCAAAAATGACGTTTTTGAAATTACTTATTTGTTACGTCACAATAATGACAGTTAGAGAAATTCAATTCAAATTTTTAATAGCACTTGCCAAATAATTTATTTTAAATTGTGGGATGTAAAAAATTCAGACATTTATAAATTTTAAGCTTGATTTTTAGTTAATTTATTTTATTTATACAAAAAACTACACCATTGCCAATTGTATTTTAGAATTTTTTAATTACACTAGTCAACAAAATTTTAATTTTTAATTTATATTTGATCAACACTGTAGTTTTATTGTTCGTTAGGGTCTTTTGATTATAAAGGGTTATTCATTTCGTGGTTGCAAAAGTATAGGACTGGAATTCAACATCTTTCAAATTAAGTTGCTAAACCAATTTTTTTCTTTTCAGTTGAAAGTCTGGCATTGACAACTACGCAAGCAATTGTCAAAATTGTAAAGAAATTAGAAGAGACTGGAGGCTGTACAAATATTGTAAGGCCTGTGCATAATCGTTTCGCTTGTTAAGCTGAAAATATCGCTGCTGTAAGTGAAAGTGTTGCTGAAGACGCGAATGCGTCGATTCCGTAAATTTGGAGCGTTATGGTCATATGGTAACCGACTTTTTTTTGCCTGCTCTTGAAGAATACGACTTGAAGAATATGTGGTTTCAACAAGTGGGTGCTACATGCCATACAACTCGGGCGAAAATGGCTTTATTGCAAGAGACATTTCCTGGCCGCGTAATTTCTCGTCATGGCGATATCAACTGGCCACTAAGATCATGCGATTTGACACCATTAGACTTTTTTTGTGGAGCTACGCGAAAGACCATGTTTATGCAGATAAATCTTTAACTCTTGAGCACTTAAAAACCAACATTCGTTAAGTTATGGCTAAAATACCGACCAATATGTGTCAAAAAGTGGTCGAAAATTATGGGTTCTTATATCGAAGCTAAGATCAAATGTGAACCGAATTTCTCGAAATTAAGAAATTTGGTAACAGTTTATGCAAAAATTATGTGTGCCACAAATAAACATACAATTTTCAACATCTTCTGATTTAGCAGCGTTTTTGTGAATTTCAAAACTTTTAAACTCAATGACAAAAGGCTTTGCATGAAAGCTATGGCCAATATGGAACGATTTCTACAAAATTTGGAACTGTGACCAAATTTGCTCTTAATCCATTGACGTTTTCTTAAGTAAAATTGGAAAATTAGCTTTTTTTTGATATATTTATCTAAATATTTCTCTTTTATGTAAAATTAAAAATTGACACCAAATTAGATAGAATAAAACTTTTTGAAGCAAATCCATTGAAATAAAATATGTTTCAAGTTTAGGTCTAAAGTAGTAGCTTTCCTCTAGTATATAAAACATCTGCATATATTTGCAAATTTCAGAAATGAGTGATGCGATATGATACAAGTAAAGTCTTTAAATATGTCTAAAACATCCAAAAAACAAGCATCGATAGTTTCTTCTTATCCATATCTTCAGATTTAGCAGTGTTTTTGTGGATTTCAAGGCATTTAAGTAGATTTTGGCAAAAGGTTTTCCATGGAAGCTATGGCCAAATTTGGAACGATTTCGACAAAATTTGAAACAGTGATGAATTTTTGTCTTGTCCATTGACGTTTTCTTATTTAAAATTAGACAATTAGTTCTTCTTTCATATTCTTATCTAAATATTACTTTTTTATGTAAAATTAAAAATTGACACCAAATTAGATGGAATAAAACTTTTTGAAGCAAATCCATTGAAATAAAATATGTTTCAAGTTAAGGTCTAAAGTCCTAGCTTTCCTCTAGTATATAAAACATCTGCATATATTTGCAAATTTCAGAAATGAGTGATGTGATATGGTACAAGTAAAGTGTTTAAATTTGCCTAAAACATAAAAAACAAGAATCGATAGTTTCTTCTTCAAACATAAAATGGTCCATATCTTCAGATTTAGCAGAATTTTTGTGAATTTCTAGGCATTTAAATGGATTTTGACAAAAGGTTTTGCATGGAAGCCATGGTCAAATATAGAACGATTTCAACAAAATTTGGAACTGACCAAGTTTGCTCTTAATACATTGACGTCTTAAGTAAAATTCTTATTCTTATTCTTATCTAAATATTACTTTTTTATGAAAAATAAAAATTGATACCAAATTAGATAGAAATAAACTTTTTGAAGCAAATCCATTGAAATAAAATAAGTTTGAAGTTAAGGTCTAAAGTCCTAACTTCCGTCTAGTATATAAAATATCTGCATATATTTGCAAATTTCAGAAATGAGTGATGTGATATGTTACAAGTAAAGTGTTAAAATTTGACTCAAACATCCAAAAAACAAGCATCGATAGTTTCTTCAATTGAATTTGTGCAAAATAGAAAAAAATGTTAAATTGGACATTTAGTTTCCAGATATGGTAAACTTACGAGAACAACCTCTTCAAAAATACCAAATCTTAGAAAAAAATATTTTTTAAATATTGCATTATGAATAACTCAAAAACCGTTGGTCTTCAGGGCAATTTTGTTTCTAATTCATTGATGTTTTCTTAAGTAAAATTGGGTAAGTGGTTTTATAGATAAGTTTACCATTTACTCTTAAAAAATCTCAAATTTTTGAAAAAAATTAAATTTTTTTACATTAAAATATGAATAACTCCAAAACCGTTGATCTCACAAATAACTTGTGTTAGCACGCCTTAAGTCGAATTTCCTTCTTAATCCACTGATGTTTTTTAAGTAAAATTGGACAAGTGGTTTTTCAGATATCGTAAACTTACGACAACAACCTCTTCAAAAATACCAAATTTTAGAAAAAAATATTTTTATGCATTGCAATATGAATAACTCAAAAACCGTTGGTCATACAAAAATCTAGTATTAGGACGTTTTAAGGGCAATTTTGTTCTTAATTTATTAATGGGTTCTTAAGTAAAATTGGACAAGTGGTTTTCCTGATATAGTAAAGTTACTAGGACAATATTTTCAAAAAATCCATATTTTAGAAAAATTTGTTTTGCATTGCAATATAAATAACTTTTATAAGCTTGTATAAGCACGTCTTCAGGGCAATTTTGTTTTTAATCTATCGATGTTTTCTTAAGTAAAATAGGGTAAGTAGTTTTATAGATATGGTAAACTTATTAGGACAAACTCTTCAAAAATCCCAAATTTTCGAAAAAAAATTTTTTTTTACATTGCAATATAAATAACTTCAAAACCGTTGATCTAACAAAAACCTTACTTTAGCACGTAATAAACCCAATTTTGTCTTAATCTCTTGATATTTTTTATGTAAAATTGGACAAGTGGTTTTTCAGATATCGTCAACTTACTAGAAAAACCTCTTCAAAAATCCCAAATTTTAGAAAAAAATATTTTTTTGCATTGCGATTTGAATAACTCAAAACCCGTTAGTCATACAAAAATCAGGTGTTAGCACGTTTTAGGGGCAATTTTATTCTTAATCCATATATGTTTTTCCAATAAAAATTGGACAAGTCGTTTTCAAAATATTTTAAACTAACTAGAACAACCTCTTCAAAAATTCTAAATTTTAGAAAAAAATCTATGAAAAAAATTCTGATGCTCTTGTACTTGGAGACCATAATACAAGTCCATTAATGTTTTCTTAAGTAAAATTGGGTAAGTGGTTAAATAGATATGGTAAACTTACTAGGACTTAAAAAAACCCAAATTTTCGAAAAAACCAAAAATTTTTTACGTTGCAATATGAATAACTTCAAAACCGTTGGTCTCACAAAAATCTTGCATTAACACGCCTTAAGGCCAATTTTGTTCTTAATCTATTGATGTTTTTTAAGAAAAATTTGACAAGTGGTTTTTCAGATATCGTAAACTTACGAGAACAACCTCTTTAAAAATCCCAAATTTTAGAAAAAATATTTTTTTGCATTGCAGTAAGAATAACTCAAAAACCGTTGGTCATACAAAAATCTCGTGTTAGCACGTTTTTTGGACAATTTTGATCTTAATCCATATATGTTTTTCTAATCAAAATTGGATTAGTCGTTTTCAAAATTTTTTAAACTAACTAGGACTACCTTTTCAAAATTTTAGAAAAAAAAAAAAAAAATCTATGAAAAAAATTCTGGTATTTTTGCACTTGGGAACCCTAAATCAAGAAAAAAATGTAATTCTATCTGTTGACTAGTGTAATTGAAAATTTTCAAAATATTTTCAAAATATTTTTAAAATATTCTAAAATACAAGTGGATATTGTGTAAAAACATTTGTTTTCAGAGCAATGTACTACCGGCTTTGATCATTTCGTTATAACAAAAAATATAAATTACAACGATAACAACAAATAAAGAAAATTTCAACAAAATACAACAACATTTAATACAAAAGCAGTTGATTTTCTAAAGCGACAGTTTTAATTTTTTTTTCAAGTCCGAGAATATAATTCAAGCTTTAGTTGATTCTTGAACGCATTAAAATCAACACTTGTAGTGATTTCGAGCAAAACATACAAAAAATAAACACAAGCCATGGACTTGAGGCAAAATTTTATGATAAATTCATAAGAATAAAAAAAGCTGAAGGAGACTAAATAAAGTCGTTCTTTTTAACAAATAAATAAAGTGATAAATAAAATATTTATTTTTATTTAAAAAAAAAAAACTATTTTTATGCTGATTACATTTAACTTAAGAAATACATTGTGTAAAAATTGAAAAAAAATATTTTTTTATGAATTATCACTTTAAATTTGAATATAATACAAAACTTGAACATAAAGAAAATTTTGTATAAAAGTAAAAAAATTTATTCTTTAAGCTCTAAAGTGCAATAATCTCAAGTTTTCGTGTTAAAAGTTTAACGTTAATTTTATTCATTTACATTTTATTGTTAAATAAATAAAAATTCTAGTGTATTAACAAGTGTTTTCTTGGCCCATTGTGCTTTTAATAAATTTGCGTGCTTTTTGTTTATTATTTTTTGAGATAATTTAAATAAAATATTTATTGGATATTAAGTGAAAAACTAGTAAAAACAGGCAAAATGGGTAAGTCAATTTTTAAAAATGCATTTTATTTTAAGATTCTTTAAGAATAACTTACGATCACTTTCATTGATTCTACTTTGAAATGTATTAGGAAAGGTCATGTTTTCAAAAAAAAAAGAAGAAAATTGAGAAATTTTAAATCGGTTTTACTTTTAACCCTTATACACTCCTTGGGTCAATTTGACCCAATTTTGTTTTTCAAACGCAAAATTATCTCATTAAATAATTAGATATGAATATGAAACTTTAATTTATCCATTACAGGGACGAAAATTATGTTTTTAAAATAAAGTAATAATATTAAAATTTATCCTTCCCCCTCTACTTTTCAAAACACGATTTACACACATTTAGTACCCTTTGGGTCAATATGACCCAACAAGCGATATTTCAAGCTTAATTATATTTTATATTTTTTTTCCTATTAAACATAATTGAATCGAGTTCACCTTCATTCAGAATCATCTATCAATAATTTGTTCAGTGAAATAATCATGGCCTGTTCACATATTACGTAACGCTATTTTCGCAATTTTTTGTTTTAAAATTATACAACTATAGCATCATATGTTCCAAACAAAAATAAATAAGTTTTCCTCTTAAGATCTCTTCATCTTTCAGCCGACGTAAGAGATTATGAATAAAAAAAAAAAAACAACTAAAATACTACATCATTACATCCAAACTTGACGAACTTGTTCCTAATTACATATCGTCGCCCCGGAGTTATCTTCACGTAAGTGCAAAAAATTTTTTTTTGGGAAATTGAACTTAAAGATTTGACATTAGTTGCAGAAGAATTTACTCGAAAAATGTGTTCCAATATTTTTATCAGTTGTAGTACATGAAGTTCTTAATCAAATCAGTTAAAAATATTCAAGGCCATGGAAGAATATTTCCGAGTTATTGGCATTTTTGTCTCTAAAGAAATTTTCACAATTTGCCGTAAAGGACACATTTTATTAAACATTTATTAATATATGTCATATACGTGAAAATGTTAGTACAAACAATTTTTTTTTAAGTTATCTTCACGTATGTACCCACATAATATTATGATTTTTTAAGAAAAAAAATCTAAAATCTATTATACTAAATATCAATTCATAGTTTTTCTGAGAGGAAATATACTTAAAATTTCTCCTGTTATACAAAAACTTTGCAGTGAGATTTAAATATATAAAAAAATACTATGACTGCTCTATCCGTATAAATCGAATTTTCACACGAAATACGTACCTTATCATTTCAATAATGATTGGATAAATGCTAAGATAAAGAAGTAAGAGTTTTAAAATTATGCAGAATTAATAATATAAATTAAAAACTCTTAAATTACGTACTTAGTTCTAAGTACTTACATCAGAAATTTTACTCTTAGGATACCTTTTAATTTTACTCTTAAGAAACCTTCCTATTCTTTTATTGTTTATCAGTCTCTTAAACTTGTTTTCCGAGCCTGGTCATTCCCAAATTCAGGAAATTGACGCAGTCCACAGTGCTATAGACAGATTCCTCAAATTCAAAGAAATCCATAGTCCGTTAGACTTAATAACCAAATTAAAAAGTTATCACTCAAAAAAAACACATTTTAAAGGTTATAGAAATGACTCCAAATGATTTCAAAGTTTATTCAAATATAGCAGGTCAATTAAATTTCAAACTGTTCCATTGTCTAAAATTAAGCTACTAAAGTATAATAAGTTTGATTTATTTTCTCTAAAATATAAAAAATCATTAAGTGAAATCGAATTTCACTCATCAAGCTTAAAAAAACAAGCAAGAAAGGGAGTTTTACCGAACTATGAAACAATTTTTGAAAACCAGTTAAGCACATGTGCAAAAATAGGTATCTCCAACGACAAAAAGAAAGACATTGAAAGTCTTTACGTTTATCTTCCAGAAAATGAAGTAAAATTCTATGACGATTTATTTAAGTAAATTAATGTATGTATTATATATGTATGTATAATCAACTAAAAAAAGTAATACGACGCGTTCTATCTTTTTTCAAAAATTTTAAATAAGTAATAATATGTAAACTATTTGCAAGATTTTAAAGCCTGGACTAAACTGTAATTAAACTTAAGAAGTAGTCTCCATTTTATTGTGATTTTTTGGCCTACTTAAAATTTCTAAAAAATTGTGATACGCAATTGCGTCTTTTATGTGATTATATGTAAGTATATGTATATATAGTGTGTAGAAAAAAAATAAATAAATCAAATTTAGCTAATTTTCTACCAAGAATTAATTTTTTCGTATGATAAATATTTCTGTAAAAATATATTTTTAAATAGTATTTTTTAAGTTAATTTTAATTTCTTTTGTAATAAAGTGAATTCCTAAAAAAAGTCATTAATTTCTATCTAATTATATAAACAATAGAAACCCATTTCCAGAACAGTCATAAATGAAATAAATTCAAAATTATATATTTTACAAATCTACTTTTCAATATATATTTTGCTTGCGAATACGTGAAGATAACTCAAGATTTCTAAATTGCATTTGTTCATATATTTTGTGTTGTATCGCCTTCAAATACCAATAATTATTGTACTTACGTGAAGATAACGCAAAAATGTTGTACTTGTCAAATTTCATATGTTTTTTATTGTATATCCACAAAAATGTTACATACGTTAAGATAACGCAATAACTTTTTACGAAAGGTGGATATACAACAAAGTGCATTCATAATATCTCCGTAACTATAAAAGGTAGGCACATGGCGATCAAGTAGATCGATAGATCTAAATAAAAGATACAAGAAAATGGTCTTATCTCAATTTTTTCGATTTTGTGATATACGTGAAGATAACTTCGGGGCGACGATATGTAAGCGCGAGACTAAACGATGGCCAGTTGCATTATTTTCAAACTTGATAGATGTATCAGCGTATAGATCTTATGGACTTAAATAAATACTGGCTTGAATTTTAATAAAAACTTCAGAAGCAGGCTTTATCTAGTAGAACTTGCAGATCAATTAGCTAACAAATGGGCATATTTTGCGAAGAATATTTCCAAGGCATTTGATATAGTTTGACATGGAGAACTTCTTTCAAAACTTATTGCCTTTGACGTTGGTAATAACTTCTCAAGGTAAATATCAAGCTTCCTCAGAGATCGCTCTATACGAGTTGTTATAGATGGATTCTCTTCAAACGAGTTCAAGATTTATTCAGGGATACCGCAAGCTCTGTTCTTTCTCCAGGTCTATTTCTTATCTTTATAAATGATCTTCTACATCAAATTTCCAATCCGATAAACTCTTTTGCAGATGATAGTAATATTTGCCATTCATATTAATTCAATCATAGGCCAAGCCTTCTTGAGGTTGGCGCTATAAGACAAAACATGAATTAATCATTAAACCGATATTTAGAAACAATTTCAGAATGGGGTCATGCGAAAGGATGTTGTATGCTTACGCATAAACGCGCTGCAAACAATGTTTCTTCATCTGTTGTTGTTGTTGTAACTGCGATATTATCGGTAATATCGTAGAAGTGACAGTCCTTGGTCGGAATCCTAAGAATACCGAGTCGTTCCTCTACGAAGAACCGACTGCCGTGGGAACGTTCTTCATCTGCATTAATGGGTGGTGTACATATTGAGGAATCAGATGCTCTTGATGTTCTGGGCATGATAATTCAATGTGATGTCCGTACGACAAAATACTTCTTTCAAGTGCCGAAAGAAGCATTCAAGTGCCTCGGTTTTCTAAAACGGTGCAAGAGATACTTCACTTCATCTTATCTCCTTACTATTTACACCACCTACATCCGACCGAAATTGGAGCTTCTCGACCGAGTATAGGAGAGGACGAAAGTGCTCATTGGTGACAGTAGGGTTCCAACTCTATTGATTCACTTGAGCACCGTCGCAATGTGGGTTGTGTCACACTGTTCTATCGTTACTACTTTGGAATGTGCTCTAACGAAATCAGAGAACTTGTTCTCGAAACTCGGACTTTTTTACGAAATACACGTCATTCTGCTAGAGCTCATTCCTTTGTGGTCGATTGGCCGGTAGACCGAACAACACACTACAGAGAAAATTTGTTCTTTAGCCGTACAGTTCGTATGTGGAATTCTCTCCCCGCAGAAGTTTTCTCTGCTAGTTGAAATATAGGTAAATTCAAATCAAATGTCCACCATCACTACTCCATCTATCCTCCATCCCATAACCTATTTTCCTAGTTCCAACACAATGCATCGCATAAGTAGGCGTCATCCCCTGAGTGCTGGTCCTAAATTAAAAAAAAATCTGATTTTTATTTTTTATAAAAAAAAAATAACAGTTAGTTTTTGATTTTTATTTTTTTGAGCAAAAATAACAATAACTTCTAACTTTTATTTTTTCGAACAAAAATAAAAGTTATTTTTTAACTTTTATTTTTTCGAGCAAAAATAACCGTTATTTTTGACTTTTATTAATAAAAGTTATTTTTTGACTTTTACTTTTTCGAGCAGAAATAAAAGTTACTTTTTGACTTATATTTTTTCAAGCAGAAATAAAAGTTATTTTTGTATTTTAAACCCCAATTGCGATTGCAAAACTCAACTCCATTAATTTTTGAGCATATGCAAATTATTTTTACTAAAAAATTATCTTTGTTTGAAATTTTTTTTTTTTAATGAATTTATCATGAATTTATACAAAAATAACTTTTATTTCCGCTCGAAAAAATAAAAGTCAAAAAATAACTTTTATTCATGCCCGTAAAAATATAAGTCAAAAATAACTGTTATTTTTGCTCGAAAAAATAAAAGTTAAAAAATAACTTTTATTTTTGCTTGAAAAAATAAAAGTCAAAAAGAACTGTTATTCTTTATCAAAAAAATAAAAGTCAAAAAATAACTTTTATTTCTGCTCGAAAAAATAAAAGTCAATAAATAACTTTTATTTTCTGACTTTTACGATAAAAAATTATAACAGTTACGGTCCCTGAAAAATACCGAATTCAATTGATACCAAGTATCAAATATGCATATGTATCTTTTTAGAAATTAGGGGATAAAAGGGGAAAAAATTGTGATGTTATAAGTTTTAAACAAATGAATGTTTCTCTGTCTGTATGTCCTTTATGGAATAGTAAACTATACATTTAACCATGTTATGCTCAAGCGAAGTTGTTGCAAATGAGCCGACGAAGGTTTCTTCATTGTTATGAATTATTTCCAATAGGTGGCGCCACTGAAAATTACTCAAAGTGAATAAAATCGTAAGCTGTGCATTCGATCATGCAATGATCTTTCGTAAAGTTGTTGCACATGAGCCGACGAAGCTTTCTTAGTTGGTGTAACAAATTTCTGACAGGTGGCGCCACCGAAAATTACTCAAAGTGAATGAAATCGTAAGCTGTGCATTCGATCATGCAATGATCTTTCGTAAAGTTGTTGCACATGAGCCGACGAAGCTTTCTTAGTTGGTGTAACAAATTTCTGACAGGTGGCGCCACCGAAAATTACTCAAAGTGAATGAAATCGTAAGCTGTGCATTCGATCATGCAATGATCTTTCGTAAAGTTGTTGCACATGAGCCGACGAAGCTTTCTTAGTTGGTGTAACAAATTTCCGACAGGTGGCGCCACCGAAACTTACTCAAAATTAATTAAATTGTAAACTGTGCAGTTGATCCGGCTATGATCTTTAGCAAAATTCTTGCGCATGAGCCGACGGAGGTTTCTAAGTCGGTATGACAAATTTTCAAAATTATTCATATTAAACTATGCATTTGATCATGTGTTGATAGGACAAAATGAATAAAATAATTCAAAATTAATTGGATATTTGTGTATCGTCTTTTCTCTAAATTTATTTGTATTGGTTATTTAATAAATAAAATCAGAGACCGGATTTTAATAGTTACTTTAAAAACAATATTTTCATGTTTAAATCCATAAAAAATAATCATTGAAGTTTAAAAAAATATTAAAAATCCCTCATGATTTTTATTTGTTCAAAAATTTTGTTTCTTTTTTCAATCCGATGAAAATAAAATATAAAAAAATCGTTTAGGATATTTATCAGTACTGTTCAAAATAATTTTCATCTTTTTTCATCCGATGAAAATAAATTTTGTTAGAAAAAATTCAAATTTTATTTCTGTATTTGTCCGGGTATAAAGCATCTTAGGACGTTTAAATAGCAATAAATTCAATTATTGTTGCAAATTTTATATTGAAATGGGTTTGGTTGTCTAAGTGCATTTAAAACTTTCAAAAGTTATTTTTTTTAGAAAGAAACCACCAATAGTTCCCATTAGAACTATAATCTTTAGCTTCGATGTCCTAAAACATTCCAAAAAATAGAAAACATTCATAAATTCATTGTTGAAAATTTTGAAATTTCATAAACATTTTATTTTTTCAAAGTCAAAACAGGAGTTCAAAAATAAAACAATCAATAAAATATTTTTCTGTTCGGATATTTATCCTTATAGATACTTAAAATTTTCATTATGAGGGATATTTATATTTCAAATATAAATCCATCTTTTTTATACCCACCATCAAAAAGAATGGGGGGTATATTGAGATTGTCATTCCGTTTGTAATTTCCTTAATATTGGCTCAAAAATCAAAAACGATATATATTCTGAATCCTTATGAAATTCTAAGACGATTGAGCGATGTCCGTCTGTCTGTTGAAATCACGATAACGCCTAAACGAAAGGAGCTAGCTCGCTGAAACTTAGCAAATACATTCTTCATTTATGAAAAATTTTGGTATTGAAATTGGGCAAAATCGGTTAACATTTGACCATAGCTCCCGTATAACCTCGTCTAGACTAGTCGCTTATTTGCTAATAACTAACAAATTATAATAGCTATGAAAATTTGGTATCTAGAAGTTTTCCATAAGCACTAGGCAGCATATAAAATTTCATCGAAATCGGTTCACATTTAACCATAGCTCCCATATAAAAAACATATGGAAACAGCCAAAATTCCACCTGAAATTCACTTAAATGCTAAAATGTAATAGCTTTGGCCACCAAATTTAGCACAAATAAGTCTTATGTGAATACCAGCCAGTGTGCAAAATTTTGTCACAATCGGTCACCATTTGACCATAGCTCCCATGTAAAGAACTTACGGAAACACAAAAATACAAAAAGAAAAGGGGGTTTATGTCCGTCTGTCCGTTAGATAAAAGCGCGATAGCGCCTTAACTGAAAGGGCTACAGCAACAAAATTTTGCAAAAACAAGTCTTATGTGAATGCCAGTCAGTGTGCAAAAT